>JADWPL010000009.1:658720-1208115 GCA_016109495.1 Phialophora tarda
CTCCAACTCCTGGTATTCTTCGAGTCTGCTAAGTATCATCTCCGCACGCACACCTGCATCTACCATTACCTGATAGAGCTCGTGCAAGCCTAACCGATACGCTGTGCACCCTGGTGTCTCGTCGTTCTTGTCCAGCTGGTTCCAGATGGCGCCATTTTCGAGCAGGAACTTGACAACCTGAATGCCGCTTTGTTCGCCGTGCTCGTTTCCACCAGAGTCGCCGTCCGGTTGCGAGTTACTGGAGGTGACGGCAGCATGCAGCGGTGTGAAGCCTGTCGCAGGATCCTGAACATCGACAGCTTTGCATTCTGGGAATGAATATTGATCAATACACCCCTCTAGTAATTGTATGTCGTGGTCCGTCGCGGCTTTGATGATTTCTTTTATGCCGTCATCCAACGCGCACCCGTTGGTCTCTGGTGAGGGAATGTCGGCCATCATTCATGACGCTTCACCACATTCAGCAGCAAATCCCCATTCTCTCGTGAATCATTGTCTCGTCCTGTTCCGTTCACTTCTTGGTGATCCAAAAATGACTCCCCCAAAGCGGATTAGCGTGCCGCACCGGAACGGAGGAAGAGTAACTCCGAGATCGGGCCAAGCCCAATTAATCCGGGCGCAGAAATCGCCATCGGCTTGCAGACGAACTTCAAACTAACCTCAGCTGGCCTTTGACTCGCTTTGTGAGACCTTGCAGCCTCAATTTCATCGACGATGGCCGCAGTCGACATCAAGGGCCCCTTTCAGAGTTAGGATACAGCAGGACCACCCTCGGCACGATACAGCATTGGGAGCTCATTTCGCCGTCATCGATTCGTGCGAGACGGCGAAGATTTCGACTTGACCGCGAGGTTGGCAAGACATCGCCCTCGAGCTTTTCCAGGACGAGGAACCTGAATTCACTTTCCCTGGAAACATGAGGGCGCCTTCATCCAAACCATGGTTTTTCGTGTCATCAAACCGTGATGCAGAGTTCCTGGACGTGGTAAGGACTTCAATCGAGTCTGTTACGAGCCGCGGTGGTAGCTGTCGAAGCTTTTCAACCCGAATTTCAATCCAGGCGGCCGTTGGCATCATCGTACGTTAGGATTGCACTTGCAATAATCAACCAGTGCTTGCCTTTCCAACACTGCTCTTCTGCGGCTTTCCTGCTTAGAGCAGCGGGTTTGCCGCACTGAGGCTGAGAACCAACACAAACACCCTCCAATCACAGCGTCCACCAGGGCCCTTGCTGGGCTCCTGGCCCATTTCCTTCAACCTTGATACTACATAACATACGCTTACCGCAAAGAAATGGGCAAGCCGAAAGGCAAAGGCCCGAGATTGGCGAGCAATGAGAATTTGCACGACATGACGACTGAAGCTCTTCCTTCGGCGAGGCCTGGAAGCCCGTTGAGAGCTGCCGATGGCCACAACGTTGACGGCTGGGCAGATGAGGACATCAGGACTTATAACAAACTTCTTACCGAGAGAGCGAAATTGGAAAAGGAAAAAAACGAATTGGAACACAAATCTTCCCGGCATCAGACCCAGAGGGCACTCCTTGATGAGAACGCGACAGCGCTGGATAGTCTCTTCAAAGCCCACCTAGGAGGTGATTTCAAGTTCACCGGCTGGGGAAAATGCTGCCTGGACTTCGACGAAGCATGTGATGAGGAAGCTGGGAAGAATGACTTTCCCTGCAAACATGAACTATGCACGCGGGCAAAGACAAAGGGCGTCTCGTGGATGGAGATGGACACGATCAAGTATTACCATGCAAGAATCGTGTCGGAGAAATCGCAGCGAATGCAGAGCGCACTGCGGAAACAGAGGGACGTCGAGTTGCTTCGTGTCAAGAAGGACGACGAAGAAGAGGCAGCATTGAGAGCTCGGCGGAACGCTATCCTGGACAAGGCCACTCGCAGCACTCAAAACCCTACCCAACCAAGCAAAAATGACAAAGGGAGTGCGTGGGATACGCCGGCACTAGACATCCTGCCAATGGCTTCCAAGGATTTCCTGCTTGATCCCAAGAACAGTGCAATTCTTGAGGCTGCGAAGGAGAACGAGCATATCGTACGGAGAATACGAGGAAGGCTGGATAAAATCAGACACGACGTGAACGCAGGCAGAGTCTCCCCTGCAGATGCCCGGGTGAAGTTGGATCAAGCCAATTCAGAGATGGCCGAAGCAGAGCGCAAGAACAATGAGTTCAGGCAGATGATCCTCGATGCAGAACCTGCTCTTTCACAGCTCCATCAACCCCCCGCTCCGGCATCCGGCACAAACACAACCGTACCAGCCAGTCTCACGACCGTGCTGGAAAATACCCTGGCATCTTCAAACCCGAGCTCGTTTTCTCAGGCTTTGAGCGTTATGAAGGGTTTCTTCAGTGCGTCTGATCCCCAGGATGTCCAAACCGCCATCACAGATCTGCGCAGTGTGCTCGAGCTCAACGGGCCTATGAGCCCCGTCCTGAAAAAGTCCTTCAATGCTCTGGAGGACATGCTCTCCAAGCCGAACGCCACAGGCTTCACCGTTGATGTCACCACCAGCGATGGCAAGACTACAACCTGTAATAACGTGGTAGAGGTCATGATGAACCTCCGGCTGAAAATGCAAGGCTCTGATAAACCGTCTACCGCCGCCGACCCCGAGCTGAATCTTGACGAAGACACGATCAAAGCCAATCTGGAATGCATCAAGGTGGAAGACGCGGCGAAGAAAGAGATGATCAAGGTTGCGGAACGGATGGCAGACGATACTGTCGAAAATGTCACTACGGCGCTCAAGAAGATCAAAGCAAAAGCTACGCTGAAATCGCCAATTCCGCCACTATCAGACATCGTCCTGGATGATGTGATCACTGATATCCTTTTCCGCCGTTCGCTCAAGGCCCTAGTGGCCGAAGCTGGGGCCGGCACAAGTTCTGCGCAGCAACTTTCCGCAAAGCTCACCACCCTCATCGTTACGGCTGCACGAAACAAGCCCGACAAATTCCTCCCAACGTTAAACGTCGTGAAGGCCTACATGGGCATGATGAAGAAGGAGCCGCCACAAGTTTTCCGCGAGGCTCTGTCGAAGGTGAATGACTCGATGCCAAAGTTCGTCGCAGCGCATGAGGAGAAGCTGAAAAAGGGCGCGGCAGCTACAAAAGCCGCGTCTTCAGCTCCCGCACCAGCGCTCACCTTTCACCCAGAGAAACCCGACCAGGCGATTGAGACGAGCTTTCTCGTCGAAGGCAACCTCATAGCCCCCCTGGACTTCCAAGGACTCTTCAACTTCTTGAAAACCACGTCAGCGAGAGATCCCAAGAAGCTCCGAGCCCGCATTACCGAATACTACCATAGAAACCTCGAAGAGGGCATCTGGGACGTACTGCGGATGGTGCTGATTGCTCAGACGTGGGACAAATTCTTCTGGATGGATTTCGACAAGGAGAAGACACTCTACACTGAATACCTACGATTCGCGATTGCGGCACCGGAACCGAAGCTCCCCGATAACCTCTTGCAGTTCCAAGAGCTGGGCCTGTGTCCTGGAAGGGCTGCTATCCTCCTAGCTCAACGCATCACTTTGCGGTATAGGGAGAACTTTGACGTAGGTTTCCAGATGATGTTGGACTTGAAAACTTTCGTAGGAATTGGGGCCGGTAGCAACGAAGACTGGGTCCGTACCTTCAGTTTCATTGCAGAATCTGTCGCAGATCTCTTCGGCTTGCTGAACAGCTCATTACTCTGCCATGCTTCGATCGAAATTTCACTCATGGCTGTCGACATTCTAGCCTTCATCTGCACATTTGTGCTCGGGTGTATGAGCGGCAGCAAAGCGAAGGCTAATCTGCGCCACATCGAGAAGTTTCTCTTCCACACTTTGTTGGTCGATATGGACAGTCGTACTCCAAAGTACCAGCGGATTCAGGGTGCGTTGTCGCGATTCTATCTCATGTGTGAAGACGCGTCGGCGTGCAGGTGTCTACCAGACCATAGCTGCCAGGCGCGATTCTCTTCTTTCGCTAAAGCGAAACTGAGCTCACTTGTTCCCGCGCCGCTGAAGCTGCACAAGTCGGAGAAAGAACGTCCAGAGGACAATCCGTCTTCCCCTTTGTTCCAGACATCCTCCGGCCTGCCGCGAGATGCTCACCTTAAACTCATGATTGGAGCTTACTGGGACATGGCCCAAACCCTCACGCCGCACCTGAAATGTATAGCGGCCAAGAAGAAGTGTAGCTGCAGCGAAGGTGATCAGGAATTCAGCGAAGAACTCCAAGTTCTGAAGAACACCCTTGATGCCGATTTCGCGAAGCTGACTGCCATACAAGCCGACGGGAAGCCTGCTTCGGAATCCCACTGGGGAACGCTCGAGAGAAGTGCCTTCCTTCTACAGGAGCGTCCATTGACCTGGCCAGGCAATCAAAAGCGGTTGAAAGCATTGCGCTCAAGGGCGGGAAACTCTCGTTTCGCAGAGCTTTTACCTCCCGAAGGGAACAGCCCAGGATCGCGACCGCCAGCCCCAGAGCCTGAACCAACCAGCGCTGCAGCAACTACACGCCTCATTAATCTGAAGAAAGTCCCAGTTAGTGTTCCAAGCATTCGGAACAATGTCTCAAGCACTCCATCCGAGAAAGGAAATCTCGAAAAAGATACGCCAGAGGTCTCGTCTAGCGAGCGGATTGGCGTACCTCGCATGCCTGAGAGCGAAAAACAGCAACGGCAAGAAAGCGGGCCCGCTCCTCGCCCCGACCCTGAGGATGAGGACGACGGAGACTCCGAACCTTGGTCCATGACCGATCGCGAACTCGAACTCCGCAAGCAGCTGCTCGCATTCACAGATTGTGTCGATAAAATGCATTCCATTGCAAACATTCAGCAGCCCGCACTCAAGTTCAACCAACACGTGCTCGACGGCGTGGCATGGCAGATCGAAGACACACTCATCGGACACATCGAAATGGCCTTGCTCATCGCCAAGGCACAGGAATATCACGGATTGAAAGCCTGGATCGAGTACTACTACAAGAACACGATGCTGACGCCCCTGGAAGAGAGTTTCAGTGTCAACGGAGGAGGAAGCAGTGGTACAGGTGCAGGCATGACTGATTCGGAGAGGCAGGCCAAGGCGGCCATGACACTCGAGTACATCGCCAAGGTGACTGAGAATGCGAGGAGGGCACAGAAACAGACACAGAAACAGGCTGGCAAGCAGAAGCAACCTGCAGCAAGAGCATCTGCCGCCGTGGGGACCTCGGGTTCCACCTCCAACTCGGCCGTCGTCCAGCAGGCCGAGCAGGTGGTCGCGGACGTGGAGAACCTGGGCCGCAACTTCATCCAGCAGATGCAGATCGTCTCTGGGCGCAAGAAGCGCATACCCAGGAGAAAACGGTGATCGGGTCAGATCGGGTCACGCTGAGGAACTTGGCCAGAAGGACTGTTTCCGATATTGGACGGGAGGATGAATGAGATCGGACGAGATGAGACGAGACGTTGATCGCTGATTCGGGCACACTCACCGTGCAGTCGAACTCATCGACTTTTCGGGCGTACGAGGCGTTCTACAGGACCGGCGCGCAACGGGATCAAATCAAATGCATTGGGGTCGTGTTTTCACGCGCAGGATGGCGGACATTGCATCAGGCAAACCGGCATGTCTGGATGGCCCTTGGTCTCCGTATTCCGGGTCGTTATGGGTGTGTTTTTGAACGCACGGGCTGCTACTGTCTATCGGCATCTGCGCAACACAGGCCAAGCATTGTGAGGTGGTTGGGAGTGATGAGCTCTTGGATGTCAATTAGCATAGCTGAGGGCAGACAGACAGACAGAAACAACATGTTTACACCGCGTTGTGATTTTGTATGCGCACAATATTACTGAGCTCATCCATCAAGTTCCAGTCTAGAACGCCAGATGTGAGTTCCGCCCCCATAGAACACTCGACATTTTGGAGGCTTAGATGGCCGGTCACAGGCTGGCTGCGACTCGTCCGGTGTTGAAGTCGTAAGAAAGGCCCACAAGATGAACCCATCATGGTTGACCGCCCGCCCGACTCCTGTCCGGTTTCACATCGCCTTCTTGAATCATTCGTACAGTTTGGTTACACGCCTGCTGCGCCCGGGGCATCTTTATCAGCCTTCAGACTGAGCAACAACTCCCTCATCCTCTTCTTGGAGCTCCCGTCCCCTCCTCCGGACTGGCCCTTGCCGCTCAAATCCACGAGTTTGGCAATTCTCTCCCACGCGGTGCCTCCTGCAGTGGTATCCTCTCTCTTGGCCAGGAACTCTTCAGCCTCCTTCTGGGTCTGAGCTTTCTGCTTGTCGACTTTCCGATTGTAGGATTCGTAGAAGCTGTCGATGTCTTTCTGCGCCGTGGCGACTGTTTCTTCCTTCTTGCGCCGGGAGGCTTCGTCGCGGCGGGCAATGTCGGCATCGCGCTTTTCGCGCCACGCGCGGATGGGTTCGCTCTCTTCCTCGGCCGCGGGCGCCGTGTAGTTTGTGTAGCCGGTGAAAGGGGCCGGGGTGCTGTCGGTTATTGTGCCGCCAGGGCCGACGTTCTATGCCAACGACTCCACGTTAGTACTCTTGGGGTCTGTGTTCGTTAGATTGCGGAAGGATAGGTAAGCATACGTCGTTTCTCGTGTCAATGGCAGGGAAGGAGCTCTCGAAATCGTCCAGATCGTCGGCCGCCGCACCTCCCGAGGGCTGAGCCGGAGCGGATGTGAAATCATCGTCGCCGCCTAATAGGTCGTCGTCTCCATCTTCCACTGTGGCAGCTGTGGGCCTGCTGTCGGTGGCGTTGAACAGGTCCGCGTCCTCACCCAGTAGAGCCCGTTCGCGCTCGAGGAAGTCCCCTTGGCCGCTGGTGTCGGGTCGGATGTCTGTTTCGCCTGCAGATGCTTGTTAGCCAGGTCATAGAGAATCCAAGTTGGGCACAGCGCTGGAGCGTCAGTCCGTTCGTACCTGCGTCGATGTCCTCAATTGAAGGGAACCGGTCTGCCATGCTGGATAGCGAATGGAAGACGAACGAGCGGAGGTTGAGGGAGACGGGAGCGGAGGGTTCGTATTCGAGGAAGGCGGGCGATCAGAGAAGAAGACGGTTTCCGATATTTAAATGCAGGGTCACATAGGTTGTGAGGCTACAACTCTTTGGTAAGATGCTCCGTACTCCGTAGTTCTGTTTGCGATGAGAGTCACAATTGCAGGGGCATCTGGCTTCAAATAAAAAATGCGGAGAGTCAGACGGGATTGGCGCTGCTAGAGTTGATACGAGGGGCCGTGTCAGACAAAAACTATTCTGCGACATCCTTCCTGGGCCTCTTCGCGCTTCTCATTTACGAGTGCTCGAGCGACAATCCCGATACAAGTCTATGCCCTGCTCCTCTGTCCCTCTCTAGTTGACGGCACTGCCGATTAATCATGTTCTTTGAAATATGGCTCAATCGGCTCGGATCCGCAACGCTGCTCGCTGGATTGCAAGTCTGTCGGTTATTGCACGAGCACTTGGAAGGGATTTGTCGATTGTTCCTCCATCACGGTCAAGGGTTGTGCTTTCCATTCTGTGTGGGTATCTTGACCTATAAACAGGACAGGGGACTATTGCTTGGACCAACCCTGCTTCCCGGGTACGTTTGATCCCCCATAATTCCTTTACTCTGTGCTCTCCATCATTTGGCCTCCTTTTCCTGTTGGATTTATAGCGGCACGTGCCTGGACGAACATCATCCAGTTGGATCAATTGGAAACTGAGCCCCGATTTGACCACACGAAGCTGTGCACATAAGTTCCGAAAGGTCTTCCATCAACCGACCATCTCGTGTACGCTTTTCCCTCAGATTTACGTTTAAAGTCTCGACTCTGGGCAACCGGAGCTTGGGGTAAAGTTGACACCTGGATGGACGCATAGGACGATTCGGAGAGTGCGCTTGCAAGATCACAGATAATGGCACAGTGTGAGAAAGATGTCGATGTTCATTTCATGATCTTGGGCGACATTTGTCCAGAGAACAATGAGTGACAAACACATCAGCAAGGAGTCCACACAGATTCTGGCACTGTTGTTCATTCCATGTCCCCACTCGATGAGACGAAATTCCTTAAGGCGGAGGTGGCCTCGTTGAAAGGACAATAAGCACTGCTCGCCAGCAGTCGACGTACGAAATAGATACCCCAGTATATGGAGTATTGTAGTCTCAAAGGGGATAAAACGGACCATCTGTACGGTTGACCAGTGATTCCATAAGCGCGATTCTTTATCACATGGCCAGCCAGAAAAGGCCTTGGCGCGACGATCGACAACAGCTTCAAACTCCTCATCTTCCCTCGTGCAATCTTCGACCACCTCTTCGACAACTGACTTCAATTATCAGGAGCCGATTCATTCTAGGGCAGATAGCACGGAGCTAATACTGGGAGAGCCGGTCTATCACCGCGCACCGGCTGACTTCAGAGCTTCATCTCTCCGTCACTATCATAGCTGTAGCGTAGATCACTTGCACTGAACTTCGCCCTGCTCTCAGAGAGACACTATATCCTGAGCAGGGTATCTCCTCACACCCGCGACAAGATCTGCGAGTGGATTTGAACGCTCCGGCGACAGCTGCCGCATGACCATCAGGAGCACGCTTGTCCAACATGTCCTTCTCAGACGAGGCCCTCAAGGCAAAGCTGTCGACCTTGAACGAGACCCAAGACTCGATCGTGTCGGTCTCGCAATGGATCATGTTTCATAAGTACGTCGTTCCCTCCAACTATCCGATCTGGCCTACATATAGACTAACGACATCTCCAGACGCCACGCCGACCGCATAGCTAACTACTGGCTCACTCGGCTCCGCGACGCTCCACCGCCCAAACGGCTCAACTTCATCTATCTCGTCAATGACATTGTTCAGAATGCCCGGGCGCGCAAACGGGCTGAATTTCCCGACGCCTTCTCACCGCTGATGGCCGAGGCGATTCAGACGGCGTATCGATCCTCTCCTCCGGAGATCCAAAGCAAGATCCGCCGCGTAGTAGAGGTCTGGCGGACAAGGAATGTTTTTGAAGTCCCCATTCTCGACGCCATTGATGCGCGCATGGACGAGATTGACAAGTCCAAGGGGGGCGGAGGGAAGAAAAAGACGCTAATGGGACAGAGTTTATTCGGGTCTTCGAGCAGCACGGGCGGCGGCTTGCCGAAGGAATTGGAGACGTTGGCGCCCTTGCAGATCGAAGTCACGAAGCAGACCATCGCCGCCAGACCGGCCCTTGACGCCGCGCAGAACGAGTACACGAAGCTGAACGACCCGGGCGCCGTGTTGCCGAGCCCGCCTGTCCACGCCGCGCGGCTGTCCAGCCTGATCAAGTCGCTCGCCGCGGCGGAGAGCTCCGTCTCGGCGAGTATCAAGGCAAGGAAGGCCCTGATCGCGGACCTGGAACGCATTCTGGAGATCAACAAGTCGGCATTGGCCAAGGACGACGAAACCTACCTGACGCTCGACAGCCGCAAGGTCAGCACCGAGGCCAAGAAGCGCGAAGTCGAGGACGCGATCATCCGCGGCCTGACATCCGCAGAAGCTTCTTCCGCGACGAGCACCGGTGCCGCCGGCGCAGACGCAGGCACTCAAATATCGCCTCCTGGCCCTGGCTTTGACACCGAGACCAACAATCCTCCCCTCACAACAACCACGGGCGCCGTCCTCTCCGAACGACCCGAAATTGAACAACTCACGGACGACGAAGGCGACTACGACGCCACCACCATCACGACCGGCATATTCGACCAGGACGCCCCAGCTCCGGCACCAGCAACCGCATCGCCCTCAACCCTAGGGCCCCCGCCAGTGCCCAACCCGGCCCTCGCCGCCGCTTTGGCCGAGTTCTCCGCCTCCGGCGGCGTAGGTCTCAACCTCGGCCTGGACGCAGATTACTCTGCTTTCCTGCCCGGCGCGGGAGGCCATACGCAGACCCGCCCGCGCACATCGAGCAACGGTTTCCCGGGCGCCAAGCGGCGCAAAACTTCGCACGGCGCCGAAGACGAACAAGTCCCCGATCTAGGCGAGATGGGCATGGAGGCCTTCGGACTGCCGGGCCTAGGACCCCAGCCAATGCAGGGACAGGGTCAGATTCAGGGTCAAGGCCAACGACAGGGAGCGGACGTCCCGTCGACTTTGGACGATGACGTGGACGAGCTGATCAGGCAGGAGGGCGGGATGTAGAGTGTCCGGCACTTGTCTGGGGCGATACAGTATGGAGGAGCTAGCGTGGCGGCGGGTAAAGACCACGGTGTGGAGGTCCGGGACTTTGCGGTGGAAAGAGCTCCTGAGAATGGGGAGGACGCCGAGGACGCGGATTCTGATTGTGAGTGGGAGGTGGATGGTGGATGATAGATGAGGAGCGGGAAGGGCGCTGTAGGCGAGGGAGGGGAAGGGGAGGAGCCCCGGATTGGGAATGCTACTGTGACGGTGCACGGCAGGGCAGGGCAGGGCAAGGCGACTGGATGTTCTGGACAGAGAGGTCGATTGCGTCGAGACTCCCTTGGCGCACGCACTGTTGCTGTGCTATGCTATCACGTCTGTAAAACAGTGGAGGTTCTTCAAGCGTGGTTGCGAGCAAAGGACTGATTGCGTGTTGTCCCCCTCGGTCCAAAATGTATTGGGGCGTTCACCGTATACCCAAATGACATATCCAGCCTCTATATTCTTGTATTCAATGCCACCGGCATTGTATCTTTCAGATGTTGTACATATGATATCACAAAACAGACCGGGCGCAGCGAATGTGAGGCTTTTCTCCATGCATGCCGGCGCCCCCGCTGGACACCACATCGTAAATCTCCTTCTCCCCGGCGTCAAGTGACAGCCGTAGGTGTCTGTTGGCAGGGGTTCGCCGAGCCGACACAGAAATCCCCATTTACCCAACTCTGGTACCGGGCACCCGAAGCCCGTCTGGCTCCCGATACTCTGGGCGGTCACCAGTTCACGACAGACTTCCGCAATTGCCAAGACATCCAATTCTACCTAGCTGCGACTCCGTACTTCGCGGAGACCTGGGCAGAAGCTGTCGGATCCTCTGTGTCGCACTGCTGCACATCGTACCGGAAGCAGGGGTTGTTAGGGTGCGAACAGCGGGAAGGACTGACGTGGTGCTGGTGTTCGCAGCCGGAGGGTCGTCAAGTGCAATATGCTCAACGTTGCCGAGCGGAATATAGTCCCGGGAAGGTCGCTGATCTGGCGACTCGTGGCGTTCGTGGGCGTTGCCATGTCCTGAGACGGTAAGTGTGGGAAGTAGACTGCGCTCCGCGGCGCCCATGCCGAGCTCGAACGCGTGGTGAGTGGGCATTGAACATTCTAGCAGCGTTGCGCGAGTGGAATCCGTATTCGTACAGTATCATCTCTTCTCAGCCTCTCGAGCCTCGAAGGGCTTCAAGGTATAAGCTTGCTAGTTCGAAATCTGCCGGAGGAGGAGCAGCTCCTTTATCCTTCTCCAGAGCCTTTGTGCGACGAATCAGAAATCGGGAGGACTCTGAATTGTTGATGGAGGGTACACCGCTCCTGTCGGTGACTGAGTCGAGGAAGCCACGTAGCAGGGCCTCGTCTTCCTTGTCTACGTCAGAACCATCGTTCTGCACATCATCTGGACCCTGGGTTTCCATGCCCCTGTCGTCTTCCATGTGTGATACCTCGACTAGCATGCCTCTGAGATTTGACCCTGCTTGGTTCGGACGAGGGGGTACCTTCAGGTCCCCGATACGGACAATCCACTCGCCATCTAGAAAGGACAGTGCCGTTCCGTTATCAATTATCAGGGACTGTCGATGCGTCCATAACGGCTGAAATTTGGTCCCGATCAGTTGGGTGAACGAGTCCGCCGAGGTGGATGGGATCGTGATCAGCGTGGACGACGGCGCCACGACAGATTTCTCTTTCGACTGGGACGCAGGAGATGTGGTGGCCACGTATGTGGTCGCAGGGGTGTGTGAAATTGTCAATATGCTGGTCGACTTGCGAAGAGAGGCATTCGAGCTGGGAAGTAAGGAGGAAGTGTCGACGAAGAGCCGGTGGTCAAGATAGAACGTGGGGAGAGGCTCGGCGGGGAACGATCGAGAGATGTGGGAGACGAGCGCGGCCGAGGGGGAAGACTGGCCCGGGCCAATGGTAAGGATGAACAGGCCTGTTAACGGCATTGTGCAAGCAGAAGTAGCGAGAGATACGCAGCCGCCGCAGTGGTAGGAGTAGGTGACAGCGGTGAACAATGAGGTCATTTCGAGATGAAGCACCAGAAGCAAACCGCACGGACCCTTAATTAAGTGCAGCACCTAAAGTTAAGCTTAAATCCAACTCAATTAGTCTCAGTGCAGTCTGAGCATGTCGGGCCGCCCCCCTAAGCAGGGACCCCGTACGAACAAAGTACTAACGAAGCCTCCTCTGTAGGCCCCCTGACCACCAATTTGGGGGCTGATCCTCTGTACTCCGTCCCGAGTCAAAATTCCCTCAGAACTGTCGGACGCAGCAACATCTGGTCCAGGTTCTAGTGCCGGTCCAGGATGAAGATCGTCAACCACAACTCATTGTCAGCGCAAGCATCATGATACTTATCCGACGCCTCTGGCTCGTGCCAGCCTTCCTCCTAGCATGTATCGTCTACTACCTCTTCCTCTACCCCAGCGACACGACCCAAGTCCCCGTCTCTCTGCTCAATCCGAACCGCAACCTCCACTGGACCAAGCGACCTGAAAGGAATCCCGTCGCAGGCTATCGTGACTTCCCCATCGGTCCTCTCGAGCAGATCCCGAACATCCAGTTCGATTTCGCGTCGCACCCGGAATCGGCAGATGCAGCGAAGACGCGGGAGGCCCGACGAGCTGCCGTCAAAGAAGCATTCCTCCATTCGTGGAACGGTTACAAGAAGCACGCGTGGGGTCAAGATGAAGTCGCGCCCGTGAGCGGCGCATCTCGATCCAGTTTCGGCGGCTGGGGCGCCACACTGGTCGACACGATGGACACACTGTGGATGATGGGATTGAAGGACGAGTTCGACCTCTACGTGGAGCAAGTCAAACGCATCGACTTCACCACCAACGACCAGGAGACCCTGAACGTCTTCGAGACCACGATCCGATACCTGGGCGGCCTGTTGGCCGCGTACGACCTCTCGGACGGGAAGTATAGGATCCTCCTGGACAAGGCCCGCGACCTAGGGGAGATGCTGTACTCTGCCTTTGACACGCCGCATCGCATGCCGCAGACACGGTGGGAGTGGAAGAAAACCGCCGTGGGAAGTGAGATCCAACCCAGCACAAACACCCTCCTGGCCGAGATCGGCAGTTTGACCGTCGAGTTCACCCGCCTAAGCCAACTGACCGGCGACTTCCGCTACTTCGACGCGGTCCAGCGCATCGCCGAAGAGATGGAATACTACCAGAACACCACCAAAATCCCGGGCTTGTGGCCGACCATCGTAAACGCTAAGGAGATCTCCTTCCAGTACAACCACTTCACCATGGGTGGCATGGCCGACTCGACCTACGAATACCTCCCCAAACAGTACATGATGCTCGGCGGCCGCGACCAGAAGTACAAGCACATGTACGAAGAAGCCATCGACACGGCGAAACGACACCTATTCTTCCGGCCGCTTGTGCCCTCGAACGAAGATATCCTCTTTAGCGGCAACGCGGCGCTCACGGCGCTGCAATCGATCCCCATCGCGAGCATCGAACCCCAAGGCCAACACCTCGCCTGCTTCGTTGCCGGCATGGTCGGCATCGGCGCCAGGATCTTCTCCCGGCCCGACGACCTCGACGTGGCTCGCCGCCTCGTCGATGGCTGCGTGTGGGCCTACAACGCTATGCCCTCGGGGCTCATGCCCGAAACCTTCCACTTGATCGCCTGCCAAGTGGGCACCAACGCACCCTCCCCGCCCGACAAATGCGTCTGGACCGACGACAAATGGTACGAAGGCATCGCCAAGAGGCACGCCATGACGCAGGACACCGAACGCCTGACTCCGCTAGAACGGGGCAAAAGGTTCGCCGAGCAGAGGACCCTGTTCCCTGGGTTCACCGACCACGGCGACAACCGGTACATTCTGCGCCCGGAGGCCATTGAGAGTGTCTTCATCATGTACCGCATCACGGGCGATCCGCACTACCAGGACGTCGCGTGGACGATGTTCCAGGCCATCGACGCCGCGACCCGCACGCCGATCGCCCATGCCGCGGTCCATGACGTCCGGACCCCGAAGCCCCAGCAGAGCGATCGCATGGAGAGCTTCTGGCTGGCCGAGACGCTCAAGTACTTCTACCTGATCTTCAGTGAGCCCGAGCTGTGCAGCTTAGACGACTGGGTGCTGAACACCGAGGCTCACCCCCTGAGAAGGCCGAGCAGATGATGATCAATCCCCGTCGTCGGCTGCCGGCTTGATCCCCATCGGTGCCACTGTTTCGCTAAGTATGGGTCCCGATGATAGGACAAACGCAATATCTTCTACATATCATGGACGTGGGCGTCGGGCATCTGGCCGTCAAGTAATCGTTTCCCGGTTTCTTGACGTCCAGCGGACGAGGAACAATGAAGGCTCTAAAATAGGCGAGGCGATCCCGGTCCTCGACCATAACGGCGCGTTCCAATCCAAGCTGTTAAGCAAGCAGGCAGGCAGTCCTGCCTCCGAATCTCAGAACACGACGCACACGATCGAATTGGGATATCTAGCCTCATCTTATGCCCTGCCCACCCATCTGCTTGGCAGTCCGGTCGGGTGTCCGACCACAGTGGACCCCCTCCAGTATAGAATTACCTACCGGCCATTCATGTGCCTATGTTAGTTGGGATTGGGTAGGAGCGTGTCATGGACAGGGACGGGAGGGTCCAACACCCATCAGGCGCACCATCGTCACACTGGGGCGAGAACCTGGGCCCGTCGCCTCGAGGGAGCTTGCGTATCTGTATAACTATGTACATCCAGTGAGCACGCGGCAGACTGAGTAAGGAAATAGAATGGTTCGGCTCGGGGATACGCGTCGGGGATTAGATGGCGCAAGGCCGAGCCGAACAGGCACCGTTGTTTCACCAGACACTTTAAAAGGAAAGACGCTCGCTTTGTCTTGATGTCTTCTGATCATCAATTGTCAATATATACACACATCTTGAAGTTGGTGCAATAATGCACAACGTATCGACATGAAGCATCTTCATCGCGTCCGGTCCGCTGGACAGACTGGCCGAGTCGCTCAATCACAAAATATCCAAACGCGCCTTCCCGGTTTTCGTGCCCAGATTGCTTGCACAATATTCTTTTCACAGAACGCCGTGGCCACGTTTCGTGGGCAGTTGGTCGGTTTTCTTTCCCCGGCCCAACGATCCCATCTCCGTGCGCCGGCGACCGAAAAATAAGTATCAGAACACCGCCCTTGTAAGAACGCTCACCAAGTCTCAGCAATATATTGCCCTGAGTTTTTCTTCTCCTCCCAGAAGCTCTGGGCCTCGTCATGGTTCAACTTCCCCTTCGCCATGGCCACATCGACTAGGGCGGCTTCCACACCCTCGCCCATGCCCTTAGAGCTTCCGCAGACAAAGACTCTTCCGTCCACGGCATTGATGATGAACCAGACCAAGTCCGCCTGGGCTCGGACCTCTTCTTGCACGTATCGCCCCTCGCCACGGCGAGATTGAACAACCTTCTTGACCTTGTCCTCGTGCACACCCCAGTCACCGGAATACAGCTCATCGAGGAGACTGTCGCGGACGCCCTGGAGGACCCAGACCTTGTTCGCACAATTCGCCGACTTCAGCCGGCGGTGGACAAAGCCTCGGAAAGGAGCTACACCCACGCCAGCGCCGATGAGAAGCATCGGTCCGTCGGTGACGAATTCCCTGGCTAGTGGGTTCGCCATCAAGCCCCTGAACATTGGGACCCTAAGGTCGAGCTCACGCGGATCCTTGCCCTCTTTCTCCGCCTGCATTATCTGCTGTGCCAATCTCTCGAGAAATCCGGAACCAACGCCCGTTCGCTTTCCAGTGGCGTAATCATCGGCTTCGTGCACAGTCACGGCAATTTCGATCAGTCGGCGGCGATTCGCACCGTCTCGTTGGCAGGAGATAGTCGGGTCCTGTGAGAGCGAGTAGAACCGAGGCATCAGAGTGTTGAGGACGGAGAGAAGATGGTCGAGAGGTGGTCGAGAGGAGGGGAACGCATTGAGAAGTTGTGGGATGGTGATGTAAGGGCCAGTTCGGAGGTCACAGAAAGCAGCCTGGCCTTGTGCTGAGGACAAGTACATCAGGATCATCTTCTCGCTTTGGTCTTCGGCGTGCTCAGCCAGGAGTCGGAAGAGCTGCTTGGTAGGTGGGTAGCTCTGGATGTCGGAACACCAGGTGAGCAGTTCTCTTCTCGTGGTAATCAATTCCCTGGCGGCCTCATCTCCCCAGATCGTGGGCCATCTTCCGGTCGTGGTCTTCAGCAATATCGGCTTGTCCCGAACAAATCTTGGAACGCCCAACAGGTCAAACACCTGATCCACTATCACAGGTGAGTTGGGAGCACAGACGCCGATAGCACCCCCAACCACAAAGTCGACGTCACCGCCCTCCCTAGGGTAATCGGTAACGTCAATGTCGAAATGGTACGTCCTCTTCTCCGCACCGGGCCTCGTCAGTTCACGCGCATGGAACAGAGGAGCGGAGAAAACTTGGTAAGGCGGGTGCGGCGTGACGAAGTTGGGGGGATGCTTAAGCACTTCAGGCTTGTGCTGCTTTGGTGGCTCGGCATATGTTCTTGAGGGTGCGTTTGAGAGATTTTCGAAGAAGACTGTCTTTGTGGGCATGTCCACCACACCCGAGAGCTCGCTGTCTAGGCTTAGATGTGTCAAGTTGATCTTCAAGCTTTGGTACGCCGAGCTCTCGGGCACTTTCACCGGTATCGACCCTTCGTGAGGCTGCTTCGACTTCAGCTCTTGGAGCATACAGCAACCTCCGCCACAGCATGCCTTCTGTATCATAGCAGTTGCCGCGCCTCTCTCACCCAGAAATCGTCGTGCATCTTCCGAGTCCTGCGAGACGAGTAGCGTGGATGCCCTCCTTTTCTTGCCTTGCGAACCCTGCGGCAGTCCGCCGTGCAACTCGTCGAGCGAGTCATCTGATAAATTCTCTGTCAGAGGGGTGGTAGGTTCAGTGTCTACGGTTGAGGCAGTGTCGGAATAGGAACTGGAGAGGCCATTGTTGGAAGGTATGGATTGGGAAAACTGGGAGGCGGACATGGAGAGCTTTCTTGTGTCGGAGGGCTCTTCAGGAATAGGATCGTTGGGGTGAGAATGAGCAGTCAGAGGCAACGGATGCCCCTGGGCGGCCGTGGCTGACATGTTTGTGCGTGTGGAAATAGTGTGGAGGGCACCTGAATACGTCGCCAGGTTAATCAGTGCAGTTTAAAACATGGGCAGACATCTTGGAGAATATTCAAGAACGCGGCAGGAAAGACCGGGCAGGAGGGATGGGATTTGGCAGCATTAGGGATTGCTGAGTATATTGCGCGGAGGGGGTTTGTGGTGGGTTGTGTGGGTTGGGGTTGCTACTCACGGCGATTCCAGCGTCTGACGTAAGGTGGTGCGGAACGAGGCCTCGCTGCGGCAAAGCCCAAGGCCAGAGCAAACCCTGCACACACGCGTCGAGGCAGCTTGACTCGAGGGTTTCAGCAGGAGAGACGCGCCGACAAATTGCACAGGTGGTCGAGCATCGGTATGCTCAAAAAGGTAAAATGTCTCAAGGAGAGAGCTCAAGGTAAAGTGGGTGACGATGTGAAGTGGAAGAGAAAGTGCGGATGGGGGAGAGCGAGAGGGAGATGATCAGATTGATAAAAAAGGTCGATGATTAACTCAGGCGGCTCAGAGCCCATCGGCCAAGTCGGCGGCTCCACTGGCGACTCTCTCGGTGGGCGGTTTCGGCACCTGCTCTGTTTCTGCTCGTTCTTTCTCTCCAGTCACTCCACCCTTGGTTCACGTTGAGGGCTACTATTCTACATCTAGACCTCATTGACAATACTTACTCTGGCATTGGACCTCGTTCCGTGCATCGTACACTGTGAACTCCGGCAAGGACATCGCCGCACTGAACAGCCGATTTCTAACGCCACGCCTCTGCTCCGCACCCGGCTTCTCACGATGGGCATTTCTTTTCTCCAAAAGGGCATAGTAGTCAAAGTCGATCCATCTCCCGTACTTCGTACTGCTGGGCGTCCTGCGACTTCGGAATACCCACCATTGGAAAGTCCACCCCTCTATGGCTTGGGAACCTCCATTCTCATTGGGATAAGATAAGATCAATTTCGGGAGACTTGCAAGGATTTTGTTTCGTACGGCATGTTTCCTTCTTCCAGGTGCTTGGGCGGTGTTCTGTCGTGTACGTTCCGGTGCCCGCCGAACTGGACACTCCAGCCGCGGAAGAGTACTAGTCTTCCTCCATGCGAGAAGCTGGGCGGAGTCTCTCCCTCCTGGTCCAACCTCGCCTGCTGTTTGCCCGTGCATAAGCAAGCCCCGTCCTTCTAGACACGTAGCACCTTCGGCGCCATGACCCACGATCACGGCCAATATTCGAAATGCCGCTCAATCCGAGTCCTGGCACCATAGACGCTAGAATGGCGTTCCCTGTCTCCCCGCTGCAGCCAACGAGCTTCAAGAGGCGAGCATATCCAGTCTGCTGGCGCCATGTGCCCAGCACCCCCGCGATTGGAGCAACCCGCATGATTATCTTAGGAATCTAATCTTATCCTCCTTGATCTCTGATCAGATAATTCGCGCAACTTCATCCGTCGTTCTTGGCAGCTGAGTCGTCGAGCCCTGTTGGTCAAGCTTCAGCCGTCAGCGAGCCCAAACCTGACGTCTAACGTTGCGGTGTCGGAGCTGGCTCGAAGTAGATATGGCGAGGTCATTGATCAGAGCGCAACGGTATTCAAGACTGGTGACAGCCTGCTTGACAACAATGTCCGCGCCGGATGAGCGGTTTCTCGGACCATACTGCCGATATTCCCCCGGACTTTAAACGTTGCGAAGGCCTGCTCGAGTCTTCCATCCATGAATCCTCCTCATGGTCTGGTTGGTGGATATTCAGAGGAGTCAGCACGCATTCTACGGTGATGGTCTGTTCGTGCTTCAGTTCGGCAACGAGACTGGTGGCGGTTGCTCAGTGGCCGGGTCTTAACTCGTGATGGCTAAGGCAGCATCTGAAGTTCACCACCTTTATTGCCACGCTTCCGGCGTCCTGGACCCTTCTCAGGCTCTTAAGTTGGACGTATGCTGTAGGCCAATGTAGGGGAAACCTCAGAAGACGCGCTCATTGGATGTAAAACGGAGAAGAGGAATCGAAAAGCGTGGGGAGGGACAAACCACAGCCGAAAATGGACAAGTATTCACTTTGAAATACGAGTGCCCATGCTCCCGTAGCTGAGAAGAGCCTGGGATTGCCACTCGTACGCCAACATAGAAGAGTAGACCAGTCTACCGCGGTGCCCGTCCGGAAAACACTGCTGTCCAACTGTTCAAGATCCTTCAGGCATGATGATAGCGCCACCCCGAAAGCGAGTGAAAGCAATATGAGCTTCGAAACATTGCCACACACACAGCCCGATGTCCATCTGCCATCAATAGCGCCTGCCGGACTTTTGCCCCAATATTCGTCACGTCGTTCCTTCTTTGATGGATTCCCCTCGCTCAATGATACCGCCGTATAAGTTATGCCCGTAATGTGCCAAGGCCGCCGACAAGAGCAAGAGATATGCAAGAGATGCCCGAAATATAACATAAATCCCAAATACACACGTTTCGAAGCTGCCCGGGTATCATTTCTGCAAATCCAGACCAAATCCACCATTTCCCCCTCTCGGAACTCCATATCGGTGCCGTATCACCCCGTCTCTAGTACTCAGTCGAATGACTTGTGCGAGCGTCGTCCATGTTCTGAATCGTACTCCGCTGCTGACGCCTGTACCGCTCTGCGACTGTTTTCCTGAGCTTGGTGCCGCCACGTGGGTAAATGACGTCTTCTCGCGTTGATGAACCAGTTACTGATCTAGACAAAGGGTTATATTAGCTTGAGTCTCTTCCAAAACTGTGAGGTGGTAATACCTGAGCAAGGCTGAGCTGCGTGTCATGAACGAATTGTTGCTTTTCATCCTCTGTTGGATAAGGATGATCCAAGTGTGCCAAAAACCAATTCTTCAAATAGTCGGTAATATGCTTGGGCAAATTACCCCTCCGTCTCCTGCTACCCGGGCCGCAGCCCTCTCCGTTCGATACTGTCGGAGAGACTGGATGATGAGATCCCGTTGGAGATGGGATGTAATCTACCCCGTACGGTGAGGTATATGCAAGTCCCTTTGGGTAGTCGAACATTGCCGACGGGTACCTTTGATAGTCCAAGGTTGACGACTGTGGCCGGTTCATTTGCGGGTAACTCTGCCCATATCGGTGAGGAGACTCGTAATACGAAGGGGTTTCTGTTTTGATGGGGTAAGGTGATTCTGTTTTGATAGTATAGCTACGATGATCCGTGTAAGCTCCAGTCGAAGCCCCATAAGGATATGGGCTCGCTGTAGGGAAAGGTTGATTGTAGGTCAAATCGTGTATCGACGGCAGACTCGGTTCTGGTTTAGGCTGTGCAAATTGGGTCTGTACGGTGCATGGTGCACGCTGTTGACTGCTGTAAGGACTGACGAGCTCAGTATAGTGCGACGCCGAGGTCCATGATGAGTTCTGCCGGTGATGGCGGTGGGCCGCGTACGCAGAGTCGCCACTTTGCGCAGACATGGTGTCAAAGTTCTCGAGACTGCTTCCGGTTTGCAGCCGTTCGGGCGAGGTGGGCTCGATCTTCAGCGGTCCAGATGCCGGCTGGAAAGTCCTCCTTGTCATATTGTTTCCTTGCGTGTTGGACTCAGATGCCCCGGGAACCGCCGCTTCAATGCTGCTTTGACCTCCGGTACCAAGAAGCTAGTGGATGTCAGCGAGTTCTAAGCGGTAGTCAAGCCAGCGCACCTCTCGAAAAGGCGGCAACTGCTGCTGCTGCTGCTGCTGCTGTTGTTGTTGTGCAAGAAAGAGCTTTGAATTGTCTAGAGGGGCTGTTGTGCGTTGTGTTCTGCCTGCGTCAAAGTCAGAAGAACAGACATAAGTGCTGTATGGATCCATGAAAGCAAGAGGAAAAGGGAGAGGAAAGAATCAAGACATGAGCGAGTCTCGTGTTGAAGGAGAATAAGTGGCAGTTGATAATGTCCGACCAGGATCTCCTGCTTAACATCCACGGGCTCATGTGCTACCAGAAGTACTGCCAAAGGAGGACAACAAGGAGGCAGAGGTAGCGCAATACCGAAATGCCAACTCTGCACAGTTCGGACGACCTGTGTCAAATCTATCCATGACAGCGTTGACACGGCCTTCTGAGCAGCCCAGATGGCATTGTCTCCTAGCTGCACCACGTAGGGAAATGACCTTGAGGATTTGGCGGAGGTAGGACCCTGCTTACCAGACCAAGAAGTTCAAGGGACGGCTCCCGATTCCAGTGGCGCGGTGCAGTTTCTTTAGTTGAACAGGCAGAGTCTTGAATTTGGAAGCGGGATTCTTGATATAATGAACCACACACGCTCAACAAGAAGAGAAGATGAAGGGATGACGGAGGGACCATAGAGGAGCCTCCTCAAAATATAGCAACAGGCTTGTCCGTCCGAGGACTTTGGGTTCTTTGCAGCGAGCGGACGGAGTGGCGTGGTATGGTAGTGGAGCAGGCAAAGAGCTGCTGTAGAGGGCTGCCGGGACCCTAGCAAGTTGACCAGGAGCACGGACCCTGAGTAGGGTTCCCGCTGGAACAGGGGGAATGGCAGCACAAAGCGACCGGGAGCAAGCGAACTTAGACTGTGCCATGGACCTCGCGAATGCAGGCTTCGGCATTTTGTCGATCTGGCAGGTGGAAGATGTGCCGGGGCCCTGATTGAGATGCGGACGAACTCAGTTCGGATTGTCCGCATATCACAATGGGGTACAAGCACGAATCAAATTTCCGCGGCCGCCTAGAGGTAGAGGCGCGCAATATGATATATGATGAGGGTCT
This sequence comes from Phialophora tarda, assembly GCA_016109495.1. Lineage (NCBI taxonomy): Eukaryota > Fungi > Ascomycota > Eurotiomycetes > Chaetothyriales > Herpotrichiellaceae > Phialophora > Phialophora tarda. The sequence goes on from JADWPL010000009.1 coordinate 680,753, forward strand.
CGGAACAGCCCGTCCACAAGATCGACGACCACAGCTCGGTGGCTTTCGCCCTAGTGCTAGAGTATTGAATCAGGCTTGTTTGAGGGACAAGAGGGAGCAGGAACGGGCCTCTACCGCCAATGGTAACGCACTTCCGGCGAACCTGACGCTGGAGGTGGCGCAAGCAAGGGTGGTGTGGGCGGAGAGCGGATCGTTCTGGAGGTAACAGGATTCGTGCGATTGTTGTGCTGGGAAGAGCTGGACAATGGGAATGCCTGAGTGGCTGGGTGGAAGGTATAGCAGAGTGTGAAGTAGCAACCAGGGAGCCGCCATTGGTTGGTTGGCGCCAGATAGGTAAGGGGGGGATCTTGGAGACGAGGTGAGGGTGAGTGGAGCGGCCGATGGGAGACACGCTGAGGCGAATCTGGTTAGCTACTGGTATTGAACTCCTCGGAAAGGGTGACCTAGCGGAAAGATGAGTAGACGCACAGCTAAATGACCTTGCATGGTGGCCTGTTTCAGTTTTCGACGCACGCCGACGTTCTTGGAGCAATGCAGTCGGTAGCCATCGCGGTAGCCATCGACAGCGTATGTATTAGTATAGCCGACGACCTGGTTTTATCCTGCACAGACATCGCGCTCCATGTTGCTGTCAGTCGCTTCAGAAGTGGACGGCCAATCAGTCAGTATACGTCCATATGTCATGGCGCTGGTCTGCGTCGGAACTCTGTATCCGCGTGAAGAGCAGCGATCACGACAGCCGGCAGGCTCGAGAATGGGCCGCTAGACGTTCTTGCCGTATGCCAATGGAGATGCATGGCCATTGTCAACAGGCGGGAGAAGAACCCATGACACGTTCGAAGTCAGGAAAGCGGGGGAAAGCAAGCAAGGTCAAATGTCTCGCTAATGCAACCAGGGTATAGAGCTGAGAGCTTCCGTGAAAACATTGCCTCATGGCAGCCCTGTCGAGGATCGAATGCAAGGAGCTGGGAGATCTGATTGACTTCAACCCGCCTGTCCTTCTAGGAAAGTGAGTGGTGAAGTTAGATGGCGAGCAGGGGTGTTTCAGGTGGCACGGCTCGCTACATACGTAATTGATTCGATCGCCGCAGCCTCAGTTCCGAAGCCGCCGTAAACTACCCAGTCAGGATGGGGCCAGGCTAACCCCTAGCCAGCCCTAGCCTAGGGCCGCCTATAGTAGACCGTGCGGGCGGGCCATTCGCTCCCGCGGGCCAGACGCAAGACGTGAAGGTACTTCCAAGGCGTGTGAGAGTTGGAATTCACCGCCAGAACAGAGGTAACCATGCGCTCATGGTGCTCCCTTGCTGCTGTTCTGTTGCCTCTACCATCTGTGTGGCGCATGTCCCCTGGCTGATCCTGGTAGCGACAGCGTCCGCATCATGGCTTCGTCCCAAGCCCGGATGCGTGCAGTCAAATGTACACCATGAGACCATCCATCTTTCCGTTATTCCTGCCGCCTGCTGCGCTCCCTCCTCCCTTGTTCGATCGTCCCTCCACGCAACTCCCATGACCGAACCTTCCTGCTCGCTTGTGATGGCGGGTCGCATGCAGCTCCAAGTCGTCTGTCGCCTCCCGCATCCGACCGCATTGCCGGGTCTCTCTCACTCCAGGTTGCTCGCCCTGCCAGCCTTCAGGAACAGCAGTTTTCCCGACCCCGCGTGTTACACTTCTGTGCCGCTGGTGCGACTCTGATCATTCAATGGGAGGTACCTCATGAGCAGGCTTGACTCCGCCCCGAGATTTGGGTCGTGCGCTGTCGTACGTGATCTATGCTGTGCTACGCCCGACCCTCCTTTATGTTCGCTTCAGGCACACCAGCGATTCGCTCAGGTCCTTGATCGTGGAGTCACCAATGTGCAGCCGCCTCGGTGCAGGGGGTCGGCTGCTTGGTCGAAGGCAAAATATGACAGGTCAACCGTTCCTCATGCGTCCTTGACCGCCACCCTCATCTCCCCCCAAAACTATGCAAGACATCTTTCGTGCCTGCGATCACCAGAGCACATCTCGATGCAGCAAGGTTTACCATCACTCGACGCGTTCCCGGACAAATCACCACGGACACTGCTGCCTCCACTTCCGTGTGCGATACATGTCCAAATTGCAATCGCCAATGCGGAGTACGTCCCCTATGAGCTCTCCCTTACTCTGACCTACGCTACTGCACCCAATGCGAACGGCGCCTCAGATCATCCGAGTGTCTCCAGCGCTCACATCTTTGAGCCGAGCCTCAAGAAGCACATCTTTTTGCCTCTCACGACCAATTCTACTTGTTACAACGAGAGAGAGATATTGACCGCATCATCCGCGCCGCACCCCATTCTCGCAGTCACTGCCATGCGCGATTGAAGCAGATGTCGAACACGTGGCACCGATCACAAATGCCCTGATCGCTCGGAACACATATACACTGTCAGCTTCCTGCAGAGTCATCGACAACTGCTCATAAACCTGGAACATGCTGTGTGAAGCTCGGTGTTCCATTCCTGACAAGAAGGGGGTATCTGGAGCGATGAGAGCGATGCAACACGGCTATTCCCTTCGTTTCGGAAAGACAATGCGGACATTGTTATGCTAATACAAAAACGTCCGCCTGTCTGCGCTCTAGTGATGCACACTCGAAGCCTGCCCCATGGGATTCACGGCTTGACTCCACAAGGGAGCTCCTCTTCCATTTCCCACCCCCCTTCACCGACAGTTGAACACATGAGAGTTTGTAACAAGGATCGCTAATCAAGATCCGATGAGCCAGATTTATCTCTCCGCCGAAGCAAGGTTGATTCGCTGATTGAGGAAAGGAAACCCGACGCAGGCCTCTCGGAGTGGCAATCCTTGTCCTGCTGAAGGTTAGGCTTGCGACTCATCCAGTACAGAGGGCGAAAGTGAGGCTTAACTCTTGGCGATCTGAGTGACCTGCAGCGAACGTGTCATTTTCGGTTCCACCAATAGCCTAAGCTGCCGTGCGACCAAGACTGCGCCGTGGTCCATTGACCAGGATCCAGGAGGCTACACCAAGAACAAAACCCCACTTGCAGCAAGGCGGCGAGGACTCGGCCGGCTAATTCTCAGATCCGAGAGTTCGAACTTCAGATTGACAGCGACTGCCCCTGCTCCTCGACGACGTCAAAGCAGAGTCCTCCCTTCGAGCCACACACTATGCCAGCGAAAAGCCGCTGATTTCGTGATCTCGCCCTGCAGCTCACTGAAAGCCGCCATGCGATCCGACTGACTCCTTCCACAAGGACAACGACACCGAGATCGTGCAGTGACAACGCTTTTGATTGACAAGTTCGAGGTGAAGATGCGTGTGTCTGTCTCTCTGTTGACATACGATTGAAGGGATTCTGGTTTCCAGTTCTCGGATTTTCAGGAGAATTTCTGTCACTCTTTGAGACTGAGTCAGGGCCGCGTGGCGTTTGGAGTTCATGAATGAGGATATATTCAACGTGGTGGTGAGAACAGGGAACAGCCATGCCACTCCGGCCGGCGCCCGCAACCTACAGCCTACGCTACGAAGACCCCTAGCGATACTTCGACTCAACCCAAGGCGAATCGACCGATGCCTTCCTTGAGTCCGTGTGGTTCTCGGATATCCTCAGGTTTGTTTGTGCCGCTCTGTCTCAACCCACGCTTCTCAACGGCCTCACCTTGATTTTTGGACCGTGCGATCTCCGTGTTTGCAGATAAATGCCTTTTTCAGCCAGCATCTACATGGCGGTCGTCGTCACCTATAGCCCCTTCCTGATCCCCCGTCTGTAAGCTCTTCAAACATAGACTTCTTCTCCGAGTCTGAGAAGATCTTCCCAATAGCCCAGTCACGTACTTTCTTGACCGCCAGGGATGCTCTCCGGCCACTTCGAGCTCCCGCCGAGTCCGACGAGGTTTCGTGCGCGTTTGTTTCGAGTTCACATCAGGATGGAGTCCTGTTCCTGCTCGTTTGTACGGATGGCGCGAGCCATGGGTACGGTAATTTCCTTGTTTCCATGTTTATGTACGAGATACGTATGTACTGTGGACAACCATATCGCATCTCATCTCATCGCCTCAGGCTATAATCTTCAAGTCTGGTCCAGCCATCCAGCTCCATGGCTTGGATCTCCAGTCGGAGCTTACATAATACATAACTAATCAACAGTTCTCTTGACGTCCCGGCCCAAGGACCCCTGGAGACTGGATGCTTGAATTTGACTTTGAACTGGAACTTGTCACTGTCACTGTTGCTGTTACTTCCAATGTTATTGTGTCCCTTGTGCTTGTGCCCTTGCCGCTCCAAGGACAGGACCGCCGCATCTGCATGGCGGCCCTTCCATACTGCGTGTGTCTCTTCGTTAGGCAACCAGAACGGTCTTTCCGGAGGTAAAGACTGGAGAAACTTGACCTTCGCTTTGATTTCATGGTCGAGTTCTTCGTCTTGCGTGAGGAGGGAGGCGATCTGGGAGTCCGTAAACGGGGCCGGGTCCGACGAGCAAGAAGAAGAGCATTCCACTTTGGACTCTGTCCTCCTCGTAGCACTGGTTGTCTCGGATCCTCCTTTTAACGACCCTTCCTCCTTTCTACGAAACAAAGCAAAGAAAGCTTGTTCGTCTAGGGTGTGGAGTTGACCCCGTGCCGCGACCTGCTCTGTCCTCGACCGGCGGAAGGTATCGCTCCAGAGCAATTGCCTGGCAACGTCTTCACCCTCCACTTCGCCGACTCGGCAGAGGATCCATTTCAGGAGAGTGGCGGGCGTGCCTTTCTCGCCGTAGCGCGTCACACCCGCATGCCATAATGCTCTTGTGATTGTTGATTGGATTGGCACTCCGTGTTGGGAAAGAAAGAGGTAGCACCAGTAGACTCTGCGGAATGCGGCTCGCGGAGTAGCGACTGGGGTTGTAGCGAAGGACATTGCGAGGTCATGTAACAGGTTGACTATCTGTTCTCTGGTGGGTGGACTGGATGTGCTGGTTGGAGGTTCAGGCTGAGAGGTAGCCTGCTCAGCAACGGACCAAGCGCCGAGGTCCGTCAATTTTCCATTTCCCATGCGCGGCGTTTCGTTCAGTGGTGGAACCGAGGACTGCGGCATTCTCAAAGCCTCCTTGACAATTGCGTTGTTCTCCAGAAGATGGCATACAATGCCAAATGACTTGGTGCTTTTCTGGACCATTCTCCGCGACAGAATCTTGAAGGCAGGGAACCCGTAGCTCGCACTGTTCAGGGTCTCCGAAAAAGCTTCGCTGTGGCCAAAGTGTGCGTTCTGGATACGCTTGTTGACCATGCTCGTGCTGATGCCCTGTCGATGTGTCGAATCCGTGGTGAATAAGCCTTGTGAATCGCGGCCGAAGAAGGAATTCTCGCCGAGGAGAGAAAATCGGGTTAGATACCGAAGAAGGAGATCCCGGCTGGGCAGAGCTAGGTTGCTGAGTCCGACGACGGCAAGATGGGACGAGTCCATTTGAGGATATGATATCGAGGCGAGGAGCTTCTCGAAGGAGGTGAGAAACTGGACTCGGTCCGATAGGTTAGTAGAGGTTCTCATATCGTGACCGAGAGCCATCTCAGTCCATGCAAAGGCCAACAAGCGCTGATCTGGCGATAGAGTGCTTTTGACAGATTGAAGTGAATCCCATGTATTTTTGGTCAGCCCTCCATTGTAATTTCTTGACCCCAAGACAGCCAAGGTGCCGCACCAATGATGCCACATGAGCCTGTAAAGCATTCTCGCTGTTTCCGTGGAGAAACTGAGTAGAATTTCGGTTGTGTGCGCCAGCAGAAGCTGCAGAGCCTCTGGGTTCGCCCGCATAAGCAACTCTGCAAGTACCTGCCCGTTCCTCTCGCTGGGAGTTCGTTGGCCGGGCTGAGGTTGGAGCCGATTACGGATAAGCGCACCGATGAAGGGAATATCACTCTTGGAGCTCCAAGGCAAGAGACGCCAAATCATCTTCCTGCACCAGGGCAGGTGAGAATGAGCGACGAACTTTGAAAAGAGTTCGGACAGCATTGGAGCTCCCATATCCGTAACTTGTAGAACCGCCGAGCGATCCAAAGATTCTAGGATGCCGCACACCAGGTATAGTCTTGCTCTCTTCGTCCCATTTCTCCAGGGAACACCATTCAGCCGTAATGAGGTCGCGCTTATCACCTCATTGATTATTTTCCTTGTATCGACAATGCTGATGAGCCCGAGTTCCGTAGCGGAGCAGATCGATCGACGGAGGACAGACCAAGAGGCACGGTCCCAACGACGAGGCACAATGGCACGCACCAAGTCCACAATGAAGGATGAACCGGGAGGATGAAATGCCGGGTCGCTGATGTAGGCGGCAATCGTGTGCACATGAAGGTTGCTCAAATTCTTTACCAGGACATGAGTCAGTATTGCGGATCCTACATGCGCATCCGCGGGGAGGCTGAACCCTTCGTCGATAAGCCATGCTTTGACCTCAGTCAGTGTTTGACAGCGGGACAGCCCTCTGGCCTGCTGATCGGATATTTCTCGCGGGTTGTACTGCGCGGATTCGACCGTAAGTTGCGTGGGGTTCGGCTCCGGGTTCTTCGTCGAGACTGGGAGCGGGAAAAGCCATGATGGCAGGAGTCGAGAAGAAGTGGCTACTAAGGCATCAGCAAGGCACCTCCAGTGTATGTCTGAAATCTTACCTGAGGCTGCTCCAGTGTCCTTGGGCGCTCCCCACCAAGCTAGCTTGTTCGCAGAGCTCCCCAGCACGATACATGGGTCGATTGAGATGCCTCCGGAACTGGCGTAGGCCAGACTGGTATTCTTCCTCTTAGCAGCACGTCTCTGTGCCTCCAGTGGGCCTGGCACGCTGCTGCCATAGCGCTTATTGTGCCAGAAGCGATTGAACGAGTCTGTTAGCAGCGCATCCGAGATCCAGACAAATGTTGGACGTTGGCGAGAGGTGCAGCTGGCTGCCGCAAGGCGTCTAGGCATAACATTGGGGCAACCAGGGATCAGAGGGCGCGCACGACATGAGGGACGTGCTGGACTTGGAAAGACGATGATATCTTGAAGCTGGGACGATGCGACGAGGAGCAGGCGATTTGGAGAAGCAGCTTGCTACCAGGGAGCGTGGACTCCGCCGTAATCTGCTACTGTTGACTGCTCCCCCCTTTGCGCATATGAAAATTACACGATTTCTTGTTTCTACTCATACACGCGGGTCGTTTTCCTTGCATGCCTTGTTCGTCAACTCCAGTTGAACGCCCTAAGCTTGCCGTAGTTGACATCGCCTTATCCTGAATCAAGAACTCCGCCCCGCCGGGTATCTCTCTATGATGCTGCCGTGCTGCCGTCCTTGCCTCGTATTCTGTGCTCGTGAGGTTTCGGTGCTCAATGTTAGTATACATACTCCGGTCGTTAGTTAGTATTACAAAATGTACACAATACTTCACCCAGGCCACGACACCCAATCTATCTCGATGTGAGGAAGACCTCCCGTCCTCGAATTCTGAATACTGTCGTAGCTGCTGCTGTTGCGGAGGACTCGGTCGCTGGTGTTTCGCTTGGTGTTTCGGTCGCAGAGTCAGCTCCCTGCGTCACTGTCACGGTTGCGGTGGCAATTTCTACCGTCGGCGAAGTGGGGGAAGAGGTGCTAGATGTCGGGGGCGGGCATCCCTGTATGGAAAAGTTCCCATAGAGGGAGCATGCGAACGAAGCGGTGGCATCCAGGGTCGTTGGGGTCGAAAAGCCGTCGCTGTTGATGATGTTGCTAGGAAAGGCGCTGGTAATGGTTGCGAAAGTTGTGATCTGGTAATCTGGTTGTTGACTTATCGAACTTATGACAACCGAATTCGTCAGAACGCTGCTTGCTGAAGTCTCCGTCACGGTAATCGACTCGGTGATGATGCTGGCTACAATTCCAGTCTCTGACGGCATCGTGCCAGAAATGATTGTGGTGTCCGTGCCTGATGATTCCGTGGTTGTCGGCACATCTGAATTGGTTCCAGCTGTGGACGGAAACGAGAGTCCCGACGTCGTTGAGAGAGAAGGCATTGGGTTTAAAAGAGTGACAGTGACAATAGAAAATGACAGGCTTGACTCTGTCGTTGAAGCCGAAGTCGTAGTACTCTCCAACGAGTATGTGCTCGAGGTTGAGATGTCGCTGGTTGATGAAGTCAAATCCGTAGTAGTACTGCTCTCTGAGGAGTAAGTGCTCGACGTCGCAGTGGCGGTGAATGATGAGGCCGCGTCCGAAATGCCAGGTGTGTTAGAGCCGAGTGGACATATAACTTGGGGAGCTGGAGCAGGGCCACTCGATATTGGATTGCACCCAGGTAACGCGGTCAGCAGACCGTGGACAGACTCATCAAAGACCGATGGCTGCTCCAGGCAATCTCGTGGGAAGTTGACATTGTCGCTTGGAGCTAAGGATGAGCAGGCACCAACAACTCCGCCATTGTCAGTGTAAAGACAATCTTGAACCGCACTTGTCTGCACATTCATGTCCCAGCCGTTAAGGAAGTCGCCGTGGAAGCCGTAGCCGGTGGTATCGCCGTTCGAGAAGACAAATTGACCGCCAGCAGTCTGGTCAATCGAATTGGTCATGTAAAGGACTCTGCCACCGGTAAGTCTTGAGACTCGCTGAAGGAGGCGTCGGAGGTGGCTTACTCAAAGAATAGACCGGGAATCGGTACAGGATGAGAAGGCGGACATTCGCCATAGTCGATTCCCGACAGATAGTCAACGTGCGCATTGTTCTCGAGATACAGGTTGACTCCATCCCAGCAGGACTGAAAGTTCACCTGCGCCCGCATGCCGTTCGTGCAGTCGGTACGAAACATGTAGTGTTCTTCTGGAATATCATTAGCCTCGTTTATGCAGCGGAAGCTTACCCTATGGCGGCGTTAGCAGCTGGACTCGCTCAGTCATTCCCTGGGACGACCCTACCTGTCGGCCACCGGCCTTGTGTTCAGATGTGTTAGGGTTGTATCGTCGTAGGATCTGAGACGGCTGTCGCCCGTAAGCATCTTGAATCCGGGTGGGAATGGTACTGTATTCGAAGAGTCTCCTCCTCGTCCTGCTCCGATGATAAGTACAAGTATGGAACAAAGTCGACGGTCACTTGCCAACGTAGTACACCGTCATCCCGTAGTTGGGCACTTCTTCGAAAGTGCCATCGGCGTGAGCGTAATACAGCTGAGGCGTCCAGTATGCTGATTTGTCCGCTTGGACTTCGCACGAGGAGCAACTCGACGATTGCAAGGAATTGAAGTCGGAGTCTTGGTTGACGTCTGGCCGATCAGCAATAAGTTCTTCCTGATAGAAACCCACTCACTGCTGCCTCCCGCAAACTTGTGTACGTGTCCCGAGACGCCGCCAGGATTCAGTATGGGGTCCACCCGAGCTGTTTGAGAAACACTGCATGCCATGCGCCAGTAAGCGATTGAGAGGCTCGGCTGCAGCACAAGTGGCCAAGCAAATGTAATGAGAAGTTGACGCTTCATGTCGAGAGTAAAAGATAGAGAGCGGCTGGGCTGGAAGGCGTGAGCAATACGAGGAGGAATAGGACACAACGATCCTGGAGTGGGAAGAGCACGAGCGTATGTCGATCGGGAGAAGTGTTCCAGTCTTTTGTACACAATACTCACACCTTCGCACCGGAAGCTCGCCCTGGGAAACACCCTGGGGAAACAGGGCTCTGAGACACTAGGACAACCCATCGATAACCTCTTCTTGGAAATGAGGCTGAACTCTAAGTCAAAGCATCCCGGGCGAGTGTGCCATGGGCCAGGCGGTCGGCTTGTGCGATCCATCCTTGTTCCTAGCTCGCCGGATTCTAGTGACCAGGTACAGCTCGCCAGGTCCGGACTCGGCCTTCGGCGAAGCTGGCGCGAACCAAGGGCGACACTCGAGTCCTTAGGATTCAACATCTTCGGCGTGCGCGTCAGCTCAGCTTCGACTCATCCGAGACAATCGCTTCGAACGTGCCCGTCTGTGTCCGAGCACCTCACGAGCACATGTTCGATATTGCGTGCACCAAGTGTGGAGCAATCGCCACAGTCACCAAATCTGGATAGAGGAGATCTGGGCCCAGTTTGCAAACACATGCTTGACGTCGCCGCTGCTCGTGGAGCGTCTGTGGCCGACACTTCCGCTTGGACAGCTTCCAATTCGCGGACGAAGGAAGACTGAGGATTGCGTATTGCTCGTTCAGTGTCGGGACGAGATCAACCGTCGATGGTTGCTGCGGTGATGGAGTAATCATCAGCTCTTTATCAGAGGTCAAACCGGTGTTTGTTGACGAAAACGAAGACACTGGAGGGGGTGTGGCGTCAAGCTAAAGCTCTGGGGCCAGAAAGAGACCCTTCTTGAATCTTCACAAGCGTGTCATATCAACTTTGTGATTGGGTCCGAGCCGTTCACCCAATTTCTCCCGATCTCGCCTAATCCTCGCTTGTCCTTGGTGGCAGTGAAATACTACGGGGCATGCAACCGTGGATTGCGTCTTCGATCACTTCAATCTAGCGGACAGTACTCCGTATCGAGTGCCGATCACACAGTATGCACTGTCTACACGCGATAACGACGTGCGTTCTAATATCTCCCCGCCAACTTCGGCCTGGATTAATCTCTGCCCACGATGACGATACAAACTGCAGAGTGTGAAGCTGCTCGCGGAGAGCAGCACTTTTTACTGCGAGGCGACACAGCCGGCTCTCAGGACGCTTTGCAGAAGGTACATGGAGCTTAAAAGCCTCAAAACCTTCTCACCCCTCCACGGAAGAGTGGAAGTATTACTAGTGGCTCTGGCAATTCTTCATTCTCCCCAACAGCCTCCCTACAAGTCAATGAATGACTATTGAACATGGTGCAACTTAACCAGGAAGGAATCTTCCTTCTCCTGGGGCAGGGCGATAGCGGAAATCTGCGTTGTCGCTTCAACAAATACCTGGTCGTCTTTGACCTTTTCGAAGTCACCTTTGCTTCGCCAGCCGAAGACGCCAGTCAATGAGATGGCTTGGTTGCTGGGTGCGGCCGCGTCCGGAAGTGGTTCCAGAACTGGTTGTCGAGTCAGTTATCTTCCTGTGCCCAAGTCCCTCACAATACCCACCCCAGCCGCATGCGTACCCCGTACAGGAGGTCTGCGTGGCGCAGAATTTGGCAAGGTGGAGGAACGAATCTTCCAGTGCCGACTTTTGCTGTTCGCTCGCCCCAGCCGGCAACTTGAACGAGTGTAAGGAAGTGATTGCAGCTTGGCGGGCACAGATAGCGTCGGGCGTAAAATGTGCATGTACTGATCGCTCAGTCACCTGCCTCCACGCCGGTTGGCTCCAATGCACACGCTGAACTTACCGACAAGTGGTGGGCCGGCCTCAAAGTTTACTACATTGGCCATTTCACCGCTCATAGTTCTGAATGCTTCGCTATTGACCAGATCTTGGTGGTACTTGACATCTTCCCAGTCTTCTGCCTGTCAGCACCTGAGGAGGTGAATCGTCTTCAAGGCGATGAAAGCCTTGTTCTGGGCCTTACCGACTAGTACGATAAGAGTACTTGGATCGTCAACTTTGACACCCTTCTGAGATCAGCCGTGTGTGACCAGACTCCGAGATAGACTCACCCAGTAAGCACGGACATACCCTTTCGCTCGCTTGACTATCTGAAACACCTTTTGCAGGTGCTGGATAGCCGGCGAGTCAGGCTGTGTAAGGTCAACACTGGAGAGAAGGTTGAATTGTCCGAATTCAGTTGCGACGGGCATAATAGAATCTAGTTGGCGAAGGAAGACACTGCGATATCCGACGCTGCTTGGGGTGGAATGGCGGAAAAGACAGACTTGCAGTCGTTGAGATATTGTTACACTTGCTACAGACGCGACGCGCGCTTTGTGATGGGATATATACTCCAAGATAGTCCATGAGAGACCGAGTCAGATGGCTCTCAAGTGAAGGATGCAAGGCCAGACAGATCGGGTGGATTCCGTCGACCCTGCTTACCTCCCGCGTTGGTGAGAAATTCGTCGGGACTGATGCCCACTGCCCGAAGTCGACTTCGCAGCAATTCCAGATTGGAACGCCGCCTGAAAGGGTAATCCTATTCAGATCGGGGATCCGACGTGATATCTCGAAGAAGGTGGATTCATCTTGCCAAACGCACTGTGACCGGGAGCAAGTGTGCTCAACATGGCGCCGTTCAGGAGAGCAGTCTTACCAACCTGGACTGTCCGTTGGCGTTCCAGCAACGGGGGACTGAGTCGACAGGCCCTGGCGATATATGACGCGAGTCACCGGCTCCTGACAGGCACATGTCGCATCCTGGTGGCCGGCGTCAAGCTCCCCAGAGCGGGAGCTAGCGTCGCTGAGTCAGCGCCGTCCACGACTGCCGTCCTCGCCGTGCGCAGGTGGAAGAGACAAAAGTCGTCGACTGGAGGGTGTGAAATCACCCGGCCAGTCACATCATGTCGCTTTCGGTCTCGGGAGAAGCAGGTCGAGGTTGACAGCTCTGGGCAGCCTGCCCGCGTATCCGCACGTGCCTCACCTCTCGTCGTGGTGGTGCTATCAGGCCAGCCTCCATGCAACTCATCGACTTCGCCCGACATCTGACTCCCAAGGTCCCGCCGAAATCGCCTCAGCCCTACGTTGTTCTTCTTGCATCTCATCGTGTCTCAATTCTGCTCATTTGCGAAGGGCGCGTCGATCTGGCCTGTATTGGGTCGCCATCCGTCTTACCCCGTGCGCGCCCGTGCCCCGCCACCGGCCCACTGGATTTGAGGAGACTACGCAACCATTGATGCGGCACTAGAATCCTCCTATATCTGCCGCTGCCATCTTAACCGCCGCGGTCGCGGGTCTCACGACAACTCGACGCGCCATGGACAGCCCAGCGTCCGCGGACGACAAGTCGCGGAGTGCCGCCCAGAACAGGGTGCGACGCCGCAATCGAATGATTACCTCGTGCCTGGAGTGCCGGCGCCGAAAGTTGAGATGTGATAAGTTGCATCCCTGCACTAATTGCAGCAAGTTCTCGCGGGAGTGTCTCTTCCTAGCCCCCGCGCTGGACTCGGTCTCGCAACAGCGCCTCAATGAGATCAAGGAGAAGATGGGCTCGCTTGAGCGAGTGCTTGAGCAAGACGTTGCGCGCAAGGAAGGGAAAATCATCTCTACCTCTGCTCTGAATGCGCACCGGCGGACGTCCGCCGACCTCCCTGGCGGCGAAGACAGCAGTTCTGACAATGAGGCCGCCGTGCCAGAAGACGAAAAGGGCCTGGAGCCGACGCCGTTGGCCGTCATCGATGCTTCATACGAAGACGATGCCAACGACGACGTTCTCGATCTAGGCATCAAGATTGGAAAGATGCGCTTGACTGAACGACTTGGTGGCTTCTTCCGCCCCAGACTCCACGAGGAAATGGACATCCAGCTCGCCGAGCCCGCCAATGACCATCGGACGGCCGACGAAAAGCTCTCAGCAATTCCCCAATTACCGGATCATACCACCGATTTCCTAGCCCCTGGCCCGTCATACATTGCACCAGGATCGGGATTCGTATTCGGGGATGTGGGCAGCAAACGGTCCCTTCTCAACTTCCTACCAGCAAAAGCTGCCGCTGATATTCTGGCCCGGAATTATTTTGAGAACGTGCACTTCATCGCTCGTGTCGTCCACTGGCCAAGTTTTCAGCTACATTACGACAATTTCTGGACTTCGGTGCTCGCAGGACTAGAGCCTCCTGCGTGGCAACAATCTCTCGTCCTTGCCGTACTGTTCTCGGCCGTGGCCAGCATGGCTGAGCAAGACGTCACTGCCATCTTCGCTCGGCCGAAGAGCACCATCCTCGGGAACTTCCAGACCGGGACCGAGGTTGCACTGAGCAAGGCACAATTTCTGAGAGCCACAAAGATGGAGACCTTGCAGGCCCTCGTGATCTACCTCATCCCCATGTGTCGAGATCAGCTTTCTCGAGCGCACTCTGTGATAGTGGGCATGGCTGTCCGTCTCGGCGAATGTATGGGACTGCATCGCGACCCTGAAGAAGTCTATGGTCTCTCCCCGGTGGAGTGCCACGTCCGACGCATAGTCTGGTTTCAACTGTGCTTCCTTGACTTTCGAACGTGCGAATCACAGGGTCCGCGGCCAGGCGTTAAGCGCGAGGACTATGACACTAAGTTTCCGCTCAACATCAACGACAACGACCTGCTCCTAGCAAAGCCCCAGGAAGCGAAGACCGAGTGGACAGATATGACCATGTCGCGTATACATTTCGAATGTACAGAGATGCAACGAGTCATCTGGTACGACCGCATCCGGATAGAGAAGAAGAAGGCGTCGTTGACCCATGTCCTGAGCAAGGTTGAAAGCTTCCGCAAGGCCATGGAGGCCAAATACAGGCCCATCTTGGATTTTGAAGTCCCTATACAGAAGTACGCACAGTTGCTCATGAATCTGATGATCCAACGCCTATACGTCATGGTCCTTCACCGATACTTGAACAACCCTTCTCAAAAGGTGCCGGAACGGCTTGCAAACCTGACAGTCCAGAGCGGTCTGCACTCGATGGAGAATGCGGTGGCCATGGAGCGTATACCCGAGCTGCAGAAATGGAAATGGTATAACGGCGCCTACCAGCAATGGCACATCGCATTCCTTCTTCTTTCGGTGATCCACCAACGGCCTAACCTGCCGAACTCTGAACGGATCTGGAATGTCATCGATTTCGTGTTCGAGCCAGATCTATCGCTGTCACGGACGCAAAGAGCCCGGGCGATCATCACAGCTGTCAGAGATCGGACAGCGGTTTATCGCGACTTGCGCAGAATCAGAATTCCGGTCAGCATGAAAGACGGTCTGAGTTCGCGACGTAGAGTCCCCGAAGCCACAGGAAAGGCCAAGGACCAAACCGAGGTGTCACGCGTCGAACCCACCACAACGTCGTCACAAGCGGATGCGGGGGCCGGTGATGCCCGGTATTCCACGGATCAATCATGGAGTTTCGACACTCCAGCAACAATGTACCTGGACGCCAAATATCTGCCACAAGGGGGGACAGGGCACTTTGGGCATTTGGCCAACTCGCGGGTCCAGACCTCACCACCGGCACCACAACCGTCTCCGCTGCATTCACCGGCGCAGCAAAGGACGTCCAGTACGGATACGAACCAAACGTCGCCAGCTCAGCAGATAGACTTCCACAGTCCCAGTGATTCTGGAACGAATGAATCGTGGCCTCCGCTTATCACGACCGACCAAATAAGCTGGCGAATGGCCCTGGGGCCGGCACCCATGCCTTCCCCTCCTGTCCCAGCCATGCGATCCGTCCAAAGCCGACAATCGTCTTCTGGGGGCGGCAGTCCCTTTGGTCTCAACTCAGGCTTCCCAAGTGACCAGATCAATATTCCCCAGCTACAGAACAATAGCCGAAGCGACTCGGTAATGCTAGATATCGACTGGGTAAGTGTAGCTTGCTTGCTTGCTTTTCGGTGTTTGGACTGGCTAACACGTTGTCGTAGAACGAATGGGACCAACTGTTCCCGCCTGAAGGCAATGCTGGTCCTTTTGCAGCGTCGAACCCATTTGGAATGGCATAGCGACCGCCTTTTCTTGTCGTACATATCAGCGGGCCGGGTAGGCCAGTTCATATATAGTAGTCATATACTACCTTCTCGAAGAGGAGCAAGGCGAATTTATTGGTCGGCTGAGTGAGCTGCGTGAAGCCGATGAATAAGCAGCTGATAGCCCAGCGGTGGCTAGCTGTGCCTAGCCTAGGGAGCCCCTAGCCTGTAACTAGCCCTGGCTTGCCCTGCTAAGCTTTGTAGCGCCATGATGTCAGGATCCCCCGCCCGGATTCGCCGGCTATCGATTGTTTCGGGGGCGTGGATCCAAGATTCTCGCATGCCTGTGATGCCCATGCCGCCAGCAATCATGTCGCTCAGATCTCGCGGGTTTCCCAGCTCGAGATCTGCATTCAGCACTCGTACACAGTCCCTATCACGGCTCCTGCGGCAGACGCGGCTACCATGAGCCATATCTAACCTGAAGAGGAGCTTGTGTGTCGATTTATTCCCGCTACTCCTGCTCGTCACTCTTTATTTACACCTGACGTCTTCCTGATCGTGCACGACTGCTCCTTCTTTTCCCTCTCCGCTGTGCTGAAACTCGCAAGCTCGTTCGCCGCTCAGGGCGTCTCCAATCTCGACTCTTCCCTGCTGCTAATTATTCCCTGGAGCTTCGTAACCTCGTGCTCGCTCAATTCGTGTTATTTGCTCGCTGATAGCTAGCCTTTCGCGGAGCTTGTCTACCTCATCCAGCACACATCCGAGTGCCTCCAAAGCAGCAGCATCACCTCACAGCGCGAAGGAATCTAGTGTGGCGCCTTTGCGCGAGGCAAGCCATCCAACCCTAGTCAGCACAATGTCGTCGACCTCCTCAACGGGCCTGAAGCCGCCGTCCGCGGACGTGCTCAGAACATACCCCTTCGGCAAGATTGAACCCAACTCGGTACGTCTTCTTCTTCACAGCAGCCCCGTAGGCTTGGATTCTGGCTGCAACACCAAAAGCCATCATAATGCAGAGTGCGGAGTGATTTCTTTCCGACAGACCACCAGGCTAACATTTCCCCCCGCTCTTCCTCTACCATACAGACGAAATACTTCGCAGCATGCATGCTGGGCGGTGTCGTGGCATGCGGTCCCACCCACACGCTCGTCACGCCTCTCGACCTCGTCAAGACCCGCCGTCAGGTCGTACCGGGGATCTACAAGTCGAACTTCCAGGGCTGGAGCTCCATCTATGCAAAAGAGGGCCTGCGCGGCGTGTTCTTTGGCTGGACGCCCACGTTTGTCGGGTACTCATTCCAGGGACTTGGCAAGTACGGCTTCTACGAGATCTTCAAGCACCAGTACGGCGACAACATGTTCCCCAACAGCAACCGCACGCTGGTGTACCTGGCCGCGAGCGCGAGCGCCGAGTTTATCGCCGACGTGATGCTGTGTCCATGGGAGGCGATCAAAGTGCGCATGCAGACCACCCTGCCGCCGTACGCCAACACTCTGCGCGAAGGCTGGAGCAAGATCGTCGACAAGGAGGGCATCGCCGGCCTGTATAAAGGGCTGTACCCCCTTTGGGGCCGTCAGATCCCCTACACCATGTGCAAGTTCGCGACCTTTGAGGAGACCGTCAAGATCATCTACAAGCAGCTCGGCAAGCCCAAGGAGACCTACAACAGTTTGCAGCAAACGGCCGTGAGTTTCTCGGCCGGGTATATTGCGGGCATTGCCTGTGCTGTGGTCAGCCATCCCGCGGACGTCATGGTCAGCAAGCTAAACTCGGACCGCAAAGGTACGTACTACCCAGGAACGCCGCCCGTCTCCTGCTTATCGCTTGTTCGGGGAATCTGAGTATCTACGCTAACGCTTGTCCTTTAGCTGGCGAGGGTGCCGGCAGCGCCATGGCCAGAATCTACAAGAACATCGGCTTCTCGGGCCTGTGGAACGGTCTTCCCGTCAGGATCGTCATGATTGGCACCTTGACCGGCTTCCAATGGCTGATGTATGTATCCCTTCCGTTCTGAACGGTCCCCTCTGTCCCCCGTTAGAACGAAGCCTGTGTACTGACGACGAGGACTTTGCCACCACTGTAGCTACGACTCTTTCAAGGTATATCTTGGTCTGCCCACGACAGGCGGCCACTAGGTTGAACCGATTAACCGAGCGGAAGGCGCAACCGCGAGCACCCAGCCTTCAAATTCAATCAGCGGTTCTCCTGTAACTGACGAGACGAGGTTCCGTGACCTGCATCCGTGTCTCCCAGCTACTGTGTAGCTCACCATCTAAACTCCGTACCCGAAGACTGAGGCCTCGTCCCAACCGCAAAACAAGGAAAGGAAAGCGGGGATACACCAAACCTTTTGCGCAAAAGCTTTCCAATCTGACCAGAGGCCGGGGATGCTGTGGCCGTCGAGGCTCACATAATGTCATCAGCCCTAATTAGCTTCTCTTTCGGCTCAGGAGAATTTCACGGCGAAAAGGACTCTGCCCAAACAAATGCATTACCAAGACACAGATGGCGTCTGAGGCGTGGGTCAGTCATGCAGATCGGCAGAATCGGGAATGCAAGAAGAATGGCGTGGCTTCGGTCTACTTGCTGGCATGGACGAGGACACAGACACGGACACGGACGGGTTTCAGGGTACACACATGTCTCGGGACATGCAGATAGAAGGAAGTCTAGACACATAGGTAGATAGACTTGACTGACTTGATTTGCTGATGGGACAACGTCACAATGCCTGCGCGAGTGGATTGCGTTAGTACTGTAGCGATCATAATTCCCAGAGTAGCTCCTTCGGCCCAGGCTCGTGAGGTTGACTCGTGGAGCAGGATGCACTCTTGCCGGAGATGCTATACAAGGAGTCTTGAGCAAGATCACGCAATTTTGGGCCACCAGTTCTGTCATCTATCTGTCCTCCACACCATTTGGGAAGAGCAGAACACTCATCCTCCACACTCTGACACCAAATAAAATGACAGGACGAAAAGACAACTCGGGAAATGCAGATGAAGTCGGTGACGGCGCACTGCATGGGAAATCGCTTCATTTTGCCCCTTTCAAGGGATAGAGTCGAGCACTCAAGGCTACTTCATGCGGACCAAGTGTATCGTCCAATAATAATACCAATAAAATCCATGAGGTAGATCGAGTCATACCGCCGTAAAGCCATGCTCCCTGCTCCAACGCTATGCATGACGAATAAAATATACCTGGGTATATCGCGATATTGATGTCCGGATGTCAGCCCCTGCGTGACTACATCCTGAGGAGTCACGGGCGATTTGTGATCGAAATTATCCATCATCCAGACCCGGTCGTCTTCTCGGCTCAGTGGTTTCCGGCTGAGAGGAATAACCTTTAAGAACATACAGGGCCGGACGGATCTGCTGAGGGAAGTTGTCCTTCTGCGTAGGCAATTCCAAGAGGTCGTAATGGGTTTGCCGCTGTGGTCAGGGTGATCAGTGGTCGGGCTGTCTGACCTGCCAGCATTGGGTTGGTGAAAGCCCCTCTTCTGTGTGTGGTGGTCTGCTAGGCATCGCTCATATTCGCGTCCATGTCGATCTCCTGATGAAATTGGGTCGGTTCTTCGTCGTCTACCGGCGGTGGTTGTTCCGGCAAACTCAGAGGGCTTTCTGAGCGGCGATCGATCTGTTCGTCGGGAGGTGAGAATGACCAGACCTACAGAAGTCAGTATCGATCCGCAGGGCATGGGGGCTGAACCACGTACCTCCATCACAGTCCGATTTGACCGGCTTGCCATGATTACAGCCTTCTCCTCCTCGAAAGCAACCCTCCAGACGGCTTCGGCAGGTTGGCTGAGCTCGCGAACCAATTGGCCGGTCTCGACGCTCCAGACCTTGACACGCCCGTCGCTGCCACCGCTCAGGATTCGGTTATCATCAAACTGCAGACTAGTAACACTATTATCGTGCGCAGCCAAGCGATGTATAGCAGAATTTGTTTTAAGCGACCAAACACGGACAGAACCATCAGAGCCACCTGTCATCTCAGTGAGCTGGATGCAATGGAGAAACAGAGGCGTGAGAAGAACTTACCGGTAACAATCGTGTCACCACGAAGCTGCAATTGGCCAACCAAGGAGGTGTGGCCTTGCAAAATGGCGGTGCACATGCCAGTCTTTGGATCCCATATCCTTACGCTGGTATCAAGAGAGCCTGTAGCGCATCGATTTCCGTCGAAGGCTATGGCATATATTTGGCTGAAGTGGCCCGTGAGTGTTCGAAGACAGCGGCCCTCGGAGATGCTCCAGACTCGAGCTGTGGTGTCGTAGGATCCAGAGATGACAATATCACCGTGGATAGCGAGGCATCGAACACTGGCTTGATGGCCCACTAAAACGTTCTTGCAAACTCCGGACTGCAAGTCCCATATTCTCAGGGTCGTATCTCTGGAGCCCGAGATGGCAGTGTTGGCGTCTGACATCTTAAGGCATCTCACTGTCGAGGTGTGGCCTCTCAGAACATGAATGCTGCGACCGGTCTTCATGTCCCATACTCTCACGTCGCGGTCACATCCGCCAGACACGAGAATGTCGTCCCAAGGCACCATAGCCCAAACCCCCATGACATGCCCCTTAAGCGTCTTTTGGTGATCACCGACGGTGTTAAAGACATGGATTTTGGCGTTGTCCATGGCCACCACAATATACTTGTCGGTCAAATGCAGGCTTGTGACAACTCCTTGATCCGGGGTGATATGTTTAATGATGCTTTCGCCTCCTTTTCTCCACGCCGCCTCAATCATGTATTTGTGCCGGAAATGAGAGTAATGTGACTGGGATACACGCTTCTTTGCTTTTGGACTCGTTGACAGCGAGTCATGTTTCGGCAATGTCAGGTTCGGGGCGCTACTCGATGGCCCAACGATTGAGCCATCCAGATTTCTCTTCGGGGAGCGTGCGTATGGTCCTTGAATTGCTTGCGGCAAGGACGGCGAATCTAGGTCGTCGCTTGGGCCTGAAGACGACGAGCGGCGCCAAGCGTGTTTATCACACATGATTTTCCAAAGCATGTCATCGTTGAGAAGTTTGTGCCACCGACGGGAGACCTGGGAGGCTCGAGCCAGACTGAGAGGATCATCAATGTAGGACAGCACCTGCGCTCTTGTCAGTGTGTGGAAGTCCATCGAAGGACACCTTGGCTTACCCTTAAGCAAAGTTCGTCTGGGAGATGCTCGAACGGATCTTTCTTCAGCCTGGGGGACACAAAGTTGTGAACAAAAGAAAGCAACTGGCTGTCACACATATTAAGTAGTTCGGCCAGATATCTCTCGCGCTCGGCAGCATTCAAGTCTCGGAAATGACCCCTGGCATCTCGTAGGAACGCATCTTCATTCTCGCCTGCGCATGTCCAACTAGGCGCTCGTTGGTAAGGTGTCGGTGAGGGTGCAGGTGTGGGAGGCGACGCGGGAGCGGAGGGGAGTATGCTTAAGGGCATTCCGGACTTGTTCGATGCCGACAGTCTTTTCGGGCGGGCATGAGAAACACCGTGTCGAGGCTGTCTGGAGGAGCGAATTGTGTCTATCTGAGGGCTGTGGCCATGCGGCGTAGGAAAAGGGGAGTCGTTCTCCTGGTCGATCGAATCGGTACTGGCATTACTGTAGGCACTTTTGGCCAGTTGGTTCGGGTCTATTGTGACTGATCTGGATGGCCTAGGCGAGAGAGGTCTGTCCAGAACCATCTGGTTATTGTCATCGTCTAGGAAATCCATCTCCTCTCAGTGCCGGTTGGGACAGTGAAGGCCAAATGACAGGTTGGTGATTTGCACCTGCGCTTTCCGGCCGCCGACTCGGATCACCCTGGGAAGCAACTTTCCAGCAAAACAGCGGCAATGCTTCAGACGCAAAACGAACGGACTCTGTTTCCACAGCGTAATCGAACCCTCCTCCGTATCATGCCATGTCAGCGTCAGGATAGCGGGATGGTGAAGGGAATCAGAGAAACTCGAGCTGCAGGTGCAGTGTTGGCAGAAAGCGCTTATGACATGCAAGGCAAGGGCCTAGCCCAAGCAGAGGAATGACCGGTGGGATACAGGAAGAGGAGGTGGCGCACGGAATAAGTGGGAAGGCGTGGGAGCTTTGTCAGCACACTTCGCTATAGGTTTGTATACACATCCAAAGGCCGTGGGAGACGAAGGTATATCTGGGATTGGTGTTTTGTGAATCAAATCAGCAATTGCTGTTGAGGAGTCAAATCACTTGCGACCGAGGTGGAGGGTGGCTGGTTGATCTTGCCAACTCTTCGGCGCGCCGACGGCCATGGAAACAGGAGGGTTGCAGAGGCGGGGCCAACTCGATTCTCACCACTGACCGCTCCTGCAAATGCTCCATTATCTTGCGGATGCTTCGATGATCCTCGACTCTAGACCCGGCCAATAAAGCCACACAAGTACCTGATACGGAGCACATAGAGCTTCTTCGTGCCTGACCATGTTGGGCCGCTACGTCGAAGCACAACGCAGAACTCCTAGCATTCGAGCCCACGCCTGCTTCAAAATGGATTGGCCCCTCTGCGACATTGAACAACCGGTTGCAATTCAAATTGGCAAGATAAATTCAAGCTCTTGCTTTCTCGTAACCGGAAATCAAGCCCAACTGATGTACGGCAGCTGCACGTCAATGCTGACAGGTACCGCGACTGGTGGTGTGTATGCCTCGTAGCATTCGTTCAGTACAAATACAACAAGCTGTTTTACAACACAAGACAGCCGACCTCAGTACTTGATAACCTCATTCTATCAATACATAGCGGTAAAGTCTCGCTCAAGATTATCGACTTTTCACAGCCTTCGCCTGGGAGGCGTGGCCGCTGTGGCCGAAGCACAGCCCGTCGACTCCGTCGAACTGGAAATATGAAAATGCTCATTCTCAATGAGCATGCCCAACTTGCAGAAATAATGGCAAGATCATCCCGAAGCATGCCGCTCCGAGATCCTTCCACGTTGGCTTTTGGTCGCTCTGCGCGTTCTCACGCCCGTCAATGTAGCCATTGGCGTGTCCGTTTGCTCCTTCGTGATGGGAACTTGACGCTTCTTGCATCGAATGCATTGCCACATAGAGAAACGTTCCTGCCGAAAAGAGTAGGAGTATCCCAGTCCACCACGTCGTAGTCTGCGCGCTATGGTTTCGCACACCGCCCAAAAGGTGGGCGAGAAACCACGTAGCAATGGCACCGGTAGGTGCAGCGAGGCTGAAGAGTACGAGATGCCCCCGAGCTGCCCTCTTCGAAAGGCCTTGCTTGATCAATATCGAAGTGAGGCCAAACGCAGCCGGTGCTTTGTGAATCATAATCGCAAAGAAGATGACGAAACTTAGGCCAGATGTTGTTGCCGTTGATGACGCTCCCAATGCTATCCCATCTGCTGCCGCGTGTATGACCAGGCCAATCGTGGTCGCGAAGCTCCGTTGATGAATGTGGGAGCCTTCTGATGAGTCGAGGAAAGTGTCTGCCTCCTCTTCCCGGTCCAAAGACGTGGCGAAATTGAACCTGCGGCCAAGGTTGTTGAGTGCAATATGGTGTGTTCTCGTCCTTTGTTTTGACGGTTGACTGTATTGTGGTACCTTGTCAATCAGATACATGAGCATGAACCCTGCCAGTAAAGCAACTCCAATCCAGGCATGATGCGCTTCCTTGTGGACATCGTCCTCGTCCTCGTGTTGTGCTTCTTCATTTCCGCCATGATTGTTATCTGTGTCCAAGATCCCGACCACACCTGGTTTGGTAGGAGTTTTCGGTGGTGAATCGAGATCCGAGGGGATGACAGGACCTGGGACATTGAAAGGGCTGGTGTCGTCCACAGGGTGGCGTGCCACTATCTCGTGGACTGGCTCGAGCGTATAAGAGTGTGGTGACAGTATGTCTGCTTCGAATGTAAAGAATTGTCTCCTCGTATGTGAATGCGCCCGCCCAACTTCGGAAGCAGTGTAGAGGGTTTCCACTCCTTCTGGGATGATGACAACTAGCGATGTGCCAACCAGCACCCCCATACCAATTGTTGATATTAGTCTTAGTTGCGAGGAAGATAATTTCAAGATCAAAGGTAGGATACCAGCCAGGAAGGAGGCCACAGCCATCACAATGCTCAAACTGAGCAGAGTAAACAGTCCGTCCATCGTCAGTGCCGGCGGGAGAAGGGCCAAGGGCGGAATCGACTACGTTAAAAGTCCTGATAATTGAACAGACATGTCGCTCGCCTTTTGAATTGGATTTCTATATCAAAGAGTCACAGGAGTCAAGGTTCCGACTGTCGTGCACAACAGAAGCCCACTCATGAGCGACTCCTGAAATCGCAGGCTTCGCAGCGCCCCGATAAGAAACTGGGAATGCGCTTATCACCACGTGTTCGGAACATTCAGCCAGGAACAAGTTTCTTCCACATCATCGTCGCTACATACTAGTAGTAGCTACTGGTAATTCTATCTCAACTAAGAGGTAGTCTTTTGGGAATCAATGCAAGCTGTCAATGCTAAGCTAGCGACCAGAATTGAGAGGACAAAGAGAGGATCAAGCGGCGTATAAGATATATCGTATTTCGACTTTGATGTCCGTTGGAGTCTCCCTTACTTTGAAAGAGTATAGACAGAGAAAAGGATGCTACAACTAATATATGCAATGTCCTCCCTCTATGGAATCTGATAGTCCTGCGATTTGCCATTTCGTCTTCACCTCGTATTGGCACAGCGAACTCCAGCCTCAACCACACCGGCCGAACCTGGCGGCTTCCTTCCTCGTTCGCAATCGCCCCCGTTATGTACGGTGATCGTGTATGCCGCTCTTCTTCACAACATTGTTACCCTTCCAATTTCTTCTGCCCCTTCTTTTCCTATTTCAACGCTTCCCACACCGCCGGCCAGGTTGCCATTGAGCCTGCCCCTGCAGCCGCACAACCATGTCTCCTCCCTCTGTTATGATGACTATAATGTCATATATCCTACTCTCCACTCCTTTGTCAAGCGCTTATCCTCACTTGGCCAGCTCAGACACCAATACAACAGCGACTGCAACCCCTCCACAAAGAGGTTGCCCAACCGACAAATGCTGCATTGAATATTCAGAGCCAAACAAAGTTTGTCTTCGAGACAGTGACTGCTGCGATTGGTGGCCATATCAAGTAAGTATTACCTCCCCAATCCGCTGAAAATTTGAAGCTCATTCTGTTGCCGCGTTGTAGACATGCTGCTGTCACTATGACATCGACTTTTTTGGCATCTTGGCTGGGTGGTGTTGCATCGGAAGAGATTGCCACTGACGGTGCCGAGGTGCTGAGAAGTGGATTAAAGACGTGACGAAGGGCGACAAACAGACAGCAGACAACTCGAGTAGGGTGTCGGGATGACCGACTGTTGAGGAATCGAGTCGATCGTCGCAGCGAGACGTGGGTTCATGGCCAGCAGCATAAGGATGCTGACGCTGGAAGCGATCCGGCCTCAGAGCGGAAGGTCGTCGGAGTCTGAACAAGGCAAGACATCCGCTACCACGGTGGCCACCAGAATATAGCAAGAGACGCTGCTATCGCGCTGTGGATGAGTCAGTTAAGGTGATGTTGCCTTATCCAGCCCATTGTCACGGGACCCAACGCGCCCAGGTCTTCTCGGAAGCGTTCGATGAGGTACTCGTCTCCCTCATCAAAGCGACGGGAACATTGACGGGAACATTGACGGGAACACTGCTTTCATTGGTAGCTTGCAAATGCAACCATATCTCCGGTCGGCTTCCTCGCCTCATCATCTGCTCCGACTTGCGCCTTCTGATCATCCTGACGCAACCGTAGATTGTTGGTATATTCGCCACGAAGCATGATGCCGCTATCTGAACTGAGGCAAAGAAGCTGCGGACCGGTTGGTAGGATGATTCTGCGTAAATGTAGGCGATGCGCACGATCGTGATGATGATACAGAAGACGCCCAAACAGCATAACGTCCCGACTCTCAACTGTTCTGATAGGCTTCGTTGACGCACGGCGGCGAGAAGCGGGTAAGAAATGGCCAGGAGCAGCAGGTCCAATACGATGTTTGAGATTCCTTGGACAAGTAATTGAACGTAGGCTTTGACACATCTGCCGGGACTCGGGTCGACCTGCCAATAGAGATGAAAAGGATGGCATTCGAGAAAGGTCGAGAGTATCACAATGATGTATGTAACGGGTATCGCAAGCCAAGTAATCCGGATGAGCTTTGTCGTCCACTTTGCGCGAATCTCGAAAATTCGAGAATAGAATAGTAGCAACAAGCAATTTTGCAGCCAGCAGATGGTGGTGATCAGGAGCCGCGCGATCAATGACAGCACACTTCCAATCTTGAGGTTTTCCAGATCTTCAGCATCAAAGTATGTCGATTTCCCATTCAATGCATCATTCGAGGTCCCATAGGTGAGGACGAATTGGTTGACCACCAAGCGTGCGATGATTGCGACAATGGCAGCGACACAGACAGTAGTACTGATGTCGAAAGAGCCATGGTGCAGCCTCGCCGCAATCATGCGTATAACCACTATAACCAAAGACAATCCTGCACAGACCCATCCTCCAACCTTCGCTTCTTCGGACGATAACAACATCGTAGGCATAGGGTCGATCCGGCACTAACCCATGGGGGCTGCGCTCTGCTGCTGTAGAGAGTCGTGGTTTAGGCGGTTGTGCGACAGGTGACACATCCGGTGTGCGTCTCGCGGCGCGGCTGTAGCATGGCCAGACGTTGTCATGTATCTCTGGTGTCGTGTAAACTGCGGTCAAGAGGGTAGGGAGGGCCCGAGAGGAGAGGAGGACGAGGCAGACGATGGGTCTTGAAGCTGCAGGTTAGCTGCGAGTGGGACGGTGGGAGGGCGGGTTCATCCAGCAGCAGGATGTCGGAGGCCCAGGAAAACGGGCAGGCAGGGCTGACCCTTGGGGGTCGGGAACGCGGATTTCGAGGGGGAGACAACGACTCGCTTCGAGTCCCGACTCCCACTTCCGTGCCCAGGGATCCTTTTTTACGCATTCGTTGCAGGCTAGACCCCGAGCTAGCGAGTCGTCAATGGCCCGGGACGCTATTCCACCGGCACCTCCACGGTTAAACGCGTACCATCACACGGGCGTGAGGGGGTGCATGAGGGGGAGGAGGAACCCGCAAGAGGCTGATTTGTTTCAACGTGTTGCGCATCACTTAGTGATTCAACGGCGGCGAGCTCGTCTCAACTTCGTCTCAAGCGTCAGCAGAGCAGAACTTGCTTCGAGCTGAGATGTAGTATCCCACCCTCTCTTTACAGGGTGAGTAAGCGAAACCCCGGATATCGATTATCGAAACTTTGTCCAAATCACGTCGGGGTTTGGCGATTCGCGGGATTCCAATGAGTTTTGATTGGGATACTGTGTTTCTAGTTTCGGGTCTTCAGCGAGCTCACATAATCGCCAACGCTGCTGGGACGAGTCGGAATGAAACGTTCCACGAACTTGAGCGTGTGAAACGCACGAGATCTGTCTCGCTACCAAGTATCGCCCGTTGCTAGATGTATCCCGTTGACTGCAGAAGCGAGAATCTACCACGTTGGTGGAGAGGGAGCAGAATAACACCCCTTCCCAAGTCGGTATATCGATTACGAAGGATGGTTGCATGTTCAATCCTATCTACAAAGATCGACCTGTGAACGACAAGACGGCGAGAGCGATGCATACTGCAGGGGAACGGATGCTCGAGGAGCATGAATACGAGACTGGCGCAACATACGTACTCTC
This sequence comes from Phialophora tarda, assembly GCA_016109495.1. Lineage (NCBI taxonomy): Eukaryota > Fungi > Ascomycota > Eurotiomycetes > Chaetothyriales > Herpotrichiellaceae > Phialophora > Phialophora tarda. Next base: position 707,957 of record JADWPL010000009.1, read on the forward strand.
CAGTTCGGAAATACTTCGACCTAACTATATGCCGAAACAAACGAGATTTGTCGCACCATTGGGCTCAACGCGGAAAATCCAATTAAATAAATCCCCTCGAGCAGCCGAAATGTGGTCACCTCACATTGACAACGGGAGATGGCGAGCTGCAGTCCACCGACTTTTTACATACCGAGATACATGAGAGCTGTGGGCTATGTATCTCCGGTAATTCTGGCTTTCACGGACCCCCACCCCCTTTTTGAGAAGCCCGCAGGCCAGGATGCTCGGGACATGGAAAGATAACCAGAGTGACGGCACCATCGCTGTTGTCGCGCCCTCCGTCATCCAGCCTAGAGAATCTCGGATATTGACTCGGGGTTTCCCGTGTCGTCTAGTCGTTCAGAGACTTGCACAAATCCAAGAGCGTATCCCAGTCTTCTTTGAAGTGCTTTCACGCCGCCCAATCCACCTCCGCATGCGGACTAAACCAACACGAGTGATGACAGTGACCGTCGCTTTCCGAAGACTTCCAGTATTACATGGATTTTGTTGTCTGCATGTCCTGTCGGTCAAGACACAGAGCTGGAGCACGCTGTTAATGGAATCGCTGGGGTCCATCGACACCGCTTCGAGCTAGACCCCTCCAATGAAGGTACATGCTCGCCAGCAGCAGGCTAGAGACTAACAACAAGGGGTTGAGAGCTGGCGACGGTGCGGCTTAGTACCAGCAAAGAGTCTGGAAAGCATGAAGACGATGCAGAATGGGGCGTTGACGTCCGACTGGGTGAGTGGGTGATCTAGCGACGCGGGACTGCGACATTCGCACCCTCCCCTTTGAGATGGTATATGATGTGAACCTGAGAAGAAACGTCAAGCTTCCACAAGCAGCGATTAGCCATCAGAGAAGAACCCAAGAGCAGAATCGTCGCCCTTTCTTGTCTATCGACAGGCAATCAAGCAGTAGTATCGACGGGGTAGCATCTTTGGTGACTTTGTTGGGTTGATATTCATGAGTTGGAGGATTTCATGGTCAATGTCAACCGTGTGGTGCTGCCTGACTTCCTTTGTTCTTAACCTGAGTCGGTCCCAATTAGATGCTGACCCAGACCACTCGCGGAATCAAGCTGTATGAATGCGGGCTCCCTCAACCATCAGAAGTCGATGGTATTGAGAGCAGTAGAAATGGTTAGCACACAGATCGTCAAAAGGTCAGTGACGAGTCTGGACATGTACGCATGCTTTATAGGCGGTTTGGTACTTGCGGAACCAACCACGACCAACCTTTAGTATGTGATATCTTTGCTGCCCCCGCTGGTCTGAACCACAGATGTTGGGAGCAGGCCTAATCGAGTTGTCCAGCAAGCACTTTCGCGTCTGTCTTAAGAAACTTGCGCCAGTGATGTGGGGTCTCTTCACTCGTGGGGAGCAGACGCTGAGGAGCGTCACTCACTCCAACATCGCGTCAGTTCCTTCTTGCAAAGGCAGATCACGTAAATGCATTCGTCAGACTTGCTTCATTTGTTTCTTGAAACGCGCTCATCGCGACGAGGCTGCCTCGTAAAGTACATTCGAATCGTCGCATTCAGCATCCGAAGTATTCAATTCTATCCCAATTATTAACACTTGCATTCCGACACAACTTTCATGTTTATCATCTTCAAGTCGACTAGTTCTTCGAACCTCACGATTGCTTTCCCAGCAACTCCGCACATGGCATGAACGTCAACTGATCTTACGAGAACTTGCAGCAATGGCTAGTCTATCAGAAGAATGTAAGAGTGCGCATCCGTTGATGACGGATAATACTGATAGATTCACAGTCACGGTCAACGCGAACGAGGCTGTGCATGTTTCGATTGTCCAACCTGGACCGAATAACCAGCTCATTACGCGACACGACTTCTATCCCGAGTTCACATATCCAATTGTTGGCAAGGCCGAACAGATCTTTGGCTACAAAGGTCTAGATGTCGAGATTCAATTCGCAGCACACAACCTACAACCGCATATCAACATTTCATATGAGAAGAAATTCGAGACCGTTGGCGCAACAAGCGCACTCGATCTGAACAAAAAGTTCAGCGACTTCCTGCCCCCAACGGCCTTCGAGCGAGGATTCGAGTCGTTAGTGCTAGACGATGCGGATGCTGCAGCATGGACACCCCCCGGCGAGCGCGTTAAGAGTTACACAAGAGGTGGTGAGCACTATGAGGTCTGGGCTGGCTCCTTGCTCGACATGCCAATGCGGACACTGGTCGACAACATCCAGATCTTGATCGTCTTCTTCATCGAGGGCGGGCAATTCATCAATCTTGAAGATGTGGATTGGACACTAGATAGATGGAGGGTCTATCTCACATACCACAAGGCATCCAAGCCCCCCACACCTCGTGCATCTCCATACTCCTTCGTTGGTTATGCAACCACCTACCGCTTTTACAAATTCCAAAAACCAGCGGAGGGCCATGTCCACACTTCCTTTCCCTTCTCAGAATCCATCACACCCAACAAACTCTCCTCGCGACTTCGGATATCACAGTTCTTGGTCACTCCGCCCTACCAGAGCTCCGGTCATGGCTCGGCACTGTACCAGGCAATCTACGATGAGGCGATGGCCGACCCCACCATCTTGGAGCTGACAGTCGAGGATCCGAGCGAAGAGTTCGACAAGTTGCGCGACATGAACGATTACGAGACACTGAGACCACAGTTCGAAGCCGCCAACATCAAGATCGACTCATCATCCTTCGCCAGCCTGGAGCGCGGTCGTCTGAAGAGAATTCCAACCGCCAAACTGCTTCCTCTCGAGCAGCTACGAGAGATTCGGACCAAGAACAAGATCGCAAGTCGTCAATTCGCCCGCATGGTTGAGATGTATCTTCTCGCACAGATACCCTACTCACGACGAGCAGCTGGTGGAGCTTCCCTCACCAGTCTCAAGGTCCGAGGTGCTAGGAATCCCAATGCCGATGATCGAGCGTATTACTGGTGGCGGCTATTGCTGAAGCAGCGCATTGTAAGAAAGAACAAGGATTTGCTCATGCAGGTTCCGCTGGAAGACCGCCATCCACAGATCGAGGACAGTGCTCGTGGTCAGGAAGACGAGTACGAGGGTCTGATCATGATGTATGCCTTAAGAAAAAACAAGGAGGCGGATCGGCATGGAAATGGAGCGTCTTCGTCCTCGACAACCCGGAAGAGAAAAGTTATCGAAGATGATGAGGAGGACGAGGAGGACGAGGAGGGGGAAGAGCTGAATGGCGATGGCTCCGCATCCAAGAAGGCTAAACTTGGATCCTAGGAGGACCCGCAGACCTATGTTGACCTGCGCGCAATCTTCGGTGCGCTAATTGAAAATCCGGAGGCAGACCTCACCCAATTGTGTAACCCTGAGTGATATGGACGCGCTGAGGTTATTATGCTGTCCATAAGGATCGTGGGACCAGAAGATGGAGACGCATATGGCTCATTCTGTGGTAGAGATTGGTTTCAGCGACATGGAGGATGGTGCCGTTACAAGGTGACGACCAGATGAATGCTGCTCAGCCGGCTCATCGAAAGTAATGTTGAGCGAGATCTCGGAAGGAAGAGTTGCACTTCCATTCGAGGCCACGAACTCCCTAGGTTCCCAGCGTAGCACGATGATAGCTCACGAATTGAAGACGCTCTTCCGCCTCTTCGTCGGCAATGTCATGCTCATCTTCGCCCAACGTGGCACCCTCTTCCCACATCATGTCCAGTTCTTGATCATCATCACCCGGAACGGTCCATACACTCTCTCGCAATCGCTTGTTGCGCTCTCGGTCCTCTTCGATTCTCTGTTCAATGGCTCTCTTGTCCATTTTGGAGACCCCGTTGGGTCTACTTGAGCGTTCGGTTCCGGTTCGAGGAGTCGCTCTCTGACTTCCTTCCGGAGCACCGCCGTCCGCAGTGGCGACCTCTGTGGCGTCCTCGCCCGCCCCGGCTTCAGCCTCATCACCCAGCAACTTGCCCAATTTCTCCTCCTTGTCCTTCAACCCGGTCTCAATACTGGTCATGGTCTCGGCGGAGAGCACGCCCTTTTCCCCGAGCCCCGTCACCACCCGTCTCACCACCTTGACGTTCGCGCCACTCTGCGCCACGGCGTCGATGATCCGCAGGATGTCCCGCTTCACCATCTCGATGTACGCGGCGTGCCCGCCGTCCTTCATGTTGAGATCGGCGTGATGCTCGAGGAAGTACATGATGTTGGCTTTATTATTCATGTTGGAGTTGTGCCCGCGCTCGAGGTTCTCCAGGATGCAAGAGTGCAGGTCTTCGTCCATGTCGCGGTGTTTCAAGGCGTAGTGCGCGGTCTTGATGCTGGCAGTGGCGGACGCGGAGAGGTGCGAGAGCAGGTTCGTGAAGCGCATGCGGACTTCGAAGGGGTCGGCCATGGTGGGCTGCTGTCGGGGGAGGTCCTGTAGCGTGGTCTTTCTTTGCGTGGTGATGCAGTTACTGCAGATCAGATCAGATGGAGGGAGAATTGCAGGGGTGCCGTTCACATCGTGAGGTGGGATGGAGCGGAATGGAATGGATAGCAAACAAAATGAAGGACGAGTGCCCGCTCGCTCCCCTTCAACTCGGAGGATGTTCGCTGCGGCGATTCAACATGCAGTTTTAAATGTGTCCACTGGCACCGGCATCATAGCAGAGCCACGCGAGCCAGGTCATGTCATTGGTGTGCCTTGCAGACGGATTTGAGCGATTGTCATGCCGACTAAGATGAAAGAAAGATGCTCTCCGCCTTTCGGCCTCACAGAGTTTGTGTTATATTTTTTTCCATCCCCGCATTTGACTTTCTCATTATTCTACACGGTAAGCAAGGAAGTAGTCGAGCGCGAACACTTTGAAACACCTCGCTACCGAGCCCTCAACTTGTATCTACTGCGCTCTTCCCTGCATTCGCATACTCCAAAGATGGCGACCGTCCTCCGGGTGCCCAATGGCGTCAACGGCGACTCCTCCAACGGCATGACTCTCACAATTCTAGGATGCGGTAAGTGCTCCACCTCCACCCTCGCGTAACCAGGTCACTGACTTCAAAAAGGTACGCTGGGCATTGGCATCCTCAGCGGAATCCTCTCCTCCCTTAGCGAATCCACGCTATCCCACGCTCCCTCCCCCGCCTACCCCGACTCCGGCACCGCAACACCCACCACCGAAGCGCCCTCCACCCCTCAACGCACTCCCACAAATTTCATCGCCTGCGTCCGCCGCCCCGAGTCCGCCAAGCGCATTAAACTGGCAGTCCAGGCGTACCGCCCTGCCGTGACGGTCTTGCAGAATGAAAACGTCAGGGGCACACAAAATGCCGACGTAGTAATCCTCGGCTGCAAACCGTACATGGTCGGGGAACTCCTCCGCGAGGATGGCATCAAAGAAGCGCTGGCCGGGAAACTTCTGATCTCGATATGTGCGGGCGTGCCTGTCGAGCAGATCGGCCGGGTCCTCTACGGCGAATCGTACCCCGAAAACATACCCAGCAATGCGTGTCGGATTGTGAGGGTTATGCCCAATACGGCGGCGATCGTGAGGGAAAGCATGACCGTCATTGCGAACACGACGCCTCCCCTGCCGGCTGACCTGTCAAGTATCGTGGAGTGGATATTCACACGGATTGGGCGGGTGGTGCATCTCCCGCCTGGTATGATGGATGTGAGCACCGCATTATGTGGGTCCGGACCTGCGTTTCTGGCACTCATGCTCGAGAGTCTTGCTGATGGGGCTGTGGCGATGGGGCTGCCGCGCGCGGAAGCACAGTTGATGGCGGCGCAGACGATGCGAGGGACGGCGGGCATGGTGTTAAATGGAGAGCATCCTGCGCTGGTGAGGGAGAAGGTGTCCACTCCAGGAGGGTGTACGATCGGAGGACTGCTTGTGTTGGAGGAGGGCAGGGTCAGAGGCACCGTCGCCAGGAGTGTTAGGGAAGCGACTGTCGTGGCGGCGCAGCTGGGCAAGGGCGTTAGTGGTGTTAATGGAACGAGGTTTGAGAGACAGTGAGTGAACCGAACGACGAGGGAGCCAAGATTGAGATCTTGCCTCCGAGAGCCACACCCATGTCTTCCTTCTTATTGAGCCGACGCGTCCTGCGGCTCGATCTCGCCATCCACGATGGCAGTTGTTCGCTGGCCGAATCGACTACTTCATCTACCTGAGGGGTGCCGGGCGACGGAGGCGAAGCAGCCTGACAACAGCAGCAATGACTATATACGCCATACCTACGTGGACACGTACGAACAAGGCAGTTCTTTCTCTGCAATGGACGGTTGAAAGAACAATCAAACACACAAAGTTCATTCACATTCACACAGTCTATCATCCCTCTCCCTGTGCTGTTCAACCCTACGAACCGCTGCCTTGACGTACGAATTGGGAACTCACCCAGGTAGTTTCGCAAATCTTACTACGCAACTAGTCCTAGTTCTGGAATCGCTTTCGTTCAGGCCAGTAAGTCATCCTTGAACCCAAATAAGCGATAACTGCGGCGGGCAATCATACAAATTACTATACCATCGAGAATTCCTCAGTTAGCATCATTATCATCGTGGGGAGGAGACTGCTGTGGTACTGGCGGTGCGACTCAGGTCGAAGCCGTTTACGTCGAGGCAGAAATTGCTGCTAGCTCAACTGAGTGAACAGGTTCAAGTCTTTCATGATGGTCTTGCTGGGCGGGGCAGGCTCATGGAGGCGTGTAGTGAGGTGTAAAATGAGGAAATGCCAACTAATCCCAGGGACGCGTATCGGATTGGCCTCGCTGTTCATGCCCACTCTCAGCAGTACTGAGTAGATATAGGTCATTATGTCAACATGCAACTGTTCGGGGTATGCTGAATATCAGGGGCACTGACCTCGCCTCACATCCTACCGCCTGACTCGCTCAATTCCAGAATACCCTTTCGTTTTAAGGCAGCAATCTTGCAACCGTGGGCGGTACAAGTGTTAGTAGTGATGGAGTGACTTTCCTCTCCGACTAGGATCGTCGGCAGGATGTACTGGTCGCGCAATTGCTTTGGCGTGTCGACATGAACAAAGTCAGGTATAGTTCTCCTGTTGGTAAACAGCCGAAGCTTGGAATGTACAGTCTGTCATCTTGTTCCCAATCTCTTTACCAAGCCATAGTATAAGTACAACATCCTCTGAACGAAGATCTCACATTGAAACTGGGACTCCAGAGTGGGCAGATGAATAGTTGAACCCCGCGCCGCATGCTGCGAATTTCGTTCTCCGTCCGTCTTCCGGACACCATGAGCCGTAAAGTAGGTGCAATTCCGCACCTTGGTCGCAGAATGCGATCAGAAAGGGTTTTCGGCAAGTATTCCCTAGCTCTGTTCCGCTCGTCTATCTCTTCACCAGCCAACACGCTTCGATCTTTCACGACATCGAGACGACAGCACCCAATGCTTTCATTGCCGCAACAATCTTCTCTGCCTCCTCCTTCGGCACACCCTCCTTCATCTGCTTCGGTGCGCTCTCTACGAACTTCTTCGAGTCAACGAGCGAGAGCCCGAGCAGACCCTTTACCTCCTTGATGACCTTGGGTTTGGCGGCTGCGTCGAAAGACTCGAGTTTCAACGTAAACATCGTTTTCTCAGCGGGTGCAGGCGCTGCTTCTTCGGGCTCTGCCTCAGCGGCGGGAGCTGCTGCGCCACCTGCGGCAGACGCTGCTGCTGGAGCGGCGAAGGCCATGTCGGGAATGTTGAGTCGAGACTGTGATAGGAATGTAAGCAGGTGCACAGGTAAGATGGAACCAGAATGCCACAAGAGATATGGACCGACTCGAGGGTCCGCAAAATGTTCCGACGTACCTTCAAGCTGGCAACCAAATCAGCAGTCTCCAGCAACGTCAATTGAGATATTTGGTCCACGATTCCAGCAATCTTGGGGTTTGTAGATGCAGTTGCTGCGTCCGTTGACTGCCATCTTCTTGACTGCTTAAAGTTGTTCCTTCGCCTCTGCTGGTTTACGGAGCTTATGGAGGAGAGTCGGAGGCATTGGGAGGAGAGGCTTCGCTTTTGCGTTCGAGCTGCGAGCTGGCAGCAGCGGTACGTTGCGGAGGGTATTTGTGAAGACATGTCGTGTCTAGAGGAAGGAGAGTACGCGGAGAGGAGTAGGAAGCCTTAGATGGAGTCGTGAAGTTGACGGTGTTGTTTGAATAAAAAAGTCTCGATGGTCGCGCGACGAGTGCATTGAAATTGCCAAGTTAAGCACGTGACCGGGAGCAACGAGCTCGTAAAGACAACTCGGTACTCCGTACGCCACCATCAACCTTAAACTCACTAATGAGCAGAGCTGCATGATCAAGAATTAATTGGATATCGATTGGGGGTGCAAAACAGAATATACCGAGTTGACCTGCTTCTATCTTTCCATAGCTCGAAGGGTATGCGACGGCTCGCGCTTGCCCACAAGTATCGCATTCCCGCTGACCGGGCGATCGGAACCCGCTTGACTGTGGCAAGATAGCAAGTATGGATGGAGTTCCGGTTTTCAGAGTCGCGAAACGCAGAAAGTTCACTCGTCCGCGAGGGGACATATCGCCCGACTCGGTACAGCAGCCGTCAGATCCTATTGCCGACGAGAGTGCGGAGCGACCAGACGAGAGCAACCAAGACGATCAAGACGAAGTTGATGCTGGAAGTTCGACCCTGATACGACCAAGAAAACATGTGCGGAGGCCTGTCACTGGCGTTCAGTTCTCGAATAGGAAAGCGATTTATCAAGCCGACGGGAACACGTCGACAGCACTGGTGAGATCAGACGAGAGCGAAGCGAAACCTATCGAAATCACAGACCGCTTCGTCGGTAGCACCGGTCAGGCGGTTGATGTCGACAAGCATATGTTCGTGCCCCTACCAAGTCTCCTCTCTGATATTGAATCCAGCTGGCTAACAAGATAAGGGTTGCATTCATAGATTCAGAATTAGCTAGAAGACGGAACACGCCTATGGCTAGCTTGCAACGACTTCAAGCCGACGGCTCCGAGCAGGATGCAACGGTCCTCAACAACCAAAGATCCACGAATGAGAAAATGCCTTCAGCGAACCCGACTGCTGCTCGTCAATTAGCCGAAGTTGACCTAGGCACATCTGCCCACCACCTCAATCTTGCCCGCACACAAGCTGCACTCGAACGTGTCAAGGCAGGTCAAGCTCCCGTCGAGGACGAGGACAAGCCACCAAAGCCTCGAAAACTGCGTCTTGGCCGAGACGGCAAACCAATCAGACCACGACCGAGAAAGCGAAGGAACAGCGAAGACGTTGCTCGAGATGCCCTCATCGAGCAATTCTTGCACGAGAATAAGATTGATATGTACGACACGAGTACGCCGGAACTCACGGATGTCACTAGACGGGATGACGGAGGCGGAGAAGACGCCGAGGCCGATGACGATGAGCGCTTCGCCGAAAAGTTTCGTCAGGAGTTCATGGACGCCATGGCAGAGAGGAGAAGCAGGACCAAATCTACCACTCAGACAAAAGGTGCTGCGGCGACGGAATCAAGAGGTCCGAAATTGGGAGGAAGTCGGAGCGCGAGGGCCAAGATGGCGCAGATCCAGCAGCAGCAGCAGCAATCGGGACCATCATCAAGCAAGAAATGAACAAGTAGGCACGGACAAAAGGACCACGACGACGTAGCGCATCGATTTGAAAGGCGACGAAATAACAAAATGGCTAGTGATGGTAGCGCACATCACCCGAACTCCGCAGTCAGCCGAGACTGCAAGTCTTCTTCTCCGCCACCCTGCACAAGGCAAGGTGGAACGATGAAAAAGTAAAGTACTCATTCCTGTCCGGAGAACCGGAGCTAGGAAGGAACCAAAAACCATTGTCAACGGTGGTCATCAAGGGTCGTTGCACCACTCCGCAAAGGAAGTATGCCTTACGGTGGGAGACGCCTCTAGGCACGGAACTGCTCGAAAGTAGTCGGACATATACCTCGACCACCTTTGGTATATGCCCTGGTTGAACATTCCTGGACTACCATCATCGAGAAAACAGCTGTGAGAAGCTGCAGGACTTTTACATCCCATCCCCACGAGCCAGTAACATCCTCGGCCACATCTCCTCTGACCACGCCAGGGACCCCGATCGGATGATCCGTCCCTGTGGGCACTATCGAGGTAAATACCGGAGCCCCAAGTCAAGCTGTATAAAGGCAAGGGGACGGCAGCGTGACTTAACCGCAACATGACCTAGTCAACATGACCCCCAAAGGCGGGGACAGACCCAATGAGCTGACGTATGATTTATCTTGAGTCAGAGTCAACATCTGCTGGCGGCAAGATGAGCACCTTGGGACAATAGCAGCCTGAAGGATAAAGCCTGAATTGCACAGGAGCGAGTGTGAGCCGAACGCATTGTGTTGAAGCGATGCGAGCACAGCAGAGGTGATCTGGGAGCAAGTATATGAAGGAAGAGAAGAAATTTTTGAGAAGAAGGGGGGGGAGAGAGGGTATTTGTAGTCCGGAGGACGGGCTGGCTTCTGGACGACTGGCATGATCTGTTCGACATTGATCATGACTCACAACTTGTGTGGTTCCTGCGAAGATCAGACGAAGCTTGAGTAAGATCACATTCAAAGGTGGGCTACGCAATGGGTATTGGCTGGCTTTTGCTGTGTGTGATGGCTGCGGTTCAGAAATGGAATATCGCACATGTTCGATCAGAACACAGCAACACCAATGGCAGGCAAGCATCCGCTGATCAACATGGCCAATCATACGGACCGAAAGCGTGATTTTGATCATGGGGGAGCATTGCTGCGTTCCGATGATATTTCCGCGCTGCAGCGTCTCAAGACGCCTCGATACTACCACCGTCCGGTTGTCCCTTGTTCGGCATGTACCACATGCGGAGATGCAACATGAAGTCCGTACTGGAAGGAGCGAAGTCACAGCCATGTATCCGCAGTTTCTTGAGATGCTGAATCTGGCCGGGCATTGGAAATGGACTCACCACTTTCGTCTTCTGAAGCCTTCCAAAGCTTTAGGATAAGGATAGGGCCGGATTGTTCAACTGAAGGGGCTGTAATTGGGAGCCGAAGCTGCAACGGCGAGGAAGGTGTTCTCTGGTACCTACTTGAATGATATGGGCGGCAGGAAGGATGACGCCGCCATCGCGCCGGGTAATTCCTCCACCCTCGACGACGACATCATTCTGCCGCACCACCACGGAAAACTCGAGGCTGGTCATCTTGCGACTTCACTTTGGTCTTGGCAGCACAATCTCTTACACAATGTTCACTTCAACTTCGTTTCTGAAATTGTCTTCTTCCTCTCGCCTCCTCCTGTTCCTTCTTCTCTTTCTTCATACCACCCACCACCTTCTCCATAAGCGGCGATGCTTGCATCAACGACTTATGGAAGGGAAGACGAGTCCTTTGGACTCTGTCTGGCTTCTTGCCACAATTTTTTGGAACACTCTCCCCTTCCCCTACCGCTTTGAACTGACTACTAGCTGACATGACAGCAGAGACTGGTGACTGCTAACTACTTAGCAACGAATTGACAGTAAGCCCCCGACACACTCGAATCCCAAACCTCACTAACTCGATAGGCATGATCGACAATGACCGCTGCGATGTCCTATCCGAACGAGCCGCCGACACGAACCGCCGACGACCACCGCAAGGTCTCAAAACAACGAACGACTGATGACGCCGAGACTTCGAACGAGACGCGAGGTAAGTTGGCCAACATCAATCATTACAACTACTGACATCTCATCTACACTATAGAAAAGGGACTGGTCTGCACAACGAGTGTGTCATTGTGGTGGTGTCGTACAGACGATTTTCAGGTAAGTCATCAACCTCAGAACTTTCGTTCCTAAAGTGAGACGAGACTAACATGAACTTTAATTTGTTCAGATTGAGACTGGTGTCGTGGGAGGTCGAGTGGTGTGAATTTCAAGATGGAGAAGTCAACAGAAGTCAACAGAAGTCCAACGGCAAGGCCAACTGAAAGGTCGAGGAAAAGTAAAAGTCACCTACGAGTCATCACTGGTACCAGGATCAGCAATCGGTGGAAAGTCAAACAAACTTCAACAGACGGGCACATCAACTTCAGCTGGAGAGAAACACATTCAGGGAAAGCAACTACGGGTACAACATCTCAAGGTTTCGACCAGAGGCCAGTCAGTCGACACAAGAACCTGCTGCCGAAATTTACACACACAAGTCAAAAAAACGAAAAGATGCCCAGAAAGGAAGGCCACAAGAAATATCACAAGTCATCAACCAAAGGCCAGTCAGTCCACACAAGAACCTGCAGCCGAAGTTCACATCAAGTCCAAAAAAAAGAATGAACAATGAAGATGCCCAAACAGGAAGGCCACGGTAGATATCTTAAGTTTTCAATCAAAGGCTAGTCAGCACACACAAGAACCTGCAGCCCAAATTCAGATACAAGTCCAACAAAATGAAAATGAAAATGAAGATGCCCAGAAAAGAAGGCCACGACAAGAAAAATCAAGGCCATGCTATCAAAAAGGCCAAAGTGTATCATCAACAAGCACAAAGATAGCACCGCAGGGATCATCGATCCATTTTGCTTTCAATTCAGGCAAGCTGCGGCGGGAGTTCATCAAGGTGTCAGGGAAGGAATATCACTGTTACGAGTTTTGTTGGTGTGGTGAACTTCAACATGGTGGGCGGAGGAGAAAGCGAGCCGATGGAACTGGTGGCAACGGCGTCGAAAGGAGGGGTTTTCGGTTGGATGGCGACAAGCTCAGGTGGTGGTGGAAGGATATCCTCGATGTGATATGGTTCTCGGCGGAAGGAAGGTGTGGTGGTGGTGGTGGCAGAAACGAAGGGAAGGGAGGGAGGGAGGGAAGGAAGGCAGGGAGGGAGGGAGGGAAGGAAGGAAGGACGGAAGGGAGGGAGGGAGGGAAGGAAGGAAGGAAGGACGGAAGGGAGGGAGGGAGGAAGGGAAGGGAAGGGTGCTTGTCCGCGTGATGCCACAGAAGAACAAAAAGAAGAAAACAGAAAAGGTCAGCCAAAAAAAAGGCCAGAGAAGAACAAAACAAAAGATCAACAAGGAGATCAAAGTCAAAATGATCAGAAGTCTCATACACAAGAACCTCCGACATCAATCTAAATGTCGAGAGCGAGAGCATCAAATGCAATTCTCAAAAAAAGGAGAAGACAAGAAGAAAAAAAGAAGCAAGAAAAGACAACAATCAGACAAGATCAAGTCAAATGATCAGAACCCTCATACACAAGAACCTCCGACATCAGTCTACATGTCGAGAGCGAGAGCATCAAAGGAAATTCTCAAAAAAAAAAGAGGATGGAAAAACAAAAGAAAGACAAGAAAAGAAAACGAGCAAAGAGCGGGCATGTCAGATATGGGAAAGCTCTATTGCCGGAGGATTCATAGTTCAGACCGGGAAAAAAAGTCCCTCCCTGGAGCGTCAATCAAGGGGAAGGGAGCCGGTCTGTTAGCATAGAATGAGCATTGAGCGGGCGGAGACATGGAACGGGAAAGCTCTCTGCCTGGAGGAAGTATGTAGCATGGCTACGAGGACAAGCACCCTGAGGAAGTGAGGAGGATATGTGGAGGTTTCGATGTTGCGAAGGGAAGGAGGCAGGGAAGGATGGCAGGGAGGGATGGCAGGGAGGGATGGCAGAGAAGTCGGGCGGTTTCGGGCGAAGGGACTAGGAGGGATGATCAGGAGTGATTGGAGGTGTGAAGGATACGTCCTAGATGGTGGATGGATGGATTGGATCGATGAGAGCAAGGCAAGGAGATGGGCAAGGCATGGGCAAAGGCAAGGACATGTTGCATGGGAAGGGCATATCAGAATTTCAAAGTTCAAGGGATGATGAGATTTTCTCGGTGGGATGTTTCCATAGTTACGGCGGTGGCGGAAGACAGCAGAGCAGCCATACACAGTGAGTACATAAGGTACTCACACAGCAGATAGACACAGAGAGGCCGGGCGGGGCCTTGATATGAATGCCGCGAGAGGAAGATAGATAGACTTGGATACGAACAAGAGCAAAAGTCTCAATCACGCATGCGTGTGCAATTGTAATGTGAAGGAACATCAGATATGCTGTGGCATTGATGCGGAAAGTCAGGGACTCACTCGCTCACTCACGCACTCAGGGCATGCCGTTGCAATAAGGGTATGTTCAGAGCTCGAGCTCGAAGCCGAAGACCAGCAAACCAGTCAGCATAGTTTGTATGGGCAAATCAGTCTTTGGAAACCTCATCGCCATCTCCATGTTGATGCACGAGGACCGCGTTTCACAAAAGACAATTACTGCGAGAACCACTCGTCGACACGGATACAGTTATTTCGTTCATATTGACTGTACATTACTCTGAGAGCGAGGCCTGTCCTCGTCATGTTCTCTGCACGCCTTCTTCTACTTCGAGACCATGGCCCAGATTGGACCCGTTGACGATCTGACAGCCAAGTAGACACGAAGGACCAACATGTCGGGAAATATACATAGAGAATAGCAAAGGGAATAGAGAGGCTCTGAGAAACCTCGACATTAGACGGGCGGCAAGGATCTGAAGCTGCTCCCCTACTCGATGCGGATGAACCGGACTCCTCCAACGCCTTCGCTAGCTGAGAAGGAACTCCTCCCCCTGCAACATGTTCGGTTGTCGACAGGAAACACTAATCGCGACGTGCGAAGATAATTTATCGGTGGATCGACTGATAGTTCGCAGGTTGCTTTCCATTTGGTGACGGTAACTTGGATTGTCTACATCCGACGCTCTGGTGACTGTACCTTGAAGAACATTGGTCTAGTGGAGGTATTATGTTAGGTATCAGACTCGTGAAAGTTGTGCGTCGTATCAACTCTGGACTCAATCGACGCCAGCGTAGAGGTCGACAACGATGTTGATGGCACTGCAAGACGATTGTCAGCGACGATATCAGTTTTGTTGGCAAGAAGACAAACTTACGCAACAAGGATTTCCGCTGCGATGAGAATGATGACTGTTGGCTGTCAGCGGCGTGGCCGACAGCAGGTTCCAAAGAGCTTACCGATCCATTCTAGAACCTCGCCGTGTCGTCTACTTCCTTGCTCTCTCAGGACGGCGAGCAAGTCTGGCTCAAGTTAGTAAGGTTCTGGGACCTCACTTCCACTCCCGCCCGGTCAGCGAGGAGGAGACTGAACTCACCAGCAATCACATCCAACCTCTCAGTCAACAATCCTACACGCTGCTCAATCTCCAGATAACTCCTGACAGCAGCATAAACCGGCTCAAGATGCGGTTCCGCCCACATCAATTCCGGACTATCCAGGACCGATCCTTGCAGGTGAATGTTAATCCTCAAGATGAACAGCTCCCCGATCTGCATATTCAGCTGTCTCCTCGTCAAGTTGACGCTGCCGGTCTGTGCAATCAGCGCCGGAAGAGGGCTCGTTGTCTCAATCGTCTCGCTAACGAGATCTTCAAACAAGCTCGTCTTGACAGACTGTGACAGGGCATGGGAGATCGCCAGCTTGGTCATATGGTTCCGCGGGTCTCTGAGCGAGATAAAGTCGTTGTAGATCCGTGCTTGGTATTCTTTCGTGTAATAGAAGTTGAAGTTCTCGGTCTGGACTGACTCGGTGGGCAAGGGAGCGTCGCTGAACTTCGACATGTCATTCAAGAACCTCTGTTCTTGTTGGACGGTCATGCCCCAGATAACAACAGTACCGTAGTCAAAGATGAAGATTTCCGGTGTGTGGACCGTGGTGGAAAGTTCGGAATTCGATCGGTCATGCATATCGTCGCCCTCGGGATGGCGAAGGTCGGCGGAAGAACGGCTGGCGACGATGGCCAGGTCTTCTAGTGTACCGGGTTCTGTTGGGGCCGTTCCTGCAGGTGGACCCAGCTCATCTTGCAAGTCGATCAGATTTTCCCTCCGATGTTTGTTGTTGTCTTCGACTTCGACGGCACTGTCTGAGAACCTTCTTTCGCCGGGACCCATTCTCGGAGATGCCATTACTCGCGCCAGCCTCTCTTGAACTGGACTGGAACCCCTCTCACTTCCTTTGTTCTTCCTAAGGTATTCGTAGTCGTAGGGACTGTACAGACACTCGTCGAACAGTTTGGGGTTGGCACCGCGGGTTCTCGCTCTCGACTTCATGAATTTCATGATGCCTTCCAGGCGGTAACCTTGGGCCATACAGTAGGCAGTCACTCGAGGCAGCCTGTCTCTGTCTGCCTTGCCCAGTCTCGCAGCGTCTCTCCTGGCGGTGGGGTCTTTGATCCGGGTAAACTGTGCATATACATCTCTGCCACTTTCCTCATCGGCCTCCTCCTCGTCTATGTCGGGATTCGGTAGTATCTTCAACTTTTCCGTCGTCTTCGTCGTTCTCTGTGCGCCGGTTCTCGGGGCACCAGCGAATGGCTGGGTGGTAGGCAAAGGAGCTCCATGGCTATTTCTTCGTCGTAGTTTCGAGTTGAAAGCACTCAGCATCGGCTGTTGTTCCCGGACCGGTTGACTTGAACCCGTCAATGCAGCGGATGGACTCTGCGACGGTCGGAGAGCTGCCGACGACGTAGCTCCGGACTGAGTACTGACGGATGTCAACGGGTTAAAGGTAACCGTGCGCGAAGTGCGTAGACCAGGTCGCGAAGGTGAACCGCTGGGCGAGTTATGCTGCGGAAGCAACGGCGACGACTCGCTGACCGTGGTCGCCATAGTCTCGGTCTGTCCACGACCAAGCCGGATGCACAGGCAAGAGGATTGGAAGGTCAATGCAAGAAGCTCGACGCCCTACCCAGTTGCTAGCAGTTGCGGAGTTGGAGGATGCGGTTTAGGCGGTGGTGTGTTCAGGTACAGTACAAGATTTGGGCCACGCCATGGCATCATCGTCACTCCCTCTGCCTTTCCATGTCCGACCTCAACCTGGACGGCACTCCGCACCTGCTTATTAAGAGATGCAGCTGCTGCCACGTGCAAATCGACCGTTGAAACACGTTCGAATGCACAGCTCAAGCACCTCCACGAACTTTGAGGCAACAAGCAATTCATTCCCATCCCTACGCTAGCCGCAAGAATAAACTATTGGGACCTGCTAAATGTACAACTTCCTAGAAGGCCGCTTTTACCCCCCCGCCCCATCACCGCTGCAAGTACCACAAAGCCAAGCCGAAAGGAGCACTCAGTAGTAGTAGGTCTCCTCGGGTGTGCGTCCGCGCATGTACGCGGGCTCGCTGCCACGCACATAGATATCCTCGAAGAGGATCTTGGGCGTCGGCTCTGGGGCGGGCATCTTCTCCGCCTCTGCAACCTCCACATCGACATCCTCTCTCGCCTTCTTGTCAATCTGCTTGAGCTCGTCCTCGGTGCAGACGCCCCAGTCGAGGATCTTCTGCTTGAGGCCGGCAATAGGGTCATTGGTCGATCGCATCCGTTGGATTTCTTCTCGGGTTCGGTACGTCGTGCCAGGGTCGGACATGGAGTGACCACCGTATCTGTAGGTGACGTATTCATACACAAGAGGCCCCTTCTCGCTGGTGGTGTATTCTCTGCCGTATTGCACTGCAGCCTTAACGGCAAGCACGTCCATGGCGTTGATCTTCAAGCCGGGGATGTATTGTCCTCGCTTGTAGTACTCGGTCAAGGCGGACGATCGCGCAGCAGAAGTGCCCATGCCGTACTTGTTGTTCTCACAACCGAACATGATGGGCAAGTTCCATAGCTTGGCCATGTTGAATGCCTCGAAGACCTGACCTTGGTTGGAAGCGCCATCGCCGTACAGCGCCAATGTCGCGGTCTTGCTGCCGGTGTATTGGTGTGCAAAGGCAATACCAGCGCCGACCGGGACCTGCGCCCCGACGATACCGTTGCCGCCATAGAAGTTGGGAGCGAACATGTGCATAGAGCCTCCTTTTCCGTAGGCGATGCCCTCTCGTCGGCCAAGGAGTTCGCCGATGATGGATTTGACCGTCCCACCGCGCATCAGGGCAAAACCGTGGCACCGATAAGCGGTAATTATAGCATCGTCTCTGGTAATGGCGTGTTCAATGCCGACGGCGACGGCTTCTTGCCCCGTCGATAAGTGGCAGAACCCTCGGATCTTCTTCTCCTTGTACAGCCTGTCGGCCGCCATTTCCATACGACTGAGCCCTTGTCAGCAAAGTGGCCTCGGTGCTCATTCGCCTGCTTCTTCACTCACCGGACTGCCACCATATCGTAGTACATCTTTTTCAGTTCCTTCTTGGTTGTGTCGAGGGTATACGGGGGCGGGTCGAGGTTGTAGGTTTCGAAACTCTCATCGGAGAGCTTCACGGGGAAAGGCTTGTCATCTTCCTGCACACCGGTGGTGAGTTTCTGCCCCGGTTATGAATTGGATCTCTCCAAGGATCTTACGTCGGGGACATCGTCTTTCTCAGCATGCGAGCTGGCGGCGTCCGTTGTGACAGTCCTCAGGGCTAGCTGGTATGCTTGTCTCTTGGGTAGCGACTGCAGGCCGAAGCCTCTTAGACAAGCTCGCGACAACATGGCTAGCCAAAGGAGCGAACGAAAGGAAAGAGGAGCGGTGCGAAAGGTGCAATCGAGACGGCGATGGGGGAGGATGGGGAGGAAACGGGGATTGTTAGGTGTTTCTTAGCTGGATCGTGTTGGGACGCCGAAAAAAGAAGCGGAGCTCAATGGATCGGATCCCGTTTGGCGCCGCTTTTCAGCACTCGACGCTCAGCAAAACTAACAGCTACAGTAACTTTGTCCTACGAGTACGCAACGAATACAGCACGTCCGACACTATCATGCGCTCATGTTATCATTCGCCCTGCTTGGTGATGTTCCCTGCATTCATGCAAATTTCTCCCATGGCCCATCAACGCCGTGTATGCTCGCCGTGTCCTCCCAATCGACGAGGGTATCACAACTACAGCCTTGACGGCTGTCTCACCGTTTCCGCTTCTCCATCAAACAGGACTTCAGTAGCCCCCCGGTCCTACCAGCCCTGGTTGGGCCCCGTAGCCTCCGGCAACTCCGCCCTGGTGTCCTAATTGTGCAGGTTGCTGTAGAGTCGAACTGACATGGGATCTACCGTGTCCAGCATAGTTGGGCAGATCAGAAAACCACGGGTGGCGCAGAGCATCTTGCGCGCTGATTCTATTCTCCGGCCTGAGCTGCAACAGTTTCCCCAAAAGATCAAGCCCCAATTGGTCGATTTGTGGTAGAAGAATGGCTAACGACTGAGTGGCGTATGACGGGAAGTTGCTCTTGTACTCGGGCAGCTGAGAAATGCCCGGCCATGTCCGCTCCGAGGGGGTGCCCATCAGTCTGAAAATCTTCTGGAGTTGGTCTTCGTTCGTCGTGCCTGGGAACAGCGGTCGGCCGGTGTACATCTCGGCCATGATGCAGCCAGCGGACCAGATGTCAATACTAGTGTTGTAGGTCCGCGATCCGAGCAGAACGTCCGGCGCTCGATACCACAGCGTGACCACTTCGTTCGAGAATGTGTTGACCGGAATCCCGAATGCTCTTGCCAGGCCAAAATCTGCCAGCTTCAATTGTCCCTTGGTGTTGATCAACAAATTTTGAGGCTTGAGATCGCGGTGGAGTACCCGATTCTCGTGGCAGAATGCGGTGCCTCGTAGTAAATCCTGCATGAATCTCTTGATGGTGACATGGTCGAGTTGGCCTCTGTCTCCTCGTGCGTCCATGTACTTTTTCAGGTCCTTGTCCATGTACTCAAAAACCAGCATGAGCTTATTCTCGGTGTGGATGACATCGTGCAGCGTGACGATATTCTCATGCTTGAGCTCCTTCATCAAACTGATTTCTCTGATGGCCGTCGAAGGAGTGCCCTCTTCTGAGTCGAGATGGATTTCCTTGAGCGCAACGAGCTCGCCGGTCTGTCGGTTCCGGCCCTTGTAGACGGTGGCGTACGTTCCCTCACCTAACTGGGCTGCATGTCAGTTCGGCTGCGTGTGCGTCCACGGATTGATGTAGCATACCTTCTCCAACTGCTGGAACGAACTGGGATGCCTCCGATCCATGTCTGTATATGATCTGCGCTCTTGCACGTTTGTTCTTGCGGGAGGCGGGGCAGTGGTGCCTTGAAACAGCACCGAGGCTGGCGAAATCACCCGCTCGGCGAGTTGCTGTGCTGTGAGTCTTTGGGGCTGTTGACGGCTTCCCGGCTGAGACTGCGACTGGGACTGGGGTTGGGACTGCGGCTGCGGCTGCGACTGCGACTGCGACTGAGAATGCTGTGAAGACGTGTTTGAAGATACCGAGGAGCGATGCGGGATGGAAGTGGAACGAGAGGAAGACATGGCAAGGCAGCCGGGGACCAGGCCCAGAAAAAGAGATGCAGCCTCCTCAGGATTTCACTCAGATTGGTGGTTGGCGGCGACGATCTTCAAGCACCAGGCCAGACTCCAGTAACACGCGAATCATTTGCCACGAGCGGCTAAGAAAGTGCCAGGGGGATCTCGGGGCCTGGAGAGAGAGTGGTTACTCAGAATGTCACCAAACAGAGCAACAAACTGTCCAAAACATGTTGCTCCCTTCCCAGAATCTTCGAGCAGGGCGCCTTCTGTACCCCGCCATTCGCTATTTGCTTGTCGCCTTCGGGGCGTCTACAAGTGGTTGGGATCCAGAATCCGCGCCTGCATCTCGCCTGTTGTTGCTCCTGCGGGTGACGGTATTTATACCTCGGCGCTTGCCCATCGCTATGAATAGCAATAGGCCTCGAACAGCCGCTCTGCTTCAGCCTCATGTCGGCTCCGTCGAGAGCATAGGCATGGTCTTACCTTGGGATCGTCCTGTCTGTGCACTCAGGGGCATCTACTGGCTGGACATGAACTTGGTCCTTAAGATTAAGATATATGTATTACTTCTACTTGACGCCTCCTTTGAGGAAAAGCTGGCCCGCAGCTTCCCGCGGGAGAGCATCTATCCTGCCGGGCTCGCGCCCATCTGGAGTCTTCATTGGCACTGCGCCAATCTTGCTTCTTCTGTGCATGCTGGACTTTTGGTGATCCAAGGACAATTCGCTTGCTTTTGAACATGCTAAGTCGCTTTACAATGATGGGTAATCATAGATGCTGGCCGTTAGTGAGGGGGTATCTTCTTCAACGCAGGAAACAATAGCTTGCATATCTTCTCTCAACGTCGTGTCGTGGTAAGTCGTCTCATGTTCTTCGTGAAGCCTCCAGGGCATGTTTGCGGTGAGTTTCATAATTGTGATAATGTAGTTGATATAAGTTGGATCAAGCCGTGCGTGGGATTGCCAGTGGATGGCGGTTGCCTTTTTCCTCCAGCGGTGGCGAGTGTCGGCACAACCGGTTCACTCATGGTCCGCCGCCTGGTGTCAAAGACTGGTCGTTGTGCATATGCGATGAGCATCTTGAAGCTGGAGCCCCGCCCCTTGCACTCGCTCAGCACGTTCTTGTCGGCGAAGATGCTTTTGGCGAGATTGCCGTCACTGATTACGCTCGCTTCAAAGCAGTGCTGCCACCATGTTCGTGCCGTCCTTGACACAATCTTTCCAATACGCAGGTCGGCATTGTCTGAGCGATCGGAAAGCAGCTCATTCAATGAAAGATTGGTCCCCCTGCGGCCTTGGCTAAAGGTCATTCGGGGAGATGCGTCGCTCGGCCTCGCATCACCAGATCTTCGCTGGGCGAATCCTTCCGACCCTCGACTCGAGCGCGAGGACGAGGAAGAGTCGGTCGAGCCCGACGGGCGTCCTGCAACTGGCACGCCGACGACACAGCGACTGATGTTCGTAAAGCCTCGCGAGCCGAGCACGCTCTGGAAATTGTCGATGATAGGCCGGAGGCTGATCTGTTTGTCTGCCGTCGTCATCCTAAACTTCAGTTCTCGGACGGCGCGTCGAGTTTGCACACCCATGTTGACGATGTCGAGGTCCAGCAACATCAATTCGAGATACCCGCCGGGAAGTAACACTCGCCGGCACTCGGCGATGATATTCTTCATCTTCGACTCTGCCATTGCAGGTGGGAAGCGTAGGACGATCACGGAAAAGAAGCCGGGCGGGAAAGGGAAGCGCTCGTGGAAACTGGCTACCTCTGCTCGTCGATGGTTGTCTGGGGCATGCTGAGATGGATGGGACATTCTCATCCCCTTCGCATGAGTCTTCTCCTTGAGGTCATGCACCAGTGCTCTTTGCGCTTCGTATGTGACGGCGCAGTAAATTGACCAATCTTCGTTCCCGAGCCCATCAATGACGAGGACGTGTCTTTCCGGGATGGCTTGAATCTCGTCATGTGCTGGGGAGAATAGAACCCTTCCGAACGACAGCCACTTGGCCACCATAAGGGACGCATAGTGAAGCTCGTTTTGAGCGACTGGGTCTTTGCTCCGTTCGACGACTTCGAGCATTGCGACGTTCTCTTGATGCGACGGTTCGGAAGGCAGATCCGGCGCACTCGTATTCGTCGTCAGACATTCAAGCGACCGACCTGCGCTAGATGTGCTCAGGCGCTCGGAATACTTGGCACTGCTTCTTGATTGATTTCCATACTCGTTCGACGGACCTCGAATAGACGAGGGAGATGAAAGGTCCATGGAAGAATGCAGCGCCGAAGCGATCCTTGAGCGGCGCAATCGGATGTCATCCCCAACAACTCGCTCGGGCATTGTAGGAGGGGGAAACACGACTGGCGGCGTGACTGACGTCGCTGGCGCTCCTACGTAGAGAGGTCTTTTCATGGCTGGGACGGGAAATTCCGACAGGATGGGATCTGATGGTTGTGCTCTTAGCAGGTGGTCCTGCGCCATCAGCCGTCTTTCGAGCCCAGGACGCTCGAGGCTCGGGCTATCTGGTTGCGCTATTGCCCTGATGCTTTTCCTGGCTCGAGATGGCGACATGACATGGTCAATGAAGTCGTCGTATTCGTTCCAGACCTCGTCATTACTTGGACTACCGCGAAAGAAGGCACTTGAATACAAGGCGCTTCTTTCAGGTAGTCCGCCTCCTGGTAGACCTGGAACAAGTGGCGGACCAAGAATACTCGATACACCTGCTGAACCGCTCGAAGTCGAAACTTCAGAAGCCTGCCTCGACGGGAATCCCAAGAACTCGGCTCCCCGAAGGCTTGGGGCGCTGGCAGCTTGATCGCTGTCAGGGCTAGCGAAAGGTCTGCTTGGCAGCACGTCGGTACTGATCTGAAGTGGCATAGGACGCGCGACATCTAAACTTGGTACCGCGTAGAAGTCCTCAGAGGCAGGAGCTCTTATGAAAGGTTGGGAGAAAGACGCCCGGCTCGGTTTATGTTCCCTTTCGGTCCTCGGTACCACGGGCGGGATCCTACCAACCCGGACGAGACGCGGTGGCCGCTGTGTCAGCTGCTCCGCCCGAAGCTGTGGTTGTTCAACCGGGTTTTGCAGCGGTACTGAAGGCGGTGATCTTGTGAATGACTGCTGCGGCGAGACCGGAACACTTGGAAGAAAGACGTTGTCGTCGTAGAGATCAGGTTGTGGCTCATCTTCCGTAAGGTCCACGTCAAACCCTCCAATTAACGGACTGACTGCTGGAGAGTCGACAACTTGCGCGAGGTAGTCTCCAACAGCCTCAGTCGGGTTGACTTCACTCTCGGAATCAATCATAGCATAGTATGGCATAGGTCGGGCCATGGGGATTGCAGAAACGCTGACGGGCATCTCTTCAGGGGACGAGGATGGTAGGCCAACAGGTCTCTCCGGCTCAGGGTCCGTGCCTTTCCGTCGAAAGATATTCCATCGGAGCTTCCTGGACTTTTTCTCCTTGGGCTTCTGTAACCCAATATCTCCGCGACTCGGATCAGGGATTGTGCTTGGTGTCGATGTTGGGAAGGCCGAAGACCGGCTTTCGTCCTGGCTATTGATATACGAGGGCGCGGAGAGGCCTTCAGTCCTGATTGGGGTTGGTAGATTAAAACCCTCCGCATCGTTTCCAAAACGCTGTGATCGTCGTATCGCCAGGGTAGGACCGCTGCCCATACTGCCTACTGGGTCCCTAGTGATGGCCGATGTGCCTTGCAGAGACTGTTGACCCAAAGAAGTCTTTGACTGTGACGGAGTTTCCCATCTGTCGAACACGGGGCCAGGGGGCGCTGAGGTGCTGTAAACGTCGAGTTGGCTCCCAGACTCGCTCTTCATATTGTTGCCGGAGCCACCAATCATGGGCACTGGCTTCAATCGCGTGGCCGCAAAATTGTCCAGGTCAGATTGGCTGCTGCGGTTGTGGCGACTACTGCTACGGCTCTCCTTGGCCTTTGACGAGAACAGAGGTACTCTTCTGGTACTGCTAGCGGATCTCTCACTCTCGCTGCCTCTGGCGGATGAATCATCTTGTGACATCTTGCGACCTCTTTTTCCATATCTACCGTATCCTTCATGGCCAGTGCCGGCGACAGGACCTTTGCGCTGCAGTTTGCGCGGTGATCTTTCGACCTCGGTTGAGGGAGATTTGGTTCTGCGACCGAATAGGCCCAGGCGAGAGAACTTCCCTGTACGGCCGGGGGAGCTTTGTACTTGAGCCACTGGGCCTTGTGGTGCTCTGGGAAGAGTTTCTGCAACGTTGTTCCTTTCCTGTCGTTGTACAGCTTCATTTGGTCGTCGTAGACTGCGGTGTTCGGAATATGGTATCGCCGGCACACGGGAGACAGGACCGGCGCGATTGGTGTCGACCGGTGGAGTCTTCTTCACGGCCAGCGCATGCGCGTTCCGTTGACTGGTTCCAGACAATCCATTCCTCAGGGACTGCTGCAGGTTGTCATGAGCCTGTGCAACCGTGCCGTGCTGCAACGAGTCTCCCACAGTGCCTAGATCTGAACGACCACGTCCTGCCAGTGGGCTGCGCTCTAGCTCTGACGATGAAGGCGTCGGCTCTTGGGTTGGGGTTTTCCGTTGCCTATCGCTCTTGCTACTGCTTCTGCTCAGAGAATGTTTTGCTGATGAAGTGCGTGGAGGAGGTGTAGGGGCCGGCGTGTGTAGTAAAGGATTTTTTCTGGCCGATGACTTGGTTGGCTCCTTTGAGCTGGCTTGCCACGCACCCTGGGCAGATTGAGGAAGAGATTCTGGAAGAGCCGGCATCTTGGGAACTTTATCTCGCTTGCCTGCAGGAAGTGGAACTGTCTGTGACCTCTTGGTGGGATTTGTCAGGGGCACTTGCTGCACGATACCGGGTGACGCGGAAGACCACGATGTGGGTGTTGTAGTGGTGGTGGATACACTCCAGGGGCTTGGGGAACTGGAAAATTGCGTCGAAGGACTGCTGACAGAGCTCAAGGATTTATTCGACGCCTGTGGCAATCTCATCGATGCGGCCGCGAGGGCTTGCAGCTCTGGTATCAGTCGAGGTGGGAGCTCCGTAGCGCGGGCTGTGGGATTTGCTCGCGGCATCACTACGCCAAAGATCGCATCCCGACCGAAGTCCAAAGACGATTGCTCGTAGTCCGAGGGGTCCAGGGTGCGCGCAAAATTCCGATCACCAGAGGTTTGCTCTCTCCGTCTTGGCCCTTGGTATGACTCCATTACCAAAGGGACTTCTTGCGATGTTGATTCTGGGCGTGCAGTTGACCTGCTCATCCCAGAAGACGTCGGAGCATTCTTCGACGCGCTTATAGACCGCTTAGACGGATTTCTGGTGCTCGGCCGAGGAATAGCTGTTGATTTCTGCCCAACCCTTTCAGGGGGACCGGGGAAATCGTCTCTCACCAAGGGTGGTGAGCGTGAGGCCAGTCGCGTGCTTGCATTGGCGCGAGCCGTATTGAGTTGACGCCCATTGTTACTGGAAGTTTGTAATGTTCGTGGAACGGTTGCATCTCTGGTTCTCGAAGCACCTTGTTGGGTGTCATACAGCGGTTTTCTGTGCGACATATCCTCTGTGGGTTCGTATCCTCCGTTCCAGCCTCCGTAGGTACGTGTAATGGCGATGGACACATTAGACACATTCCGTGCTCTTCACAGATTAGACAGCGACATCCAGGTCGAGTCGTGGTTCAAGCCGAGGTAGTAGATGGTAAGAAAATAGTCGGAGGCCGCCAGCGCCAAGTGAAGGCCGGCAGGTGATGTCGCCAGGTAATTCTTTTCAGAAGCAACTTGGAACAAATGTCGCACAAGTCACTCTCCCCGAGACAAGTAAGTGTCAACGTCCTCTAGACGCCACGAGAATAGGACAGTCGTGGACTCGGATCGACAACATGCGCCACACAAGCCTCTATACTCGGCGAAGACCGAGGCTACTGTAAGGTGAGCGAAAAATAGTACACGGTGGCCCTGGCCAGGCACGTGACACCGCAACGAATGATGGCGTCTGCGCAGAGGCCGCGTGTTCGGTGACGAGAAATAATGGAAAAGCAGGTTGAAGGCAAAGTCGTTCTGGGATGATAAAGGCTCAAGAGGGAAACGGTTGCATGAGCGTGGGCGGATCATGCAGGCATCTTGTAACGAGAGCAGGATAGGCGAATTCGGCTTAGTTGGCACGAGCCCCAAAAGCACTCGAATCCTCCGCCGGCTGATGCTGAGGCTTGCTTCATGATCAGAATGTGCCTGTATCCACAGGCTGCATGGTATCGACGTGTGGGGGCGCTAGATGGGCCGCACAAAAGTCGTATTCAATGTTGAGCTTTTCAAGGCGTCAACTACTTGGCCTCTCCGGCTCCAGGGCCCATTTGTGGTCTCTCTCGACTGTCTCCATCATGGCTCCTCCCGCTCCCAGGTTGGAGCAGGAAGGACTGGCATTTGTCGCCGATTTGGCAGGACAATCCGAGTCGAGCTCTCATGACGACCCATACTGTGGTCAAGGACATGGCGACTACGTACCGATCATGCGGCTAGGCAGGCGTGGCCGAGAGATGTCGTGCGTGTGCGGTGCGTATTGCTGGTTTAATGTTTCTTTACGCGTCATGTGCGATAGACCAATCTAGTCGGCAGATGCCTCTCCGGCGGCGTTATAGGCAGGACCGTTATGCAAAGGCAAGGCCGACTGCCAGAGCCGTCAGAAGGGTCTCGGTGAGTGTGGGATGGGGATCACACGGGGAGGGAGGATCATGTGGCGACGCTTCGATCAGCGGCCGTTGGAGCGGGCAGCTTGGACAACTCTTGACTGACTGGTGCCCTCGTATTGTTCCCAGAATGGAGTAGAATCAGACGTCGCAGGGGCCGCTGAAAGACGACTACCCAACAAGAGAGCGACGGGCAACAGAGGTGAAAGAAACGTGAGCCAGTCATCAGGTTGAAGTGAGGCTTGGGAGAAGGAGCTGCCGCGGAGTGGAGCTTGAGGGGAAGCAGGACCGAGGCGCAGGATTCGGTTTCGGGGTCCCGCAGGTGGCGACAGCTGAGAATCTCGTGAAATAACGTGTAAGACTCGCCTAAGTGGCTCGACACTGGCACCCCCGGGCACCACTGGGCACCACTGGTAGGCCGCTGGGGATTTTATGGAAAGGCTCGGGCCACTACTCCCTTCGGATCGAAGGCACGCGTCCTTCTGGGCTCTAGACGACGCCCTCGTATGCTCGACTGGCTATCTGATTGAGCCGTCACAGAAGTCTCGCCTGCTGGATTTGAGCCAGCCACGGGTTTCGACGAAAATAATATGCCGCAAAAGCTACTCCGTCTTCTGTTCTAGCGCCCCAGTGCGACAACTTCTGAGGTACTTCTTCACCGGCTATCCGTTCCTCGAACGTGCACTCTCCGGGACACTGCCGTAGCCGCTGTTCAGTCTTCTCCACCAGGGTGAAACGCATGGTGACAGGTGCGCAATGATGGGTTGAGAAAACGCTCGTCACTGTAGCTACTGCACGCAGTCACAGTCTTCAAACGAGCTCCTGCAGGTCACCGATGCAGCAACAGCAAGCACCTCCTTAGCGTGCAGGCTGCAAGCCCCCCACGACGTTGTGGCTGCCAAATCCTCCGAAGCGAACTTTCCAGACCTCCAACTTTCTTTCCCGCTTTCCTCCTTGTGCAGCAACGATTTTCCTGGCCTTCTGCCAATAAGAGTGCAGGAGGACATAATATCGTCTTCTTGTGGCTGATCTTGACACTGAGAACGTTTGATAGGATGCGCTTACAAGGAGCTTGAGCAGCCCGTCTGGGATTCCTGGGAATCCTGTTGGCTCGAAATCCCCGACCATCGCAACGCCAGGTCGTGTGAAGGCAGCTTTACCCGATCACCTGATGCTTGTAGCGACGATGATCTCAGACGTCGAGCTCTTGCCGGGCCAACCACGAGTAACTGTGATTATATATGGGACTCATCTGCTCTACCACTCACTCCATCAACACCCGAAGTTCGCACGATGGCGCCACAAGGAGTTGTATTCCCCGTCGAAGGAGGGTGTGATTGTGGAGAGGTCCGCTACGCTATGACAACTGAGCCCATGATTGTCCACTGCTGTCAGTGAGTTTTAGAGAACGCCACCTGGCACGCCGCCTCCCTGCTGAAACAACGCAGCTGCCGATGGTGCCAGCGAGAGACTGGAGCTTCCTTCGCACTCCACGCTATGATTGAGACGGAGAGGTTGAAACTGCTCAAGGGCGAGCCAGAATGGAATACGGTGCCGAGTGCAAGGGGCGCCGGTCAACGTATTGCACGGTGCCCTGCATGCAAAGTGGCTGTTTGGAGTGTCTACAATAAAGTTGAGAACGAATCCGGTGTCAGGGATCGTATCCGCATCGTTGATGTTGGTACATTGGACAACCCGGACCCTTTCCCACCTGATGCCCACGTTTGGATTTCCACTAAGCAGCCTTGGATTATCCTTTCGGACAAGACTCCCGCCTTCCAAGACGCCGACTATGTCGATGAAGAGGTGTGGTCAAAGGAGAGCTTGGAGCGGAGACGAAGGACGGAAGTGTTTGACGATGCCGAATAGAATGCGTCGAGGTTGGCGCTTGGCTGAGATATCCGGCGGAGGCCTCGCCAATCTCGATTGCGGGATGATGGTTAGCTGTTGCATACCTGGGAAGCTCCATGCTGAGATACAGCTGTGATTGAGAACGCCTCCGTCGGTGTTGAAGCCCGCTCGGGATTATAGTTTCAGATGCAGACTAGGAGGCGATGTCAAGTATTGACCTAAGAAGAAGCCAGATATCTTGACCCGACCACTTCTGTCAGATCTCAGAGGATCGTGACCGTCTTTGCTTCATGTCAGAAGTGATGCGCTGGCAGCAATTGTCCAGCCTGGTCCTTGACTGGGCCTGCCTCCTGCCGCATGCGGTATAGCGCGTGCTTGGGGTGCCTCAGCCTTGGGGACCATGCCAGCTGAAGCGAATGCGGCTGAGAAGGCACAGGTATTGTTTTGTAAACGTGGCAACGTCGCGCCGCCTCGAAACTTCTGTCTCCGTCCAGCCAATGCTAGAGTAACTTAGATCTCCGTCGGCGTCGCCATCTAGCCGCAGACGAGGCCGGCGCAACGTGGACGCACCGGTGCGTAAACCATTTCGGCCCTCCAGCATCTGTTGCCGTCAAGATCAGAGGCAGAGCATGACGAGAAGCACTGGCCCGTTCCGGCAGCAGAAAGGTGCAGACCTCGACGGACTGTCCCGTGCACACACATTGCTATGGCTTCTGGGGCGGCGCGGTAACTCTGACAGAACCCGCGACTTCTTTCAATCACAAGCACATAGCGCGCCCGTATATCAGGCATGTTCGGTGCCGGATCTTCACCTCCCAGCACCGCCATTCTAGTTGTCCTATTTTTGATGTACTTCCGTCTGCTACTACTGATATCTGCAGCATCGTGTACCTTGAGGCTCTCTTTCCGACTTCGGAGACATCTTCTTCGAAGCCTTGCACCTCTCAAGGCCGCTGTGCTTTCTCGACGTCATCGGACGAGCGCTTCCATCTCCGAGAGAACCATGAGCCCGAACGACCAGCAGTTCTGTAGACCCAGTCCCTCCCCAAAGAGAAAATACCCATCTTTTCGTCGAAGACAAGATTGACAAACCCCCCCAGGAGCGTGAATGCCAGTGTTAGCAGACAGAACGAGGCGAAATCCTGTGGGAGAAAGGGAAGGACGCTCTTCGGCATCGACAAGACGCTGGTCGCGATTATAAGAGGCATCAGATACATCTACCACGTCCGCAGCAGTCAGCAACCGAAGCCTTTGAACCCCGGAAACGCCTCAGCACTTACAAACACAATCAAAGAGAAGCTTCTGTGGTGATGTAGTTCTCTCCTATGCTCGATAGCCTCGAGATTCAGACGCGTCTTGTGCTAAGCAATATTAGCATTGTTTCCGTAGGCATGCTGATACCAGGTCGAGGGGCGCTGGCTACTTCAGAACTTACCATCCGGTAAGGGTGCATGCAGCGACTCAGCATCTGATCCAACAGCCTCTTCCACCCCACGAGCTCGTCGACGGTTGCCTCAATAGCACAAAGACGCTCATGGCAAGATTCGGCTTCGGCCCAGATGCCGGAATATCTGTGTTGGAAAGCACCAAGTACATCGATCACTTCCTTGAGTGACTCACTGAGCCGTGTCATGAGATGCATCATTTTTAGACAGCGATCAACTTCTTGTGACGCTGACTCGCGTGGGGCATACTGCGCTTCTCCCGTTCGGATGGGGGACGTTTTGAGGAACTGTCAGATTCGTCAGTTGGTCCATGACGGAACGTCAGAGCAAGATATGCCTTGGCTGCCAGCTGCCGTCTCCTAGCGTGCTTGGATTGCGAGAGACGTGGTGCTGCTGCATATGTTATCGGAGGGGAAGACTGACCGATCTCTTCTCATAGTGGTAAAAACTTCGTTCGAGGTTCATCACCACACTACCCCACTCGCGCTTCACTTGACCAAGTCGAGATGCCAAAACAGCGATGAAGTATTCTCTTGGGTCACAGATGGGATCGTCTGCGTCGAGTTTGCCGCGAGTCAGCGGATCCGGGGTCCTGTCATACACGCTTGCCCCGGCTCTGTGATAGTCAACAACCCGCTCCCGGTTGCTGTCTTCGCCGTCGAAGTAAGTGTCCACAAAGCAATATGCCACCCATCTGTCCTCGTCTGGCCCCGAGATCACGCAGGAGACCGACGCCGAATGAAGAAAAGAAGGGAGCATCATGTCAGAGCTGTGCATGAAGGAGAGGTCTTGAGTATCTCTCAGGTTGATGCCGTCTTCGTCCAGACGCGAGTCCTCGGTGCAGGTGTTCCTCCAAGCAAAGAAAGGCAGGTGGAAGGCGAACTCAAATGAAGCCCGCCCCTTTGACTGGCGGAACACACATCGTCAGCTTCAGTCTTTGACGTTGACTTCGAGCACTAACCGGAGACGATACGCATAGATACGTATTGGACCTTAGATGCCTGTACAGGGCATTGCGAAGTGACGGAACTTGGCTTCGAGACGCAGTAGCCATTAAGACGTACATGCTCCATGAATCAAGGTCAGTAATGAATCTGCAACTGGGTCAGCTCCACGAGTTGATGGATCGCTTTGCCCATGGAGACAAAGAAGCGGACAGGGGCTCACATCAGTCGTCGTACCCCGTCCAGGACTCTAGCTTGACCTTGATCGGCCACACGATCAACGGACTTCGTTGCCCAAAATTGTTAGTATTCTTGGCTTCAGACTCCTAGACATGTAGCTTACTGGCTGTCTCAAGGCATCGTAAAGCTCGGTTGCTGTCAATGAGTTCCTGTGAATCTGTGCCTGATGTTGCCCACTTGCGGAACGTCTCTCATCTAACCAAGCTACATATGGCGACTCGGCTTCTTCGGAGGCTGGAAAACTCGCGCTCTTACAGAAACGTCTGACCGCCTCGGCGCCGGGACTAAAATCATCGCAATCTTCATCCCCTTGCATGAAAATCGTGACTATGTCGGAAGTTTCATCAAGTTCTCTCATTCTGTCTACCTCAGCAACATTATCAGCTGGTAGATTCAAGTCGCGTGGTGTAACGAATTCGGAGAGCCAGGAAGCCGCGAGGCTGCCGGCATTGGACTTAAGTGGAGTCTGACGAGCAGGTGGATGTCCGGGGATAGCGCGCCGTCCATCGTATCTGGTTCCCAAAGGCTGTGGATATTGTAGAGTTTTGTATGATGCTCCAGACGGTGTCCTGAATGGCGCTCGCCCCGGCTTGAGCCCCATGAAATCACGAGCTTTTGGTAGGACTTGAGGCGGTTCCCATGCACTTTTAGCGGTAGCTCGACAATTTATATGGCCCTGCCGGCTCAGCTGTGCATACGCTGTGCTCGTCGGAGAGCATGTTGGTACGGGGCAGTCCTGGCCCGAGGAGGTCTGCGCCAGATCATCAACCATAGTCTCGTCCTCGCGCACGGTCAACGCTTCTAGCGTCAGATCAGCCTCCTTCATGGGGTCAGGGCCTAGGCTTTTCTTTGCGTGGCCGAAGACATCCCGCGCTGGGACAATGTGTGCAATACCCTGGCTTTCTGAACCTGCGATGATATGGCCGTACAGGCCGCCAGTCTCGGCGTCTAAAACCCAGCTACCACAGTCGCCTTCTGCAAGAGGACCATCGAACTGGGCAGTGTAGACCTCCTGGAATGCACGACTGTTGGGCAACTTAGTGAAAGAAGGTGTCCCATCTAAAGTGCCAGTCATCAGGCTGCCGGAGGCAGTAAGACTGACGACCTCTGCATTGTCATTTGGGTCACACTCAATGATGTGCGTTCGTCGTAAGGTCATACCAGCGGATTGGATGTGGCTAAGTAAGGGTGCGGAGTCTTCGGCTTGCAGGAGTGCGTAATCGAGCTCAGTACTGCGGATGATCTGTGCGTCTGCGGGAAAGCTGAAGGGAGATCCAGCGTCGCCTCTGTATTGCACTTGATGAAGTGCCCTACTCTCAGTGGCACTCTTCTGGCTCACGGGCGGCTGTTGTGGTTCTTCGGTACGAGAAGGGTAGTCGGCCTGCCCCTCAGGCTGGATAGTGGAAACGCTCAAGTCCTGTATCAAGGTCGCGATTAGCAAATCAGTGATCATCGCAACGTTTGAAGGCTTATTCACCGAGGACGCATGCGGCGTATGTGCAGTGCGGTCTGGCTGCCAGTCAAGGTCTATCTCAAGATCATCCTCGATTATGGTTGACTCTTTCAGTTGGACGGAACGATTTGAGTCAAGCACATGGTCCGCTGTGAATATGCTGACGCTATCACCCTGTCTGACGATGCCACCGAACGTGGCCAGGCGCGTGGAAGATTTGCCGCCTTGTCGAGTAGTATTGATGATTCTGTTTCCGAACAGTTGAGTACTCATCTCAGCTTCAGATTTCAGCAGACCCTGCGGATATCGGTGGCTCTCTGTAGCGAACGCCAACGGCTTGAGTTGATCTAGATCTAGAGGCGTTCGGGCGTCCCCAGTCTCGATCCCTGGATACTCGTCTAGAATCCCGCTGCGAAGGATGGCCTTTCGAGCGCGCTTTCGTTCACCGCGGTCCTCGGAGCAGAACAAGATGACTGGGTGAGAATCTTGTGGTGTTCGCCCAGTCATATACACCGACAAAGTTATCCTACCAGAATTTCGTGGTTCGTCACAATACCTGTCGAGATAATTGACGATCCTTCGGCCGAGTGTCTTGAACGTTTCGCGAGCTGGTCCTTTGGCTCTCCAAAAACTGATTCTTCCACGAAATTTGAAGGTTGATTTGAGGAATTCACCTGTGGATTCGGTCGGATGAGGCCAATGGCGCTGTTGCTTTCCAGAATGCGCCGGTGACATGAAACGAGCCACTCCGTTCATTGCATCTCAAACTCATAGGCAGACAAGAATAGCGACACTCCACGGCAAACTTTCAGAACATATGTAAAACGTAGAGCAACGCATGGCACTTCATGCAAGATGGTCAGAGAGGTAGAAGCTTGCCCAAAGGAAAGAAGTTGGAGTCCGCGAAGGTGCCATGAACTTCAAGAATCCCTCCTGTGTAAGGCGTCAAAGGTGTCGGGCACCAATACGATGCCAATAGCCAATACTTCTGCAGCTCTGTTGCCCGGCTAGTTCGTATGCGCACGACTAGGATGTCTGTATCGACTTACCGGTTAGAAAGCCTCCCTCTGACTTGTCTCCCCTTTGCATGCATGGAAGGCTGTGCTGGACAACGCCCAGCTTGTCAATGATGGCTCGACCTGCACTCCGTTGCCCGAGCGCAAGGGTCGGCAGCTACATCAGAACAATAACACCCCCGTTGGCCCCGAGTTTCATCTCCGGATAAGCATTTGCTTGGAGAGTAGCTGCAAAGAGAAAACCAGATCAGCATGGCCTGCTTGACGGAGGGATTGTACAGACTGCCAACAACCCGTTCTGAAATTGAAAGTGTCCTTTGCAAGCTATGGAATGTCGTAAACGCGGCAGAATTTGGCAAGGTCGAAGTCGATGTAAAGGCCTACATGGCTTATTATCGCAAAGAGTGCAGACACGCACTGCATGACGGCGGTCAACACGTGTCTGCCAGATCTCACCGTGATGTTGTCGAAATTGCAGAGTACATACACCTTGGAATGTCAAGAGAGGAGATCATGGGCCGACTGAGTTCAGAGCGAAGGGATCTGAATCAGAGGACGGATGACGAATTCATGGCGCAGTTGAATGGCGTGGTGGACCTCGCAGCGCGGCTCGTGTCTATGATGATGGGAATTGGGAGCTTGCCGTACGGGTCGTCCGGTTGTCGATACCTCGACTGGAGCAGTGGCTCGTTGAATGACTTTGTGCATGCACAATTCGACGCTCGTTGGAAGCTAAATGAACATGTCAAATTGGAGCAGTCATTCAATGCGCTGAACATGCAGCGCATTGCTGGGTTCACCATCGACTGGACTGATAATATCGCGGATCACCTTCGCCTGGTGGACGGCGCCAACCGAGTCGCCATATTTCACCATGCATCCTTCCTGAAATACCATCAAAACAGGTATGCTGAAAGTTGGACAATGCTGTTATGAGGCGCCGTGCTGACTTAATCAGCGGACTGTTTCCCGCGGGATTCGTAGGAGAGACGTTGTCTACCCTTGCCCTGCTCTTTCCACAATCCGACCAACAAATTGCAAAATGGTGTCGCAGGGTTTCTTCCTCGCTGGATATTGATAACCAGGTTGTCAAATGCGGTCAATTGAGGGCAGCCAACCGGGACATCAACAAATTTAGTTACTGGCGCGATCGACTCACGATTCTTAAGGAAACGTTCGACGAGTCTCGCCCTGGAACTTTAACCCAGTGGTGGTACGATCGACGCAAGGGCGAACAGTGGTATCCGTTTTGGATCGCTGTGCTGGCTCTGTCTCTGACTATCTTCTTTGGTATGGTGCAGAGCATCGAAGGAGCCATCCAGCTGTACGTGGCATACCGTCAGACGGGAGCAAACTCTGCTGGGACAATCATCAACGGCAGTAATTGAGAAGAGTTGTTACGGTGCGGTATTTCCAGCGCCGTGGCCTTTTGCAGCAAAATTCAACGGATGGCAGCGAGAGCCTCCCTAATGTCCGCATTCGCGATGCGTGAATAGTCCGTGGTGAAGGCCTAACTGCCAACTTCAGGACGAAGCCTGCCTTCTGTGAGGCTGTGCATGCTACAGCTGGCTAGCATACTTCGGGCGTTCGCAATAACCAGTGAGCAACTAGGGAGTTGCCCAGGCTCGGAACTGTTGGGCAAGCTCTGCCCGATGTGCTGGCGTGGCTGAGGGCAAAGGCGGACCAGCGTGTTGAGCTGGCGCACCTCGATGGCATTCGATTCAGGTGAAGCCGACGCGGACTGATGACTGGAAGAAGCAATGACCAGGAGGGTGAGACGATTGCATGACTCCGCTGCGCGTGTGGTTATAGTCGAAGCCAGGTCCAGACTGAGACCGAGAAAAGAATACCGCCAAACCGAGCTAGCCACATAGGGATTAGGTCAAGAGTCAGCCAACATGACGTCTGTGTGTAGGCGCTTAAAGCAGCCGGAGAATCTCCTGTCGATGGCTGGCCAGCAGCCTCGCTTCCAAGACGCGTTCCACGCAAAGAAACATATCAACATTACCGCAAGTTACGGTCGGCGCTTCATATTTGCATCCTGAGCTATCAAGTTGTCCGGATCGCCCATTGGTCCTGACCGGTCTCCCAGGCTACAATTCTCCATCCTAAACCAAAAGACTTTTTAATTGCGCCGCCGGCGCGTCTTCCACTTCACGGCGGCCATGGTCGATTACTCTAAGAAAACGGTAGCCGAGCTCACAGAGATCCTGAAGTCGCGAAGTCTACCGCACTCGGGAAAGAAGGCGGATCTGATCGCAAGATTGAATGAAGCAGACAAAACAGCACAAGAGAATGGTACGTTGTGACACAGCAAAATCTCCCTCAATCACCCTGCGCTGGTCAAATCAGAATAGTATAACGCTAACTCGTGCCTCTTTAGAAGCTGAGAAGGCACCCCCAGCAGAGTCCACCAGCGCGCCTCCCGCGCAGGAACCAGAACCCGCATCCGAGCCGGCATCAAATCCTGCGCCCGAGAAACCAGCACCTATAGAAGCTGCACCTGCAGCTACATCGCCCGCGACTGCCGAAGAGCCCGCCGACTCCCCTTCTGCGACTACCGATACTGCACTCGCGAACTCGGCCTCATACTCTTTAAACCTGCCACACTCAGAGATGGACGCCGAGATGGCCAAGCGCAAGGCCAGGGCTGAAAGATTCGGCGTAGGCGCTCCAGCCGCAGACGGTGAGACAGGAGAGAGTGCTACCGATGCCGATGCACAGAAGGCCTTGGAGCGCGCGAGGCGCTTTGGTACAGGTCAGACGGCGATGGGCAAATTGGACGAAGCCCTGCCGGAGGAGCGCGAACGCGGCTCAAGAAAGCGAGGCAGAACTGAAGAAACCAGTGCTATGGATGATCCAGCTTTGAGGAGAAGCTTTGGCGGTCGAGGCGGCCGAGGGCGCGGTGGCCGCTTCCGTGGACGGGGTGGGCGAGACAATTCACGGCGCAGAACAGGCGAGAAGCCTACTGGAGTCAGCAAGCAATCCGGCGCTTTCTCGTCGGAATCGGATCGCATAGCCGCCGAGGCAAGGAAAAAGAAGTTTTCTTCTGCATCTTGAAATTCAGTTCCAGCCAGCAGTGTGTTGCGACCTCACCCCTGGCAGCCGGCGGCTTTGGTGTCCTTTTGCGTGTTGAGAGTGTTCTGCATGAGAGCTCCTTGACACATGTACTCATAGAGTGGGAAGGAAAAGCAAGGCAAGGTGCTGTCACGTTGTTTGTGTCTTTTCTACGGGCTTTTGGTGGAAGTAGCCCTCGAGGCGCCGGCCCTGTGTTACACCCATCTTCATGAATATGGGTGGTACTGATATTATGCGTAGTGAAAATGAATGAAGCATCTGACACGCTATGAGCTAGCGGTTGAGAAACAACACCATGCCTGGAGAGTTTACGATGTGGTAGTCTATTTCGAGCCTTCTCACTATGCCGCGCTCCTGCGTGACATGGAGACGGTCATCCGAGGGCCACAATGTAATGAGCATTCGAATGTGCTCAGTCTGCGCTTGTGGCGATGCTACAGACGTGCTGTTGAATGCTTGACCCCTGTCGTTGTCCCGGTCTGTGGACGCTGCCAGGCCCAGCCATCCGCTTTCATGTGCCTCCAGCTAGGCAGCCAGCAGTATGACAGGAGTCAAGAAATTAGTATTCCCGAGACCACCCAGAGTCGTCCATGGGAGGGTACTGCAGTAAAGATTCAAACCAAGGAAGCACATCCGGTCCTCACTTCGGAAGGCAAGAAATAAATAGTTCCTTGACTCAAAGGAGAAAACGTGGCCATATTCCCAACAGCATGATCGTACGAGAACTTCGTTAAGCAGAAGCTTCTACCTGGATACTCAAGGTAGCGCAAGACTCATGATAACTTGTAGGATCCCAACGCGCATGAGAATGGTGGGGGTCTCGTCGTGGCCAAAGTGTGAGATCTCAATCTGAGGTCAAAGTGGCTGCGGCGCAACACAAAACCAGCTTGTGCGATTCTCTCAAGTCTCTCACTTTTCTTCTGTGATTGGTTCTCGCGACGTCTTATCTCGACAATGTTTTGTGCTCTCGACCTTGATGTCGCCAACACCAAGCGGACCGCGGTGTTACACGCACTATCATGTCTGAAAAATTCAATTGCCAACGTTAACGGAGATCCATGCTCGATCTCAGGACTTAAAAGTTTGCAGTGGTGTCATGTGTCCGAGCTGGATGCTGGATCTTGGTTGAGGTCGGCAATCTGGCTTTCAATCCCGCGGAGAACATCAAGCGATATAAGGCTTCGAGAGAATTCCGGGTTCTTATCAGAATCCCATGCAAGCAACAGCGAGAAGATATCGTAGAAAGTGGCTGTCTGATAAGCCGGATCCACCAGGCTCGACCGGGACGCACATGGTACAGATAAGCCTGGTCCAACCACGACCTCACATTCTCAACCCCAGACCTCAAGCCTGGAGTCTCGTGTCAATCCTGCCTCAACCTAGCTGACCTCTTCTCGTTATCAGGCCCTCCCGTGTCACGCTTGACTCGGTAGACGACGGTTGACCCTGTCCCCGCCAATTGAGGCCAGCTATTCGAGTGCTGCGCAAGAAACACCAATGCCACTATGTGATCTACAAAACGCCGAGTTATCGCGTTCGTCGACGTTGGACTTTGCAGCGGCACGTCGATCCAACCATCAGCCTTGGAAGGCTCTTGAAGACTTTGCGGGTGATGCCGAACGCGCCGCCACAGTTCTTTTAGGACTTCCTGGGTGGTGGCTCACCGGAAACCAAAAAATGAACAAATTGAGAGGAATCTAGAACATCGATGAGCTCGAGGATAAGAGAGCCTAAGATTGTCGAAGACCTCCGAGGCATACGAACGGCGTGGGTTGACAGTGTGTGTACTCTCAACTAATTGCATACACTTCACTCTATACTCCAGGCCTCGGAGCTCCACTGGTCGACTGGGGGTCTGTTGTGCAAGAGGTGAGACCCATTTGGTGCTGTTATCAGCAAGCCTTTGGCCAAATCCAGAGGGTGGCTTACATGCCCAGGACTCTGATTCGCCCATTGTCTCTCGATCTCGTTGGGAGATCTGCCGCGGATTTGCTGCTTCAGCGAAACGAAGTCTCGAAGCCAATCTATACTACATCCCCGGAGAAGCACAAGAACGTCATGTCGAATTTGATGTTCTTGGAGTGATGTCCCCCACGGCACGACAGGAGAATCCCCAGTAGTATATGTACCTTCCAATGTCTTCTGGTGGAATGCTCACGTTAACCCATCCAGCATTGATCTTGCTACCTCAGGGAGCAGCCTTAACAACGGCAACGACTCCAGGTGGATTCACAAAGGTCAAACCAACAGGATGGCTGTCGACTTCGGCTTGCCGTTCAGGGCCCCTGATGTCAACCCTATCACTCGCAAGGCCCGGGCTATTCCCTTCCTAAACCCCATCAACATGTACGGCCGCGTATTTTTCTTCTCGTGGTTCGGCTTCTTTATTGCCTTCTGGTCCTGGTACGCGTTCCCACCGCTGGTAAGTCAGGCCCCATTTCTTTTGTATTCGTGACATGAACTGACGGGGACCAGTTGCACGACACCATCCAGAAGGACCTTAAGTTGACCAAGATCGATGTGGCGAACTCAAACATTGTTGCCCTTTGTGCCACTCTGCTTGTTCGACTCATTGCAGGCCCATGCTGCGATCACTTCGGACCACGCTGGACATTTACTGGTTGTCTGGTCATCGGTGCCATTCCTACCTTTCTGGCGGGGACCGCTTACACTAAAGGCCAGCTGTTCGCTGTTCGCTTCTTTGTCGGTATCCTTGGTGGCAGCTTCGTTCCTTGCCAGGTGTGGAGCACCGGCTTCTTTGACAAGAACGTGGTCGGCACCGCAAATGCATTCACCGCAGGCTTTGGCAATGCCGGCGGTGGCGTCACCTAGTATGTCCACGTGTACCCACCCACTTCCACCGTGCTCTTCGATAACGTGATGCTGACCAACTGTACAGTTTCCTGATGCCATCCATCTACGACTCCCTCGTTAGTGATGGCTTGACTCCTCATGTCGCCTGGCGTGTCACCTTTGTTGTACCTGGTATCGTCATCCTCTTTGTGGCCGCTGGCCTTCTCTTCCTCTGCCAGGACACACCTGTTGGTAAATGGGGCGAACGCCATAACGCTGCTCAGACCAACCTCGCCGCACATGGCGTGCAGGCTACCGTAGTCGACAGACCCCAAGTTGGCATCGCAGACAAACCCTCATCCATCTCTTCTGGCACGGCTAGTCCACTTGCAGGAGAGAAAATGCAGTACGAGGCGACTGGAGAGCGCAAGCCGTCTGTGTTCTTCGACCACGAGGCTCAGCTTAGCGAGCAGCAAATGCTCGACACTGCCCGCGGCGAAATCGTCGTCAAGCCTACACTTATGCAAGTGTTCAAAGTCATGTTCGCACCACAGACCCTTGTCCAAGCGTTCTGCTACTTCTGCTCCTTCGGCGCTGAGTTGGCGATCAACTCCATCCTCGGGACATACTACCAGAAGAATTTCAAGCAGCTCGGCCAGACCACCTCGGGCCAATGGGCGGCCATGTTTGGTCTGCTCAACGTGGTCACTCGCCCTCTGGGAGGCATCATCGCCGACTTGCTCTACCGGCGCTTCACAAACGTCTGGATCAAGAAGATCTGGATCCACACTCTGGGGATCATCACCGGTGTCCTTCTCATCGTCATCGGCGTCCTCGACCCGCATGACACGAGCACTATGTTCGGTCTCATTGCTTGCATGGCTGTCTTCCTTGAAGCCGGCAACGGTGCCAACTTCGCTTTGGTTCCGCACGTCCTCCCCCATGCCAACGGTGTGGTGTCTGGCATGACTGGCGCTACTGGAAACTTCGGTGGCATTATCTTTGCCGTCATCTTCAGGTACATGAAGACCGACTACGCCAAGTCCTTTTGGATTATTGGTGTCATCACTATTGGGATCAACGTGGCTGTATGCTGGATTCCGCCGGTTTCGAAGAAGCAGATCGGTGGTCGTTAGGTTGTGAAAGGTTTCGCTTACGAGAGCTTACAAGGCTTGATGAGATGATTGCAGGTTTACCGGCGTTACCTAGACACATAGATGATTAGATCAATGTGTGTTTGACAACTTGATGTCAGGTTGCAGAAAAGCACTGAACGCGGGTGCGTTTCAAAGCTCCACACTATGCAGAGCTCACTAATTAAATGTGTTCTCGTGCCCGTCCGGTAGCGTCAAATGCTGGACCTTGAACCGTGTATTGAACTATTCTTATGTGGCGCCGACAGTCCTCCATCACAAGGCCGGCCAAGTCGGACTTCCAGCAGGCCGAGTGGGAGTCAGGCTGGGCACACATGATCTCAAACATTACTTGTTGTCGTCACCACTTCGCGCTCCACCAACACAGCCATCCAGTCAAAACGGCGCAACCGCTGTCGCCACGAAATACAGCAAGATGAACGGTCCATATGCCCAAGCATGAGACGCGCCCTGTGCTTGTATCTGTGCACATGCATCGTTCGGCAGCTGCCGAACTGCACTCTTCGTTGGTCGATCTATGCGGAGGTGTCTTGTACAAGAGCCCCTGCTGCGAACCCTTTTCGTCATGTTGTCATGTAGGTAAGAATGATTTCATCAACAGCCCGGAATAAGTAGACTTGCTGTGCCAGATCCTGCCCGAGGTCAAGATGCCCCACATTTTGAAGGTCAGGCTCTTGCTCGCACCAACACGACCCTCGAAACTCCCACCATTTCGTAACCCATCCGCCAGTGCCGTTACCAAACACTTCCAAGCCCGAAATATCTGCGCAACAGCACGTCTCAGCATGCCTGAACAACTCTATTCCAAAGAGGTCAACTCGGAGACCGACCCCTCCGTGGCGAAACAATACGACCGCGACACACCCAAAGACCAGCAATGGAAGGAACTGTATGAGATGATTGATGGCAAGAAGATCAGTATCCTAAGCACATACCGTGGAGGCGTTGGACCTGTTGGCCGCTCAATGGCCGTCGCCAAACGCGCTGGACCCGACATCCTGTACCTCGCCAACAAGCACTCGCGGAAGTTCTCGGATCTGGAAAAGAACAAAGAAGTCCAAATCACCTTCCAAGACAGTAAGACGCAGGATTGGATCTCCATCACCGGGACTGCCACGACCACCAGCAACGACGACCCTCGCATCAAGGAATTGTACAGTTCTGGAGTGAGCGCCTGGTTCGGCGACCTGAAGGATGGCGTCCACGATGGAACGTGGAAGGACCCTCGAATGAGTTTGATTGAGGTCCAGAGCAAGTATATCGTGTATTGGAAGAAGGAAACCTCAGCCCTGGGATTCATGAAAGAAGTTGGCACAGCGGCCCTCACTGGTGGCGTTGCTCAGACTGGTGTCCAACGAGAATTCTCGGAGGAGGATATTAAGAAGGAGCGGGTGTGAAAGTCGACGGTGGAAGACATTGCCGCCACAATGAACTACCTGGTGTCGTGATAATGACTACCTTGTAGCTAGATACGACATAGGGTTCACGTTGTTGCACATTGGGAGGAAGGTTCCACGTGCATCAGTGGCTGGCGCAGAACACATGATAGAAACAATGACATTCACCGCCGGCGCAGTCTTGCAGACTCAGGGGCAGTGAAGACGCCAGCCATAGAGCCCGAGTAGGTTTAGCGCCTTGGCCGTTGTGAGGGTGACACGCCTGGACCGATTGGCGATTTGCGGTGAAAAGAAAGTGAACCCGTGGCCTCCGCGTTCAATTCAACCCTTGCACTCCCCGTCAGAAGCGCAGACTGTTGTGATCTAGACTGAACGGTCGAGGAGCCTGATACCGCCTGCTTACCTCTGCCCGTGCTCGACCTACATTGACAGTCCAAAAGATGTTGAAAGTGCCATCGCGCAAGTCTGGCGGCCACCAGCCTATCACCAAGGCGGTCATTCTGGTAAGCTTGGCGAATCAAGATCAGCAGCAGGATTCGACTGAACAGTGTTAACCAGGTTGGTGGTCCATCTCGAGGTACCCGTTTCCGACCGTTGAGTCTCGATGTCCCCAAGGTAAGTGACTCGACATCCAAAAGCCACCGTCAAACTCTCTCGCTAACGAGGTCCCCCGCTTTGATAGCCTCTCTTCGATGTCGCCGGCCACCCCATCATCTGGCACTGCCTGAAGGCGGTCTCCAAAGTCGACGACATCAAGGAAGTCATCCTGATCGGCTACTATGAGGAAAATGTGTTCCGCGACTTCATCAAGGACTCGTCCAGAGAGTTCCCCCAGTTCAAGATCACCTACCTCCGCGAGTACCAAGCGCTGGGCACGGCCGGCGGGCTGTACCACTTCCGCGACGCCATCCTAAAAGGCCGACCCGATCGGTTCTTCGTCCTCAACTCCGACGTGTGCTGCTCCTTCCCGCTGGAAGCGATGCTCAAGCTGTTCGAGGAGAAGGACGCCGAAGCCGTGATCCTCGGCACGCGCGTCAGCAACGACGCGGCCACCAACTTCGGCTGCATCGTCTCGGACACGCACACCAAGCGCGTGCTGCACTACGTCGAGAAGCCCGAGTCGCACATCTCCAACCTGATCAACTGCGGCGTGTACCTGTTCGCCACGGACGCCATCTTCCCGTCCATCAAGACGGCCATCAAGCGCAAGACGGAACGGCCGCGCATGATCAACTACCCCTCGTCCGAGAACCTGGACTCGTCCTTCATGGCCGACCTGGAGGAGGACGGCGAGCGCAACGAAGTCATGCGCCTCGAGCAGGACATCCTGCCCGAGCTGGCCGACAGCAACCGCTTCTTCGTCCACGAGACCAAGGACTTCTGGCGCCAGATCAAGACGGCCGGCTCCGCCGTGCCGGCCAACGCCCTCTACCTGCAAAAGGCCTTCCAGTCGCAGTCGGACGAGATCGCCAAGCCGTCCGCGACCATCGTGCCGCCCGTCTTCATCCACCCCACCGCCCAGGTCGACCCCACC
This sequence comes from Phialophora tarda, assembly GCA_016109495.1. Classification (NCBI taxonomy): domain Eukaryota; kingdom Fungi; phylum Ascomycota; class Eurotiomycetes; order Chaetothyriales; family Herpotrichiellaceae; genus Phialophora; species Phialophora tarda. Next base: position 751,794 of record JADWPL010000009.1, read on the forward strand.
GCGAAGCTCGGCCCCAACGTCTCCGTCGGGCCCAAGGCCGTCATCGGCGCCGGCGCCCGCGTCAAGGACGCCATCGTCCTCGACGAGGCCGAGATCAAGCACGACGCCTGCGTCCTCTACGCCATCATCGGCTGGAACAGTCGCGTCGGCGCCTGGGCCCGCGTCGAAGGCACCGCCACCCCGATCACCAGCCACAACACCACCATCATCAAGAACGGCGTCAAGGTCCAGAGCATCACCATCCTGGGCAAGGAGTGCGGCGTCGGCGACGAGGTCCGCGTCCAGAACTGCATCTGCCTGCCGTACAAGGAGTTGAAGCGCGATGTCGCCAACGAGGTCATCATGTAGTTGGGATGGGACGTGGTATTTCTCGGGTTGGAGCATGGATGGTTGGTTGGTGGGTTGTCTCTTTTTGAGAAACCATCTCTACCACTACCACCATGAACCACCACCACCCTCGTCAGGTGTTTTAGGCTGGAACGGCGATAGAGAAAAAGCAGTCCAGGCATGTAAGCGGGGCCAAGCAAGGCAGGGAAATTGTGTATGGATTGCTCACTACTCTACTTCCGCTAGCTAGACAATCAGGTACAGAGTCCCTGAGGCATTCCCCCAGCTCCGTGAAGCCGGTGTGATTTCAGCGCAGCTGCTGCAAAAGGCACACTAGGCCGCCTAGGAATATGACCATCAATCTTGCAACGTGCAAGAGATCACGGACCACAGATCACATCGATGATCACCGAACTTGTAGAGGGGAATTTCCCCCTTCATTTCCTTGACAACGTCATCTCACGCTCTCTGGATTGGGGTCAGGGCTTCCCTTCATTCACTGTTCCCTCCCATCTCTGGCCGTAAGGTAGGTCTAGGGATCCGCGTGCTCAAAACATGGCTGGACCTTCCAGCGGCAGCGACGCAGAAGATCGGTATGTACACTTCGAAAACTGGTCGCCGAAGACGTCGGATCGCATACCCCCTCGCATGCATGCTCGCTCGCCTGCATGATCTGTCAGACCTAGGTCATCGCTCTTGCCACGCAACACCGCGGCGCCCTATGAGCCGTGAGGGTCACGGGGCACCAGAGATGTGGAGGGCGTTTCCAATCAGTCCTAGTCAGATGCATGCTTCAAAAGCTCAAATCTAGCATCACAGCCTAGCCGCCCATGTTTTCTCCAAACGCGATTCTGCTTCTCCACATCCCCACTGCATAGGTCCCTATCGTCGTCCCCGGTCCACACGCCTCGCATGTCCCTAGGCAGGAACTTGTCGTAATCGAACGTTGTGAGCTCTGCTGTGGATATCTTCTTGCCTGCGCGTTGGCGACGCAGGCGAGTGACGTGGGCCTGGCGATTGCTGAACATGAGGGGTACGATGGTGGTAGCGAGGTCCCAGTTGAAGGTCGTGGATTCGGCCGCTTGGAGAAGCACTTGTTCGCAAGCGCGGGTGGTGGCGTAAGATTTGCGTTGGTCGGCGAACCACTTGTCCATCGGGTGCTCGGAGGTGGGCAAACGGTCTTCTTGATCTGGGACTGCTGTTGTTGAGCTTGGTTCTTGTTCTGCTTGCTCTGCTTCGAGGCGTTGTGTTTCCTGACGTTGTGCGTCAATTCGCCTCTCTTCCTGGAACTGTGCCTCGTCGCATTCACCATCTTGTTTGCCGTGCTGCTTCTCAGCTTGCCGTATTTCTTCTTGTCCTTCAAGAGACTCTCCAGCGTTGTCGGCATCAAGAATGGAGAGATACGGTGAATCTGCAAGTGCTAACGTAGCCCCATGGCGAAGATTGAGCCAAGTTTCGTCTTCTATCTTGATCTCAGGTGATTCCTCACGTTGTCCACGTTCGGCCACGGGAGCCCCAGGAGAGCCAACTGCGGCACTGTTCTCATCCTCGGGAGGCATGACCGAGACAGCAACGCCATACGCCTCGAATCCTCCCTCTGGGTCAGGAAGCTCGGTTAGATCGAAATTATCGTCGCTGGTGAGTTGGTCGGACGACGCCTGTGTGCATCCACGTTGGACTTTATCTTGCCGGGATTGTTCTTCTTGGGCTGTCTCATAGTTCTCTGGTGTCTCTTGGGCTGTCTCAAATTCCTCTGATCTTTGGCGCTTGTTTGGCGGTACGAGACCAGCGAAATCGATATCGACATCTTCGTCCGCTTCATTAAGGTCACGTTCCGAAGACGACAGGGCGTAGTATCCTGGTCTGTCACTAATTAGTTGCACCTTGGTAGGAAGAGAGGCTCGGTTGCCATCGACGGCTTGAAGTGGTCTAATGTCAACATCTTCCTCACCGTCGGCGTTGCCATCATCTCCATCCTCTGGAACAAAAGGCCATGAAGCGCCACGCACTTGGGTCTCAAACTGTCCTGAAGGCGTAGTCAATGCGGGCGACGCTATTGGCGCGGCGTTCTTCTCGCTCTCTTTGTCGGAGTCGGTGCTAATCAGTTGCGCTGGTTGCTGTGCAGACGGCCAGCCATCGGAGCTCAGTGAAGAGTTCTGTTTTGTTGGCTCGTAATGCAGTCGCTTTCGCTTGTCTTTTGGAAACGCTTGGAAAGATGGGGCAGCAATTGAGGCTCTGCGACCGGCGTTGTCTTGTGGCTGAACTGGTTGAGGATTGCCCTCTGTCGACTGCTCCGCACCCATGTCAGCTGCCACAGCCTCAGACACAGCGTCTTGACCTTGGCTTTGAGTGCTTGACGTGGTATTCTGACTATTTATGTTCGACGACTTAGAGGATTGTGTCGACTGGGATTGTGTGGTTCTTCCCGCACTTCTCTTTTTCGAGGTCTTGGACTCGGGTGAACGAGTGGAAGTAGGAAGGTCAGGTTGAAATGATGGTGATCTTGTCCGGCGACGCGGTCGAGGACTAGTTTGATCTGTGCTTTGCGACGCTGCGACGATGTCTTTTAAAAGCTTTGTGTGTCTGCGGCTTGGGACGGTTTGCGCAGTAAGGTTGTTGTCTTCAGCCGAGATACGCGACATTTGTTCTTCTTCACCTTCTTCTTCTCCGACTCCCCCTGCAACGTCAGTTTTGCCTCCCCCTTCCCCCTCCTGTCCAGCTCTCAACATCGACGCCCGTCGGAACCCATGCACCTTCACTAGCTTGTGGCAATCATAGCAAAGGATTCTGCTTTCTTTGTCCTGACGCCATTTGCTAGCTTCAGTAGTGAAGCAGATTGCGCACCGCACTTCGCCTTGGCTTGACGCTGCATCGGACACCGTTCGACGGCGTGTCTGCCCCTCAAGCTCCTCAGCGATATCAACATTGCCCTTCTGAAATTCTTGAGATAAGAAGGGTGCCACCTGTGAGATGGCGAGCCCATTTCTCTTGCAGTAGGCAGGGAGGATCTTCGAGATAAAATAGCCCTTCCACTCGGCAGCGGTGTGACTATCATTCTGTTCCGCAAACTGCTCCCACGGCGCATTGAAGTTCTCACAGTCCTTGCCTTTAAGAGTCACAATGAGTTCACACAACATATTAGTCTCCTCTTCTGTGAAAGGCTTGGAGGCGCCTGTCTGCGGTTTGTTCATAGGCTCTGCTCTCGTTCGGCGGCTTGTGGAAGTCTCAGATCGAGCGCCGCCGTCTCGGACTATCCTCACTGGTGTGGTGATTGCTGGAGATCTTCTGGGTTGTAATGGTCTTTCACCGCGCTCTTCCCGACCATCTTTAGTCCGCTGAGCCTCGCCATCGTCGTCCAACTCTCTGCGCCTCTTCTTCTGTGGTACTGTCCCTGAGGCCCCTCTAGCGAGTTCCTTGCGTTGATGATGTTCGGCTTCGACGGTCTCAGTGACTTGTCTCTTTTGATGCTGTGTATGTTTGATCCATCTGTCGCGCCAACTTTGAAAAGTATGTCTTGGGTTCACTGATTCCAGCTGCTTGTAGATCTCATTCCCTTTCCAAGAACCGCCGCGATCCACAAAGGGTTTCAACCAATTCCAGAGGAACTGATCATCTGCAGGTGTAAAAGGGGTCCTCCCTCCCTTGGCAGACGTGACACTGCTGCCGACAGGTCTGGAGACACTTGAAGGTGCACCGACTGCGTGGCTCGCGAGGCGCTCCAGTTTGCCATTGCGGATGGACGACTCGACGTACTTGTAGGAATGCGTTCCGGGGGCATTATTCTTCTTCGCATGGTCGACAAGTCTCACGTCGGCATCGGTATCGTTTTCGACAATGACTGCCCCGTTGTGTCGCGCATTGTCGATCAACCATCTGCGCTGAGGGATGACGTGAGAGAACCACAGCTTCTGCCCCGCGAACAAGGTCTGATCATCGCCATTGGCATCACGCGAGCGTGCGACACCTTCATACACGACATGACCAGACATGGCCGTCAGATATGGTGGGGTACTTGTCGCGTTCTGAACTGGGCCAGTGCATTGTTTACCGAATGGAAACCCCGCAGAAGTCCGCGGCCGGCTTTCCGCACGTGAGCACGAGAGCACGTGACTGGACTGAGGTCTGGAAGGAGCGCAGAGATTACGGGACAGTACTCCGTAACGAGGTACGGAATACGCCCTCACTGTCGACAGCCGGGGGGAAGTTACGCTTTGCTTCCCCGGGTAAGGGCGAGAAGTGGCGGAATCCGAGCGACGAGCGATGTGGTGACCACCGGGAAAAGCGAGCGGGATGCGGTAAGTTTTCGGAAACGAGCATTGGAGATGGAATCAGCAATTGTCTCCTCTCTGATTTGCCGAGTCGGCTGTCCATGATATTGTTCTGTCCACTTCTACACACGTTCACTCCGATTAATTAGCCCTCTGCCGCCACTCTCTTCGCAACCTCGTCGGCTTGCCCTCGCCGTTTATCAGTCAGTCGGTCACCAGCTCTGCTCAACTCCCAGACCTCAACTCGCTTCGACACCGTCTCCCGGATCTTACCCCATCGCCCTGCCGACACTCATCAGATCTCACCGCAACCATGTCAGAAGAACTCACCTACGCCGAGGTGTCCAAGCACTCGACGAAGAAGGACCTCTACGTTGTCATCCACGACAAGGTCTACAACACCTCCACATTCGTGGACGAGCATCCGTAAGTTTTCTCTGCTGTGCTCTGCTCTTCTCTACGCATGCCACACAATACCCCAATGCTCGCATTTTCCCCCACCGGCTGGGAGCCCCACATACAGCACAATACTCAGCACTCCCTCCGCCTGCACTCCCCTGCACGCGAGGATGGAGGGACCAGTATCGGCGCCCGTACTGGCATCAGTGTCATGATCGGCAGGCTAATCCGATGAATGCAATGCAGGGGCGGTGAAGAAGTCCTCCTCGACGTCGGTGGCCAAGACGCAACCGAAGCCTTCGAAGATGTCGGCCACTCGGACGAAGCACGAGAAATCCTCGAGGGCCTCAAAGTCGGCAGCCTGAAGCGCGTCCCCGGCGACCCAGCCCCCAAGGTCGGAGCCACCGACAAGATCGCAGCCGGTCCTGGTGGAAGATCCGAAGCCGGCACGGGTCTCGGCATCGCCGCCTACGCTGTCCTCTTGGTCGGTGCTGCGGTCGCATATTTCGGATACACATACCTGCAGAGTCAAGAGCAGAAATAGACGGAATAAAAGATCTGTTCCGCAGATCCTGGCGGCGGCGGAGTCAACCGGTGCTTTCGAACACTTGGTGGCGTTCAGTTCGTATCAATCTTCTCCTCGGGTCCGGCTGGCCTGGGCTGGGCTGCCTGACCACGCGACGCATATACATCGGCTACCGTATGTATCAGCGGACTCAAGAGCCGGGAGCAGGTTCCATTCCCCCACTAGACCTGGAAGCCAACGGCTCGGACGGCGTGTGTTTCTCGAGCGAGCAATACAGGTTCCATACAGCGGCAGGAGAAGCAGGAGGAGCAGCAGCAGCAGCAGCAAGATCAAGGAATTTTTCTCCAGCAGTTCCTCTTGAACGACACCCGTCCAGACCCGAGCCATTGTCGTCTTGCTCTTCAAGAGTCAGCCAATACAGTTTAATCGTTCTCGCTCATATAGAAAGGCATTGTAAATTCCATATTCTTCTGCCCTGATCGCCAGCCAGTTCGTTAGATTTGTCCTACGTGAGGGCCGTCCCAGAGGGCACCAGATCAGGTCCGGAGTTTCTCATATTTCTTCCCTCGCCGCCCAAGCCGCTATCCCTGACCATTCCTCCGTGGGACGTGGGAAGATAGATATCGGACGCCAGTACTTTTTGATTCCCGACCCTCAAGCCATGGTCCTGTGTACATAGACCCCCAGCAATACGGCGAACGAAGAAAGTCAAGACACGCGCAAACGCTTGAAATTACCTGGTACGTACCTGGTAGTAGTGATCGAATCTTCATCGCGGGGTAACCCTTCGGAACTAATTTGGATTTCTACATACGCACATACTCGGTACTTCCATGAACTAGGGTAGTTCTACCCTCACATCCTCAGGTCGACCGCAGCATGTCACCTCGCCGAGCATGAATGAATATCCGAGCTGCACACAGTAGACAATACACTATCTATACATAAAGCAAAGAAAGGTGGGTGGGGGGAACAATCAGTCTTGCATTCTTTTGTAGCGAGTACTCTTATGATACACACCTTCACGCTTCCCCACCCCTGGCATTCGGATTGATCGATCAAATACTATGTAGATTGATTGATAGGCTGATACACCGACTCGATGATCGCTGGTATTTGCGTCATGCTTGCCGGTGCCGGTGCCTGTGCAGGCACTATCATTAACGAGCTATACCCGTACCCATAGTCTTATCCTTATACCGCCGGTATCCCTGTCCCTAGCCATCTATTATACATACTCTAGCAAGTCCATCCATCTACGCGATCAACTGTCGAGGATCGATTCAATTCGATTCCGAGCCCAGGCCCAGGCCCGGGCCCAGTGCCGTACGTGACATATCGGATACGACTCTATGCCTCCTCGAGCCTTGGGATGCTGGGGACTTGACACGGACCGGGTCGATGGTAGAGACTGGATTGGATTCTACCTATATACCTCACTGTCTCATTGCACGCTTGCCTGCTTGCCGCCTGCATACCTACCAGGTACTGAACTGACATGCGACACGGGACGCTCCAATTTTGGTTCTTCAAATTTGTTTCACACGATCGATCCCCCGTCGTCGCAGGTACTACGTGTAAACATGACTGCTCGCGCGTGTGCGCTGTCCCATTACGGGAGTTCGAACCCTCGCGCATAGGAAGCTTCCTTCCGAGCTTTCCCTCCCTGTAGGGGATGATATCACTCCCCATTTGCTTGAACAGTCCCTTGTTTTGTTCCCTGTGCTATCGCGTCACATTATTATCGTGTTTTCGTCCGTCATTTCAACGATAATAGCTCGTCGGCCGCTGGTTATACGCCTGGTACTGCTGCTGGTGCTGTCCGGGACCCGACGTGGGCGAAAATACCGGGTACGCAGAATTCTGCGCCAACGGCGTGACGGGCCTGTGCGTTGGATCTGACCCTGGGCCCCCCTGAGGGATTGGTGGGGGGCCGTGAGAAGGCGGCGGAGGCGACATGGGATTCTGCGGTGGGTAGTCGTAGTTTGCGGGCGGTTGGGACTGCGGCGGGTACGGTGCTTGAGGAGGTTGTGACGGGGTCGGTGCTTGGCCCTGGGGCATAGGCGGGGGATACGACGGTTGAGATTGCAGAGGCGCGGAGGGGCCTAGGGGGTGCTGATTCGAGGCTTCGTCCATGGAGTAGTTACTGGGTGAGTAGTCTTTAGCTGGGTCGTCGTGTAGTTGGATTTGGGATATGTTGGGCGGCTGAATTACTGGGTGTGCAGGTGGGTAGCCCGGGTATGCTTCGGAGGGGTGGGATTGCCGACGAATCGGACCCGCTGCGTTTGTGGGAGGGTAGGAAGGATATCCGTCCGGTTGATTCGGAGGAGGGGGTTGATGATTGAGATTACTCGGTGTGTGACTCTGGGGAGGCGGGCTTGAGACAGGATAAGGCGGCTGGAATCCCGACTGAGGTTGTGGTGGATGTGAGGCATACGGAACGGCGTTGTTGGGAGCTTGACCATCTATATACCGAACATCACCTCATTTAGACCCAATTCTGCGGTGCTCCCGGAGTGGCGGTGCCAAACTCACCAGGCGTGTAGAATCTCTGAGGCGGATAGCCTCCCGCTCCTGCTTGTGGTTGACCTGGCGGAGGGCCACCGCCTGCTCCAGGCCCGTACCCGTACGGTGCTGGGCTGGGTCGTGCGTATTGGGCGGCGGATTGGGCCATGGACGATTCGAGGAGGGCTTCATAGTCGCGGCGGGCCTTTATGAATTTCTCGTTGAGTTGTTGGAAGTCGTCTAACGGTCATGGTCAGTCAGGTCGCGCGCCTCCACACGGCATCATATGCAAGCCTTCCTCACCTTTCTTCTGCGTGTACTTCCCAATCAAGTCGATCAACTTTGGCCTGATCGCCAGTGTGCTCTGATACAGCTCGGTAATCTCTTCATTGTCCCGCACGTTCATGTCCCCCGTACTCGTGCTCAACAGCGCGAGCAGCTTCTCCACGTTCTTGATCTGTCCGAACACCTCGGCCTCGATCTGCGCCTCTTTCTGCAATTCCTCTGGGGTGGGATCTTGTAGCTTTTCGACGTAGTTCAGAGGAAAGATGCCCGTCTGTCCGCGCAGTGAACCTTTCCACCAGTCTTTGTACACGGATTCAAGCACGGCTATTACGTCGCCTTTGCGGAACTGTAGCTCGCCGGGCTCCGAGGGCTGGAAGTCGAAGAGGGCTCGTACCCGCGACACCGTTGCAGCTGTTGTGCCGGAGGGGACGGGTTGAGGAATTGGCTGCTGCTGCGGGCCTCCCGGTGTCTGTGCCGCCAGTTCTGCTGGTGCACCGGGTGCTTGGCTTGAGGGACCAGCAGCAGACTTGTCCTGGATTGACAGCTTGAGGGCCATCTGTAGCTCTTCGTCTTCTCTCCTTCTGTCATAATCTGTGATTGCGCTCTTCACCGGTGCCTGTGGTGGTTGGAGGTTTGGATCTGCACATCGCCGTCAGCCTGACTGAACACTGGCTGGATCACGGCGCACTCACTCTGCGCCTTCAACCGCATGTAGGCCTGCTCCATGATGCCCAACTCAGTATTACTCGCAAACATCTTCGTCCACTCCTCCATCCGCTCTAGAATCTTAGACTTGACTTGTTGATGGGTGTTCTACTTCTCGTCAGCATATCTTTCCCGCCCCCCTCGCACCATCAGATAGACTCCAACATACCCGATCGTTCGCCAATCTCAACAGCGCATCTGTAAAACTGCGACTCGCCAACTCCCTGTGCATGCTGATCCCACAATTCTGGCTCAGGGCATTTGCCAGCTCGAGCGTGTAGAGCTGAACGTTCGCATTGCGATGCGCGAGTCGTTTGATCATGGCGGCCACGACATCTTTGCTGCCGCTCTCACTCGACGATACCCGATCGCAGACGTCGAGGATGTACTCCCAGTTCTCGGAGGTCAGGTTTTCGTCGGTCGCTTTGGCTTTATGTGCGAAGAAGTAACGGTCAGTATGCTACCGTACTCAAGCGAGGCCGGGCAGGCTGGTTCGCATGGAGAGCTTACCGACGACGTCGTCGAATACATTCTGCTGGGCCCGAAACATGACGGGCGCGGTTCCGATGGAGAGATTCGTAGACAATAGAGAGCGAGTCAACGATCAAGTCTGGGTGCAGAGACGGTGCGAATGACAGTCTAACTATCTGATCTGCCTTGGAGCACGAGGTACTGGGGCGCGGCCTGGCACTCTCCAGCCTTCGAATGACGCAGCACGAAGTGGCGGTTGAGGGTCAAGTCCAGCTTGCGGTGCTGCACAGCCACGCGACTCTCCCCCGAGTCAACGGGTACCGCCACAAGATCACTAAGCATACGAAAGTGTTCCATGGCTCATGATTTCGAGGAGCTGTCTCGTCTACATGGCTCATTTGCCTGCCTTTTCGCCTTGGTATTACACGTTCCAAGGTGAAACTTCGTAGCTCATCTCAGCACTTTTGAACCTCTAGATCTCGCCTTAGGCTCTCGCGCCTCGAGACTGCTCATGGCACCCTCGCCCGGGTGCGTGTATTCCAGCAACTCCATCGCCATTTCATATGCATCGTAACGTTTTCGAGGTCGTGAAAGAAGCAGCAAGCCAGGAGCTTGCGGAGAATGTTGAACAAGAAGAAACACGGTTCGTTGAGCCCGTTTCCAGCCGACCGCTCCTTGTGCCGCATGGCCGGTCGTTGTGCTGGTGGTCCTGACAACTTGAGACTCACGTCCGGCCGTCGAATTGTGGACCATTCTCGGCGAACGCAATGGGACAAATACCACTCCGCCAGTCAATCGACAGCGGGAACCGTTCAACATTCGATCGTGCTGTCCAAAATACAACCCATTGGGGAAAGGTCCACCTTCATCATACCGTCGTTGCAATAATTGTACAGGTAATCAATCACGACAATCGTTAGTTGCCTCTATTGGCCTTTTCCGCAGCTCTGCTTTCTTTGGCTGATTGTACCAGGGGAGCGAGGCTGGTGAGCGGCGCACAATTATGCATGAACGGATGCTGGATCATCGTCAGAGAGGAAATCGGGAACAGAGCGCTTCACAACTTACATGTAGTAGATCATGAGCACTGGCTCGTTTCTCAGGCTCAACCTTCAAGGCAAAATGAAGGAAATCCCGGAAAACCGGCGACAGGGCTTGTTCGTCTTTGATGCGCGGTGTCCCGTATTTGGCGATCAAGTACAAGGCCCGCAGCGGTGACTCGGTCAGGTACGGCGGCTCTCCTTCGATCATCTCGATCGCCATAATGCCTAAACTCCAGATGTCGACCTTGCGACCGTATTCTTTCCTAGTCACGACTTCTGGAGCCATCCAGTATGGCGTTCCCACCATGGTTGTGCGTTTGTTGTGCGAATCGTTGATCTGTGCACAGAAGCCGAAGTCGGTGAGCTTGATGTCTCCTCTTTCCGAAAGAAGGATGTTGTCAGACTTGATGTCTCGGTGGATCACGTTCTTGGAATGAAGATGCTGTAAGCCGTACAGCGTCTAAGACAGTCAGCTGTGCTTCGGCCCAGGTTGTCCGAGCTCACTCACCTCTCTGCACACTGCAGCAATTTGTCCTTCACTCATGACGTTGAATGTCACAACATCTGTGAGAGATCCACCTTGCATGTATTCCATCACAACCCACAGATCTCCGTCGTGCAGGTAGCTGTCGATAAAGTTGACGATATTCTTATGCTGGCTGCCCTTCATCACCACAATTTCGTTGATGATCAAGTCTTTCTTTGGCTGCTGTTCCAGGTTCATCTGCTTGATGGCAACGCATCTCTTCGACCCGACTTCATATGCCGTGAAGACCCCGCCAGAAGCACCTTGTCCAATCTTGTTGAGATTGCTGTACTTCGCTGTAGGGTCACCCGGGCTGCAAATTGCGCGTAACCTCTCCGTCACGTCCACTATGTTACTTTGCTGCCGCTTCTGCCGGGGTCGGGGCACGGCAGCCACCTGTGGAGCAGTATCCAAGGCTGGCGCAGCTGTCACTGCAGCAAATTGTGTCTGTGGCACATTCGGGCTGTATTGCTGAGGTAGAATCTTTGGTGGAACCTCAGGGGCGCCTGGTGCAACTTGCCGCTGGCTTCTACTCCGGTCCAATTGCTTGCTTTGAATCGCTTGTTGCGCGAGCAGCATTGCATGCTCCTGTTGTTGCTGGTATTGAACTGGAGATTGGATCGGTTGTTGTGGGCGTGGAGGTGTCGTACCAGCCCCTTTTGAATCGGAGCGACTCCGCCCTTCTTCTTCCTGCGGGATTTGTGGTGTGTTGGGCTGTGTTGCTGGTGCCGGCTGGGGTCTTGGCTGCTCTTGAGGCGGCCGTAATGGCAAGTCTCCCCTTATGGGAGGGGGCGGCGCAGGCCGAGTGGGTGCCATATCTCGTAGGCTCTGCGCAGGAGCTTTTGGTGCAGGTCGGTTTGGCATCATAATTGTCGGCGATTGACCTGGTCTTAGGCCAGTCATTGCGCTGGCAGGGGGGCCTGTTGGAATAGGCGGTGGTGCTCGAGGGTTTTCGAAGCTGCCTTCATGATTCTGAGGAAATCGGGGACTTGCGGGCGGTGATATTACACCGGCCATGGGCGAGAACTGGGCAGGACTGGATCCAACGTTAGGAGTGGCTGGGCTCCGATAACTGCTGTTGCTACTTTGTGGAGAGTCGGAGAGCTTCGCATGGTCGAACTTCTGCCAAACCCCATCGTCGTTACCACCCAAGTTGTTCTTGTATGTTTCCACGATGTTCATCATCATTTGCGGGTTCTGGTCTTGCTCGACCTTGGTAATGCCACTGTCGGACAGGATCCTCTGCCAATCTGCAGGTAGTCCCTGTGTATAGAACGCGTTAGTTGTGAGGCTGAGAAACAGGGCCGCACCGAGCAAGCGATAACCACCAGGAGATTGCGCAACTCACCGTAAACTGTCCCGTCTGATTGTCATAGCCAACGTGTATCATGTGCATTGGATTCTCGGGGGCAGAAATCTTGATGGTTCTCGGAGAGCCCAGCATGTTGTTGACGAAGCTGGAGAAGCCGCTCTTCTTGCGAAAGGGCCCTGCAGGCTTGGTGTGGCCATCACCCGAAAACCGCTTGGGGCTGAGCGTGCCATTCTCTGATTTGGGGGGAGTAACTTCCATCATGGCCACCGCTCCAGGTCCGAAGGTCTGCGAGGTGCGGAGTGGGTGAGATCTTAGATCGGGACTGGTGTAAGTGTGTGTCAACGGCGCCGGGAATGGTGACGAGCCACCCCCATTTTGTTTCTCGTTCATGTTGGTGGCTTGAAAGGAGGACAAGAGACCTGAGGCGTCGAATGGCGCACCGATCAGGTCGTTGTGACGGTCATCTGAGGTTTGAGGCGTAAGGGGAATGTGTGGCGGCAGTTGGTACCTGTCGGTGGAGGCGGCGAAGAAGTCGGTAGAGGGCACTATGGGAGAGGGCGCGCCGCTAACGTGTTCCAGGGAAGAATTGGATGAGCCGTACGCGTTGGATTGGGATCGGTGGTGGAAATCGCGTGTTGACTGGGAGGTGTCGTGACTGCGCTGATATGGAGATGGCGCTGACGGCGCTCGCTGGAGTGCGGCCGACGAATGTTGCTTGCGGAGCGATCCTTTGGAGGGGTACGCAGAGGGCGGAGGATTCTTGGTCAGAGTGTTGCGTCGTCGCTTGGAAGATGAGAAGGTGGTCAAGTTGGACGTGGTCGAGCTGTGGACGTCGTGGTCCATGGTCAGTCTGGCAGGTGCAGTCTGCCAGAGCCCTGCTGTGGTGCTGTGCAGTGCAGGTGCCAGTTGGACGAAGCAAGATGGCACAGGCAGGGAAAAGCGGGCAGCGAGGCACTGCACTAAACCAGCCTTGGGGTCCGGCTTGCAACCTGCTAACTAGATGCTCCGTCGAGCAGGTAGCGAGGTGGAAGAGAGGGCGCTTAATCTGAACACAGGCAAGCGACAACCGCGCTGACCAGTGTCCAGCCCTAGACGGATGTGACTGGCTGTTGGGCAGCGCGAAGGGGCCAGAGATAGTAGTGACAGTGGAAGGACAGACAGACGGACGGGAGGGCGGGCGGCGAGTGTGTGTTTCTATGCTGTCTTCTACGTGCCACGCCCATGCTATCCACTTGCTACTCTGCTACTGCAGCAGACAGCGGTAAGACGCGCGCATAGGACTCCGTCGGCCCAACTACAAGGCTCGACCATGGACAAACCTGTTGCCCTGCGGGTATATTTAGCTCCTAGCAGTAGTCATTCGACTTGTCCGTACTGCAGCGCTAATGAGCTTCCTCACAAACCAAACTGTGAATCATTTGTCGCTTTGTGTTTGAGCAGCCGTTGAGAGAAAACACCCGTCATCGGGGACAACCATATAACTCTGGACGCGCTATCACCCTATTCCTTGTCAGGATAGCGGTCGAGCCGGCCCATCAAGCCCAGAAACACCATTCTTCATTGCATGCCACATGGTTGCGTAGTTAGCACTGGCTATCACTGGCCTTCTGCAGCCCACTTCAGCAACAGTCAGCAACGGCTTCCTCTCAGGTGCCTCAGCTTCCTCAGCATCACTGTCCCCCAAAGAAGGCCTGTCACCGTCACCGTCTCAATTTCTTGTTTGTCGCGCAATCTCTTCTGCTCGTCACCAGCCCTGGTTCAATCTCATCGAACCCCACTTCTGTACATTTTCAATAGCACTAGTACGCCTCGTCCACAATCGATAACGCAGCGGGCCAGTGCTTCTATCGATACATTTCCGGCCGATCTCTGGCTGATCCCAATGGAGATTCACTGTTTTTGGCAGATGAGACACTGTCACGCCCGCGCTCGGGACTCCCACGTGGTTCTAATAACAGAGAAGACTGTTGACACGATTTTGCCTCAAAGTTTCCGATCAACAATAACATTGCCTAACCCGGTGGCGGTGGTTGATCCCGACTCGCAAGCCAGGCGTTATTGCTGCTGCTACAGCGCTCCACCCCACATATTTGCTGGGTATCCTGAAACACACCAAGCAGCTGTCACAGAATCATCAAGCCCCAACCCACTTGTGGCATTTGCCCAGCAATGATGTTGAGGCTGCATGTCCGGAGCGTTTGAGAGGCGCATCCGCTGCAAGGGAAATTTTGATGGTTGGGTACGCATTTTCCCAGGGTGTCCCCGATCAAACTGCTGATGCGTCGACGACAGAGGAGAAATTCCTGCTCGTCGGCTTCTTCATTGGCCCTGCAATCTGCCATTGTGCGGGCCGCTCCTGGGCTGACCTTCCATGTCAATGATTGCTCTTGAGTCCTCGATTCGGCCCTCTCTCGGTGCATGTCAGACCTTCAACAAGCCAGGTAGTACGTAAACAGCGCCCATATGTGAAAATACTCGCTGCATCGCGCTTCAGATTTCTCCATCTTTCTCAGAACCTGCAGCAAAGTGGCGCGGGGCTCAGTCTCACCGCGAAGTGAACAACGGAAATAACTTATGGCAGCTGCGGACCCTGGTCTTGGTTTGATGGCATTCCAGAGGTTGACGCCACTGAAGCTGATCCCACTGTCGACGCATCTAGGCCACGTGCTCGTCGTCGGGGACGATAACTTAAACGATGCCGCCAGGGCAGAGAGTGTAAGTAGTCGTGGCAATGCCACACCGTGTGCGGCAATATTCAGCCCCGTCCAGCTGTCCCTTATATACATAGGCCGAGATCGATGCCATCTCAATCCCGGGGATGACACGTTGTTCAACGTCGGATCAGGGTGACGCCAGGGCTCCAATTACACCTCCAGAGAGACAAGTTATTGCAGCAGGCACAGTGAAGCACCTAAGATTAATGCTCACTGCTCGGGTCGCTGGCGAAGTTATGCCAAGGCAGGAAACCACCAAAGTGTCCGATGCGTTAGTCTCGTCGGCTGATGCCACCGTGTGGGAAGTAGATAGGAAGTGCTTAGGGCTTGTCGAAAGTATTTCGACGCCAGGACGAGGGTATCTATCTGGTGCTGCCGTCTGTCGATATGCTGAGGACTAGTACCCGGGGTTGGTCCTGCGGACTGCAGAGCTCCATGCCAGCGCGGGTGTGATGGATTTCGTCGAATCTGAGGGCCTGTGGTCTCTTGCTGGGCGGTCCAAACCGGCTATTATTGAGAGTCGTGCGCGTGGAAGCGGTGGAAAACCGGTTGATAGGGCCGGCCCCGAAAGCCCATCTGCTGGATTGTTATAGACGCAACGACAACACCCATCAGAACAGTTAGTAACGGTGGCCAGGACCACAGAGAAGGCAAGGAATGGAGAGCATTCCAGCTAGAGATAGAAGACAGTTGTGAAGAGTGAAGTGTTGATGTTTCATTAGCGAATGGTACAAGACTTCCACGCCAGGGCTTCCAAGGCTCACTCCGATCGCACTTGTTCGGTCCTCGAGCTCGGGCATTTCTCAAGGTCCCTCTTGGACAGCTGGTCTCGAAGGGTACCTTCTGCGTCGCTCGACAAAATCAGACCTATACCAGTCACAATAGGCATGATTCCCGCAGTTGCCAGCGAGACGGGACTCCCAGGCAGCGGTCCATTTGACTCCGCTTTGAACACCCGTGTGGCATTTTGTGTAACGTTGCTGCCCAAGATTGCGTGCGTCGCAGTTCGTTGAGCCAAGATTCTCGCAGCCTGTGTCGGGAACCAGACTCGACTGCCCAGCACAATCGTCCAAGTCAATAGTGCCAGACTTCCCGCCTGATGCGCGCTCGCCAGCCCCGTAGGCACCAGATACAGCAGTGTGGTGATGCCCAAGGTGACCTGCAAAAAGACGAAGCCGACAACGCCGTGGACACCTCGTTGCGCTGCTCGAGGGAGAACTTTCTGCATAGCGCCCGAGCGTGCAAAGGCCCATAGAGCCATGACTGTTGTGAATGTGGTGGTCGCTAGAATCCGATGGTCGAGCTGAACTAGACTGGGATTCTCGAGCATATTCCGCCACCAAAGATCGCTGTTATCAGCTGCACGGCTGTAGAATTTGTCCCAGAGCTCGGTCTTTGGTGGCGTGAGTCCTAGGCCCATATAGGGAAATTCGTTGTAGATCAAGCCTGCATCGAGACCAGCTACCAGACCCCCAGACATGGCTGTAATGAACACTAGGCCGGCAAGACAGGAAACGTAGCGTTTGAAAGCCCTCAGCGCAGGATTCTTCAAAGCATTCAGAGTCGCATTCGCTGCGTCAGGAGTTGCACGCAAGATCTTGTTCGTCCGCAGGATGTCGAGTCCGTTCCAGAACATGGCGAGGTAACAAACAAAGGCCGCTCCCAAGTGCGCGGTTAACCTGTACTGTGATACACGTGGGTGCGAACCAGGAGCAAATAGGTCGTCCTTCAATCCGGATTTCACCATCCACCAGCCAATAAAACCCTGAAATCCGATTAATCCAGCTATACCCAGCAGTCTCGCCGCCATAGGCCTGGAGACGTGCTTTCTCGCAACGAAATATGCCGCGGGGAGAACGAAGGAGAGGCCAACGAAGCGGCCCCAGATGCGATGGATCCATTCCATCCAGTAGATAGACTTGAATTCGTCGAGCGTCATGCGTGAGTTGAGCATCTTGAACTCGGGACTGGAGCGGTATTTGGTGAATTCAGACTCCCAGTCAGCCTCAGACATGGGTGGCAGAGAGCCGGTGACCGGTTTCCATTCTGTGATGCTCAGGCTGTTGGCTCGAGTCAGCAAGCTCTGTATGACTTAAGAAGACCATGATAATAGTGTATACGAACCCAGACTCTGTAAGTCTTGTGAGACCTCCAAATACCACAATTCCAAAGACACTGGCAGCACTACCCAGAAGCCAGTATGCCACCATATTCGATGATGCGTCTGGGAAAAAGGATTTTCTGCTCTTCGTCTCACCCCCGTGCTTTTCACTGTCCTGACTGTGTGCATTTGTACGATCACCTGCCTCCGGAGAGGTTGTTTTCCTGGCTCTTGTGGATTGGGTAAATGCCCGAAAGTATAGAGTCGGAGAGGGTGGGCATGTATAGGAGGTGGAAGGAGAGCATAGCCTCGCAGTAGTATAGAGACAATTCGGGGGGTTCGTCGGTGATGTGCTGAGTTTTCGAGTTTGTCGATTCAGTATTGGATGTTCCCTGGCAATGCCGATTTGCGAGGCGTTCCTTCGGCCACTGCATTCGAAGAAGCGTCTCGACAAGCCGGGCGCAGCTTCTCGCAGAGCCCTGGAAAAGCCACTTGCCGGCAGCATTGTGCTTGTTGAAGCTGCAAGCTGGCAGCAATGCAACACGGCGGTGGCTCACAGTTGGCAGCGAAGTAAATATGGTAGGGATGAAGCGAGCACTTGAAATCGGCCAATCGCAGAGCTCGGAAGCCGCATTTCTACGACGTCGATACTTACCACTGCAGGGGGCCCCGATCAGACCACCCGATTTTACAGTGACACAGAATTCTACGAGCACGACCGGAAGATACGGAGGTGTTGAAGCAAGATAGTGTGACATTCTTGCTACAAATTCTAGCTAATATCACTTGTCATTACTGTTCATCACCAAGAGCGCAGATGTCGCTTTAATGTTTATTCGATCGGGCTCCACTTGCTCAATAATGATCCAAGATGTCGTCCGTACCCTGTCTCCCCTGTCTGTATGGTGCCGGACCTCCTCGGGTGCCATTAGGTAGACCTTGGGATTGTTGTCCAAAAGGCGTATACGTTCTCCCTGGGTCGGTGACGCTACGAATAGTAGCACTCGGTGGAATTGATGACGCCGCCGGTGTCATCGATCGTCCAGCAGAATATGGGACGTAACCAGATGACTGTGAAGTCTGTAATCGTGGTAAAGTGGGACCGCCACTTGGGGTTATCGTCCTCGCTGGAGGCATACCAGCGGGTGTGAATGATCTTTCTGGGGGTCCTTGGATAGGAGTCTGCGCGCGAAATTGTGGTCCGGGTAGTGGTGACATTCGGCTTTGTTCTTCAGAAATACGGGGAAATGCTGGGCCGACTGCGGCAGCTGGGGTGCGACGACCAGCTCCGTCGATTGGGCTATCGAAAATTGGCCCTGCCCAGGACGGTTGCTGATCAGATGGCGTCGAACTTCGATCATCTGGGTAGGGGAGAGCGCTGCTTTGGTCCGAGGCCTGTCTGAAGCGTCCACTGTTTGAAGTACTCGTACCTGGTCGCGGAAGGGGATCCATTTGATATGACCCAGGCCCGCTTCTATCTCCTTGGGCTGTTCCTGGCCGAGGAAGCGCGGGACTGAAAGAGCGGAGTGGCGGTTGTGACAGGTTCGTAACGCTCCGATTTGCGGGTCTTCCATACCAACCACCGTTGAATTCGGATTCCGGCGCTTGGATTCTATCTGGTGCAAATCCCATCTCTTCCGCGTTTCCCATTAGCGGCGCATCTGATTTGTAGCTTGCCCACGATGCTGCAGAGCCATGCGTCACGGTCCGTGAAGGCATAGTCGGACGCGGTGCAATATTGGGCAGAGTTGGTAGAGTAGGTATAGGGTCATCACTGTTCCTGCTTGTGGCTGGACGAGATGTGTACTCCGGGAGCGTGGTCATCGTCGTCGTCCTGGACAGGGTGGGAAGGGAGCCGCCTTGGCCGAGGTCAGGGAGCGTGGGTTGCTTCTTGACGTCTGCTAATGTCCCTTCACGGCCAGCTCTGGCCTCTTCCCGAGCTCGGAGGGCGTTTTCTTTCTTCAGTGCTTTGTCAACCTTGATCCTAACGACTCTCTCCATCCTCTTGTTGATTTTGTTACGGCAGTATCCTGTCAGGCCACCATCGCCGGTGGGAATATGATGCCAGAGGAAGACAAGGTATAGAATGACCGAGATGATCAGACTGATGACAGAGATGACCCAAATAACGAGGGTCCATAACATGCCGAAGAGGATAACAGCCTGTAGGTGGTTGGAATCGGCCAAAATTCCAACGTTGACAAAGAATTGTATCACGGGCGAGTGACCGTCCGAAGGTGCATGTTCGCCCTCTGGGACCAGCTTCAACCTCAAGACCGAGTACAGGGTAATGGCGTTCACCACCTGTCGTGGCCCTTCAGCGAAGACGATCCTAAGCCAAGCTTCGAACGAGAAATAAGTGAACAGGGCAACATAGTCAGCACCCTTCCGACTCTTGGTCAACTCGGCAAAGACCAGAAACCGCTTCCATCCTCTTCCCTTTCCCCATCGGATGGATTGTACGCGGACTGCTAATGGATCCAGATAGCTTTTGGCAACCCCTCCTTGGCGCATGACCCGAATTGCCCTCACCCATCGATAGACGAGCAGAATGAAGGACAGAATGATACAGCCGGCAAAGATCCAGCGCGAGATGTTCAAGGGGATCTCGGGCTTGATCTGACCGGCCCATTTGTCGAAAGCGAGGAGGTTGATGGCAGTGAAGGTATCGACGGCGTAGACGGATATCGAAACGACAAGCATGACCATGAGGTAGCCATAGGCGAAGGGTGTCCAGCACGACGAGGATTTAAAGTCGTCAAGATTCTGCAGAATGCGTCAGTCCAAGCTCACCACTTCCAGTGGGAAGAATGCATACAATGTAGTCCCATTTTTGTTCAGCGCTCAAGTTGCCGAACTTCTCTCGGTCTCCACCGCAGCAACCCATGGCCGGAGACAAAATTTGAATTGTGTAAAGATCGTAGATTCAGCTGCAACCTGGCAGCCGTTTAGGAGAAGATTCGTGAGCCCGAGTCGTTCGGGTGACTGCTCCTATTTCCGTATGTGGTTGTGTTACCTGAGCGTCCGAGGACACGGCGCAGCCGCTGATCAGGTACAACTTGTTGAGTCCAGCTCAATTTCTCGCAAGCCGAGAGATACACCTCTGCCTCGGGCTGAGTCTATTGCATTGTTTGTTGTTGCGGCTCGCAGTGAGATGGCAGTCACGACTGCTGCTGCCTCTGCCTTGTTGATGAGCAAACACCTTCCTTCACCTTCTGGTGGTTGACATTCGAGGATGAAGGGGGGCGTGGTGTGAATCGAGGCGCCCTCGTATGGTTTCGGTGAGTCCAAAGTGGACAAAGCGTGCGCAAGACCGGAGAAGTCAAGGGGTGGCAGGGGGAATAAAGAACGAACGCGGGTCTAGGGTGACCCGGAGAACAATGACACGGAAAGATCGAGTTTGGATAGCGTGTGAATTCTGAAGGGACCAGTAATGAGAGACTTGATACACAATTCGAATGAGTGGACGAAATGGCTGAATAGGGAGGCTGCTGAATAGGACGACGGGGAGGCTGCGACAGATGCCTCAATGCCACCGAACTTGAAGCTCAAACTGCGCCAAGGCATTTCGGGAGCTTAAGTGGCTTAGCAGCGACGCCTAAGACGCCCAACTCAGCATTCCCGAAACACGCTTTGGCGATCCCCCTGATTCCACCAATTCTGATTCGCTCTCAGAATCCTGCGTGAGATCGGGCCTCAGGGAAGCCGACAGTGCCGACCTACTTGTGTAAACAGTATTTGTTTGGCTTTCAGAAGGAGGGATAGGCGCTGCGACTGGCCATGGGAATACTGTGTTGAGGTCGCGACCGTGAGTTTGTGAGTATGAATCAAGGTTTTTATTGAATAGCTGCTCTAGTTGTAGAATGCTCTTGGTCCTTCGGTTTATGTTTCTCCTCTACTGCCCAGTACGCGCCTGTCCCATCTGCAAACCCTCGCGCACCGCCTTCACACTTATCACCCTTCCCTTTCTCCCCGCAGCGTTCCACTCGTCTACCGAGAAGTCTTGAGTTCATGCTTCCCTTTACCGCCGATGCGGCCGTGGAAGCCCCAGGAGATTTGATGCGCAGCCGTGATCTCGACGCCGAGTTCCTCCGCAAATAGCCACACCAGCCCTGGATGCTTTTGGAAGAAGCGCCCGACGAGAGCGACGTCCGGGCCTTGTTCGAGCAACTCCTGCGCGAAGGTACCGCTGGTGATCGAACCGACCGTGCCCACAAGTAGAGATTCACCAACTTCCTTCTTGACGGCGTTGGCAAACGGAGCCTGATAGCCTGGACCACCCGTGATCTTCTGATCAGGGTGGGCACCGCCTGAGCTTACATCAAGGAGGTCCACGCCCAAGTCGCGCAAGATCGGTGCCAACTTGACGGTCTGATCCACCGTCCAGCTTTCTGGATGCTCCTTTTGTCCACTGAGCCAGTCATCTGCGCTGATACGGAAGAACAGGGGCATTTCCTTTGGGAGCACAGCGCGGACGGCCTCGACAGTCTCCCTGGCAAACCGTGTTCGGTTCTCAAAAGATCCGCCATATTGGTCGTCTCGAGTGTTGCTAACTGGGCTTAGGAACTCGTGCATGAGGTAGCCGTGTGCGCCGTGCAGCTCAATGACATCGAAGCCAGCTTGCACGGCTCTCTTGGCTGCATCGACAAAGGCGCTCTTGATTCTTTGGATACCCTCGATGGTGACAGCCTTAGGGCTGGGGTATGTGTCCTGAAATGCGATGGCCGAGGGTGCAAGAACTTCGTCGGGCCAGCCACCAGCCTCCTTCTGTGCAGTGTCACCTCGGCTCAACCAGGGGGCAACGGTGCTCGCTTTACGACCAGCATGGCCAAGCTGAATACCGATCTTCTGGTTCTGGCTGTGGGCGAACTCGACGATCCGCTTGAGAGGAGCAATTTGTCCGTCTTCCCAGAGTCCGCTATCTTCTGGGGTGATGCGACCCTCGGGTGTTACGGAAGTTGCTTCCACGATTGTGAGACCAGGTCCGCGTTGGATGATGCCCCCCAGATGGGTCAGGTGCCAGTCGGTCAGGTGACCATTCTGAGCAGAGTACTGGCACATAGGAGACACGAAGATGCGATTCTGAAATGTAGTTTCGCGGATTTTGAGGGGTTGGAAGAGCTTGGGAATGGGGCTGCCATCCGATTGGGGGTCCTTAGCTGTGCCGGACGGAGGGATTTGAGCAGGTGTGTAGTAGCTAATCCCTGGGGCGCCGCTGTTGACAATGAGAGGCTTTGCGTCGTGAGAAGGGAGGGAGGCCATCGTAGTGGCAGCCTGTGACTGAGGTTGGGTAGAGTGTCGATGCTCGAGCAGACGTCGAGATTGAGTATGTTGTCAAAGACAAATGGTACAGAACGGTCACTGTTGAGGAAAGATTTCAAGCCTGGTCGAAGACGTCGAACATACTTATTCTAAACCTACCTTGCTCGTTCCTTCTAGTCCCGGAGAACCATGCCATGCCATGCCATGCAAGTACATAGACGGCAGGCTTTGAAATCAGGACGGATAGTTGCCAATCACCAATCGACATGCCCCAATCTGACATGAACAAGCACTGTCGTACTTGCAATTGCGGTCTGGCGTCAGAAATGTCTCCAGGTGTCTAGAGCGCAGCCCGAACCGCATTCACATGGACGAAAGAACTGCGGACATCAAACCCAAACTTATTGCTGTAAACGGAATGTACTTCAGGTGGTCCGTACGGAGTACGAGGACAGACAGTACGAGTGGCTTGGAGCGCCTGTGACGTAGCCCGGTTAAAACCTCTCAGGGAGTGACCGCCCGGAACGACCGTCCGAGACTCTTCCGTCTGTTTTAGAGGACAGTACGAGTCGAGGATGCAGCGGAGTGGTGGAAAGGAACGTCGTTACTCTTCCTTCCGCCGGATCTTTTCACTGTGCTTTGTCACTTGAAGAGCTGCCAAGTGAATTAACTGCCTGTGCCTCCTTTCACCATGTACACATTTGGCGGCCTCGCGCAGTCCTTTCTCGTCGGCATCGCTTCCCAATCCGAGTCCTCCCGGCCACTATCCATGTGAGAAAGCGATGCCCTTTTCGAGCCCATGACAGATACCCGAAAAGCCATCTCGTTTATCAATCCTTGTACGATTTACTACTCGTTGAGGTTAACCCTCTTGTCACATAAGCAATGCTGGACTTATTCTCCACTTGCCGAAACAATGCTTGTCCGAAAGTGCGTTGGTGATAAACTTCGTGATAGATTGAGCGCCAGGTCGACCGCGTCAAGCGACGAATTGCACGTTCTTCCTGACTTTCTTCGGCGCAAGCCAAACATTAACAAAAGCATCATAGGCAACACGCCCACGTTTATGTCATGCCACAATAGAGGTCCAGATGCCTGCCCAGGTCGTCACAAGGCATAGATCATATGTAGGTAGGTTCGAGCAAAAAAGACAGTATCGCTCAATTGATCAGATATTCCCAATAACGACCATATACCTCAACTTTCCGTCCTTGCTCGACTTGATGTTGTCAGAACCGCCAATTCCATCATCCAGCTGCATTTGGCTACTCTTCCAGCCCCAACTCTTGCTGACATCGAACTTATCAGGCGCACTCTCGTAGATGCTCAGCAGCCGACCGGCCTTGCTAGGTGAATAGATCTTGAAATACGTCCGGATCGTTGGACGCGAATCCATATAAGGTGGCATTGCAGAAACATTGTACTTTCTGTTTGTCCGTAACAACTCTGCATCCTCTTCGTCTGAGTCGAGCATCTGTCCTTCTGCGACGGGAGTGGCAGTGGACAGGCGCCCAGCAATCCAAGAAGTCTTCTGTGTCGACTTCGCCGATTGTGGTCGTGGAGCTTGGGTTCCACCTCCACTCAGCTGCGGATTTGCACTGTCATACTCATAAGTCGATTCCGCTGATCTGTCTTCTTGGTCGACCATGGGTCGCCGCAGAGCGTCCACAATCTGCCAACTTCGACCTCCCCGTTCACTCTTGCGAAGGAGCATCTCCCGCTCCAGCTGCCCAATGCGTTCGTCCACGTTGGCTGCCATCCACTGGTTGAGCGGATCATCAACCGGTTCCTTCTCCTTTGCTCTGTGCAAATAAATGCCCAACTGTTGAACCTTGGAGTTATTGACGCGCTGAATGTAGAGATTCCACAAGCTGCCGGCATACCATACCGTGTGCGAGTATACTCGTTTCTTCTCTTTGAGGGTTCGTGGGTTCGGGAACTCTGCTGAAAATCGAAAAGGAGGATAGTAGCTGAAACGTGGCGCCGAGGTCGGCGAAAAACCTCTCGACGGTGGCCGGGCACTCTCGATTACATTGCCACTCGTAAAATCAAGAGCCCAGGCTACATCAGTAGGCTCAAGGCTGGCCGACAACCGGGCGGCATGAGTATTCCACTCTGCGATACTGGTCGAATTTTCGGCTACAAAAGCTTCGCGAGTCCCTCCCATGATACACGAAACGTCGTGACTGGGAATCCAGAATTTCCGAGCTTTCCCGTTGCCATCCCATGAACCAGACTCCATCTCTGCAGGAATCTGGTTTACACTTGCTGGGCCGTCGTCTCGTGATTTACCCTTATTTTGGGCGTATGTCAGCTCGGACTGATCCTCAGCTTCTTCGAAATCTTCAGCCGCTTCACTCAAACCGAGCATCTCGTCTGTCTCGCGAGCGTTGAGGACTTTCTGGCGAAGTTCCATGGACATCCACAGGGCATCAGATATGACCTTCTCCGGTAGTACTGGGACTCCAAGAATGTCTTTCTGCATTCGTATTTGCTGCAGCTGTTCAAAGCGGAGATGAACATAGTGGATGCCTTCGTCAAGCAACACCAACAGAGGTGCGATTTCTGTGGAAGTGTATAATGCAACCCATACCTCGTCTTTCTCTGACACATACCGATGGTTTCCGGCGATGCTGTAAGGTGCGTCAAACCTCACGGCGAAGAATCGAAGGCTGCTGGGCTTTGGATGGAGATATTGGCCAGTAGCGGAGACAAGACCGACTTCAATTGCTTTCGCTCTCAGGCGACGGTTCAAAAGCTTCAGGGTTAGGTACCATCGTTCCCATTCACCCGGGCAGAAGAACGGGTCGCCACCCACGATCTCCCGAACGATTTCAGCAGGTATCTCGTCCCAGAATTCGTATGGCATCTCCCATCCTTCTTTGCACAGCATGGCTTTTGCAGAAGCGAGGATCCGGTCGCCAGCCTTACCGTAGTAGTTGTTTGTTACCAATTTTATTAGGCTGTGGAGGCTAGCGGGCTCCATCTGGCGTAGAATAGAATCAACGCATGAATCAACCAGTTCGGGCATATCCAACCAACAAGCCGTGGCGAACAAACCGATAGCTTCTTCCTCCTCCTGAACCGGAAACTGTGTGCCATAGATTCTTTTAAGAGCTAGCTCAAACGCGTTCTTGGTGATGTTCGGATCAAGTTCTTCACAGGGGATCTTCATTTCCCCCGCCCTACTCTCCGCCCAGGAGCCGGAGAATGCTGAGGAGAAGTAAGGCACGCGATCAAGGAGGAGCTTATGAAGCCTATAGCTTTGTCCAAAGGCGAAGACAGTGATGTCGGAATGGCGGCCCGCTTCAAATCCGTGGTGAAAGAGGTGGCCCGTAAGGGTCGAAGTGTCGCCTATGCTTCGGCCAAGGCTCGAAAGTGTACGAAGCTGGGAAGCTCCTCTGGAGAGCGGGCTGGGACTTACCCCATCACCAGGAACAAATAGGCGTGCTAGAGCAGTTGAGGTATGGGCCGCTTCAGTATCAAAGGTGTTTCCCGTTGAGCTCGTGGTGGGATCATCAACATCTTTCTCTGAGCTGAGTAGAGGATGTCTACTGCTGGATGCAGCGGGAGAACCGGAAACAATCGTATCAGCTGCCTTTGAATTGATTCGGCGACTCCCACCCGCATTTGTCAGAGCAGCCAGAGAGCCCGAGTTACTAGAGGACACCGCCGCGCTGAGGGACGCCAGGGCAGTATTCGCAGAGACCGAGGCAGTTGGCGGGCCGGACAAGAATATTGAGCGCAATGGAGGTTCGAATGAGGCCGTCGGGAGTGGGTCTCCATATGGTGGGCCGTGGATCTGGTTCGACGATGCGGCCCTTCGCTGAGGCGGTGGTCTGGAGTTGGAGAGCGTGCTTGTTGGTTGTTGGAGCGGGGATCTGACGATACCTGATATCGTAGGCTCAGAATATCGCGCTGGATGAAGGGTGGAATTCGCTGTGCCTTGTTTGCTCCAAGCAGCTCTACCAACTCCCACGTTGGAAGTGGATGGCTCGTAGTTGGACAGGAGTCCGTCCAGGCCGTCGCTGGGTGGGTTCCAGCCTGGGAACTGGCCTGGGTCCATGACAGAAGACTGGTCACTGCAACTGTGAGTACCTGTTGTCTTGCACGATCATAATGAGTCGAGGATAATGCATGTTTCAGTGAGTGGCTGACTGTGGCGGATGCATCTTGACTATCAAAGGCAGGTGCAACACATTCGCACAGCGGCAGAAGCCCAATTAGTCTGGAGGTGAAGTATTGAAATATACACGGGAGAAGCGAATACAGAACTTATCTGAAGCGAGCACACGCAAATGACTGCTGATAGTCGTCTCCAGTGTAAAGGAAGATTGAAGTTGGCAGGCTTGTGACCGGCGTTGGAAGTGAAGGTGGCACTAACAAACGTCATTAGAGGCTAGAGCTTGTGTGGCTTGTGCGGCACGTGGACCCGGCGGCACGTGTGGCACCTCGCTAGGCTTCGGCGTTACCGCGGGCTTAAAAGTGATCCTTACTGCGTACTCGTCCTTTACGCACCCTCCTACCTATTGCAAGACACGTCCTTGCTGACAATAGCGTTCACAGCAGCAGCTACGCTACTTCATTGATGCGTAGCAGCATGGCAGACCTTGCTATACGTGCTAAGATCCCTTCCTTTCCTGCTCGATATGGAGGGGCCTACTACGACCGCACCAGTCCTCAACGGTGACCACCACAATTTCCCCCGAGAACCCCTCGCACCTCGCAATCCTCAGGATATCCGTTCAGCTGCTTCTACAAGTAGGACTCAGAGAGATGCCTGCGATGTGCAGTTGCAGTATCCAGACCAGAGGTCATCTGTGTTGGTCGAGAAGACCATTTCAGGAGAAGCGAGGATTGTTGATGGCGTGGAAAGGCTGAACGGGGTTGAAAAGGATTGCACGGAGTTCGGACCCGGGGCTCTAGAATCACTTGGAGTCATGGCATCGTCCGACAAGAGGCCAGCGGGCCAACAGCCGATGGCATCTCTCAATGGGATGGCAATAACTGAGATACGCCCGCGCCAGATTTCGGACGGAGCAACGACGGGGTCGAAGGCCGTGGGACTCAAATTATCCGCTGAAAAGTTGCAGCGCCCGACGGGATCCCCAGTTCCAATCCCTGCCCGATCTGTCGACCTGCAAGATGGACCGCCAATCTCTAATGAGGAGCCTAGCCCTCACACATTCATGCCGACCTTGCCCGGCAGACCCCCTTCATCTCCAAACGGAGATGTCTTCACTTCCACACCCAATGTCGAGCCTTTGAGCCTAGGGTCGTCAGCAGATCCGGACGCAAGACGGCCTCGCAATTTGACAATCGAGACTGGTAACAAAGCCATGCCCTCTCTAACCAGCCCCTCGGCACGGCCTGGTCTCTCTCAGCGGGCTCTATCAACTCCTGGCGCAGTGAGAAGCCCTCTGTCTCCACAGAAGCACGACAGAATTGGCCCACGGCCAACTCTTAAGATCCCAGGCGAAGGAACCGGGGGAAGAAGACATTCATCTTCCGGACGGCCTTTGCCATCTCCTATGCCTGCTTCTATACCACTCCCGCCATTGTCAATTCCAACATATCTTCAGCTCGAGCTATCGTCGCAGCGACCATCGCAACTCTACATTCACAGGTCTGCCAACAGCGACTTCCCATACGAATCTTCTCGCGTCAAGACGGAGAGATTGTTGAACTTTCTGGTGCTCCCTTTTTACCTTGAGCGAGTGCTTTGGTTCGGCACTCTTGCATGCGTCGACTCCTGGTTGTATACATTCACCATTCTCCCCCTCCGGCTCCTAAAGTCCATATACATCTTGGCCAAGTCCTGGTGTATCAACTTCATGAGTGAAGTGCATTTCGTGTCTCGTTTCGTGTACAGCGGCGCCGGCCGGATGTGGCGGAGAAGGAGAAGCAGCGTCGTGCCCATGCCAACCCGCAAGACATCAGGCGCCGATGCTGCTGAGCATAGATCTGGCCAACCCGTTCCCTCACAAATCCGCAAACAGGGGAGACAGCACCAGCGAATGAAGTCTGTTCCTTCAGCGTTGCTGCCTGACGACAAAGCCGACATGCTAAAAGGCCTTCTGATCATCTGCACGAGCCTCGTCCTCCTCAGACTCGATGCGAGTCGGATGTACCATTGGATTCGTGGCCAAGCCGCCATCAAGCTCTATGTCATCTACAACCTCCTCGAGGTCTGCGACCGCCTCTTTTCTGCAATCGGGCAGGATGTCCTCGAATGCCTCTTCTCCAAAGAAGCCCTTGAGCGCAAGCCCGATGGACACAGCAAGGTTTTGCGTCCGTTCTGGTTGTTCGTTCTCGCGCTCATCTACACGGTCATCCACTCGACTGCTCTCTTCTACCAGGTCATCACCCTCAACGTCGCAGTAAACTCGTACTCCAATGCGCTCATCACTCTCCTGATGTCCAATCAGTTCGTCGAAATCAAATCCACCGTCTTCAAAAAGTTCGAAAAGGAGAATCTCTTCCAGTTGACCTGCGCGGATGTCGTCGAACGCTTCCAACTCTGGCACATGCTTGTCATCATCGCGTCTCGCAACATCGTCGAAACAGGCGGTTTAAGCGCAGGCTTGACGGCTTTCACGAAAGCTACGGCATCCTCGCCCGCCGCTGCACTGATCACAAACTCCAGCATCCCTATTACCACCGCCCTCCCCCCTCGCTCCGTCTCCTCCATTCTACCTAAATCTTTCACCTTGGTGCCAGCCGTGGTGCAGACGATAACAACGTATGCGCCGGCTATCTCACAGGTACTGGGCCCCTTTCTCGCCGTCCTCGGCTCCGAAATGCTCGTCGACTGGCTCAAACATGCCTACATCAATAAATTCAACAATACCCGTCCCGCGATCTACGAACGATTCCTGGACGTGCTGGCCAAAGACTACTACACCAACGCCTTCGGGGATCAGAACCTCACCAAGAG
The DNA here is from genome assembly GCA_016109495.1 of Phialophora tarda. Taxonomy (NCBI): domain Eukaryota; kingdom Fungi; phylum Ascomycota; class Eurotiomycetes; order Chaetothyriales; family Herpotrichiellaceae; genus Phialophora; species Phialophora tarda. The sequence continues at coordinate 781,175 of JADWPL010000009.1, forward strand.
ACTCGGCCTTCCTGTCATCCCTCTATCCTGCCTCTTGATTAGAGCGAGCGTGCAGACCTACAAGATGTTCATGGCAGCGTGGGTCCCCTCTTCGCCCACCAGCTCAACTAGTCTCGCGAGTATCCATGAGCATTACTCGTCCTCTGCCCGCGGCGCAACGCCAATGTCGACATCCACCGCTATATCACAGACCCTCGACGAAATCATCGCTTTTATTCCCACTTCCCTGAAGAGCTCCAGCGCGGTCACGCACATAACTACAGTCCTGCTCTTTTTGCTGTTCTTTCTAGTCCTCCTCGCGTTGAAGCTCGTGCTCGGCATGCTCTTATTATCGTTCGCGCGGTCTCGCTATCGGAGCATGAAACTTCGCGAGCGCAACCCCATCTACCACGTGGACGGCGGACGGAGAGTAGGCGGCTGGGGTGTCGTGGAGGTTGATGACGACAAGAGACGATGGATCTACGACGACGATCCAGCTGGGCACAAGAACTGGAAGGAACGGGAAGAGAAGGACAAGAAGAATAAGGAGAGAGGGAATGGGGTGGAGAGCTTTGAGAAGGTCAAGAGGTACGAGATGGTGGCGAAGAGGATTTGGTAGGCAAAGCTGTTCGTTGAATCGTCTCATTCGGCCGTCCACTCACTCGGTCCGAGCTGTCGGTCTAGACTGATCACATCTTCTCTACCTCTTTTTGCATTTGCAGTCCTCGCTTCCCAGGTTGCGTTTCCCATTCATGGTGACATAGTCTTCGGTCTTGTGATATATTCACAGATCGTGATCCTTCCACACTGGTTTCGCGGTCTCGCCCTTGACTGGGTCCGGCCCTCTATGCCTCCCCCCAAGGGCATGCAGCATTGATTCGTACATACGTGAAACACAAGCATCAGCTGCTTGGTTCTCATAACCATCCTCGCACTTGAACCTGCGGCCTCAGACCCAGTCCCCAGCGACTCTAAGGTATGGCCCCCGTAGTCCTCGCAACATAAACAGACTTGTCTAGGCGCTGGCAAGGGAGCCGAAAACACTCCAATCATGCATGCCCTCTTGTGCCGATCTTCAAAACGTCATCCAAAGTCTATCAGGGGGCTGGTCTCGTAGCGGGCAGCTCGCCAGCCACGGCACTCTTTTGATCTTCCTTCATGAATGGGAAGGCCAAGACCTCGCGGATGCTGTAGTTGTTCGTCAGGAACATGACAATCCTGTCGATTCCCATACCCCAACCTCCCGTGGGTGGCAACCCATATTCCAAGGCCCGTATGAAATTTTCGTCAATCAACTGTGCTTCATCGTCGCCTTGTTCCTTCTGACGTGCCTGCTCTTCAAACCGGGCGCGTTGCTCAAAGGGATCGTTCAACTCGGTGTAGGCGTTGACGATTTCCTTCTTGCACACGAACGCTTCGAAGCGTTCACAGATGCCGGGCCTTGAGCGGTGATACTTGGCCAAAGGGGACATGATTTGCGGGTGCCCAGTAATAAACGTCGGGTTGATGCACTTTTCTTCTATGAATTCTCCGACCAACTTGTCGAGCATACGAGCGTTGGTGAGCGGTGGGGAACACTCGACGTTGCACTTCTTGAGAATCCCCTTGAGGAAAGTGGTGGTCTCGTCGCTATGCAGCTCGTCTCCAGGAGGGAACTTCTCACCCGTCGCTTCCTCCAGGGCCGGGATCATGTCGACGCGCTTCCAGGGGCGCGACCAGTCGACCTGGTACTCTTCACCCTCCTGGGTGGTGAAGGTTGTCTGCTGACTGCCTTGGATCTCTTGGACAAGGCCTGAGACGAGCTCCTCTGTGCGATTCATGACGTCAAAGACGTCGGCGTAGGCCTCGTAGAACTCGCAGGTGGTAAACTCCGGATTATGTGTCAGGTCTGCACCCTCGTTGCGGAATTGCTTGCCTAGTTCGTAGACTCGCTTGATGCCGCCAACAACAAGCATCTTGAGGTACAACTCCGGGGCGACACGCATGAACATGTCCTGCTTGTACTCATTTATAAAGGTCTTGAACGGCCTAGCGGTAGCGCCGCCAGCGATTTGGTTCATCATTGGTGTCTCAACTTCTACGAAGCCATTCGAGTCGAAGTAGCGGCGGATGTATGAGACGACTCGTGAGCGAGTGATCAAGATGTTGCGAGACTTTGCGTTCATTAAGAGGTCGAAGTATCGCTGACGAAAGCGTGTCTCTACATTCAGCTCGCCAGAGTGGAAACCCGTCGTGTCTGGGAGTTGTTGTAGGCATGGTGTGAGGAGGATGACCTGGCGGGCACAGACTGAGAGCTCGCCATCGTTTGGACGATTTTTGGGCGCTGTGCGACGGGGATAGCCGATGATACCGACAATGTCGCCCCGGTGTATCAACCCATGAACTTTTTCAAAGTCTCCTTCGGCGTCTTGGGCTTGACACATGATCTGGACCTTGGTGTTGCCATCAATCACATCGTAAAACACGAGCTTCGCACCTGCGGAGCGCTTGACGTATACCCGGCCCGCGACTCGAATCTCAACCTCGGCGGTCTCCCCGGGCTTGAGATGGGCGTACTGCTTCTTGAAGTCGTCAATTTCTATGTTGACGTGGAACTTGTGGGGATATGGGTTCGGGTCATGACTATTCTTGAGGCGCAAGACATCGCGGCTTCTGATCTCGAAATATTGCTGCACCAAGTCAGTACTGGAATCTGGGTGTGCGGTGGTATCCTGACATTGGGATTGAGCTCAACATCGGCTTCTTTCTTCGCTGCCGGCTTGGGCGGTGCAGCAGCAGCCTTTTCTCGCTTCTTCTCTTCCAGTTGTCTTTGCTTCTGTCTCTTCTTGAGCTCCGACTTGGAGACGCGTTCGCCTGTCACCTCATCCAGGTGTAAGTTGGCCGTATCGCGCGCAATGGAATCTGCTGCGTCCGCCATGGTGAAGTGCGTGAGTGAGACCGAGAAGTTTGCAGAGGCTGAGGGAGTGAAAATTAAATATCGGAAGAGTCACCAAATATTTCGACTCGAATTGTGACCCCCACCTGAGTGCGGGGGATGCGGTGAGTCTTTGGGCGTGCCTGACTAGTGAATCCGTACGAAGCATTCAGCCGTCAAACTAGATGGCCTCGTTTCTATTCGTCTCCCTTAGTTCGTATTCTCGGAGGCACGATTCACGAGAGACTCTTCTGGGTCCAAGTCGATTGAAAACCACGCTCAGTTCAGAGCAATATGGTGGTCTACCACCGTTGCGGTGCCTTCCATGACCTCTACTTCGCTCCTGCTTGAGAGTTACTCGAAACTCCGTCTCTTAAAGCATCTTCAGCGCAGTTGCACAGCACAGCCCCCAAAGGCCTCCCTGACACAGCCAGAACACTCCTCCACCTAAGCCATACCTCTTCCCGTACTTGACGTATCCGAACGCATACAGACTGCGAGCAAGCATCCATCCTAATCCCAGCGCAGCTGTCGCGGTGGGATACTCCAATCCTGCGAAGAGCATGAAAGCCATCGTTTGGGGCATGTTTTCGAGGAGGTTGGCGTGTGCTCTTTGGGCGCAGTTGAATTTGTAGGCATCTTGGCTCTCCTTCGCCTGCTCATGGGTTGCATACGCGTTTGGATAAGGGACTTTTGCTGGTTTGCGCAGGGCCGTCACCACGTTACCTTGCATGTTCGAGAGAAAGGGAATCCCTCCCAGCGCGATGAGGACGACGTAGCTTTAGACACTCCGTCAGATGCGCCAAGCTGACTCAGTTCGAGCCTTAGGAAGGACCACTTACCCGTAGCCGTCAGGGGTAGTAAACGTATAGCCCATTCTGATTGACCTTGTTGTCGTCTGTGACTGAACTGAACGAACCTCTCTCTGGACTATTAAGAAGATTGAGCTTGACGTGACTTCAATTGGGGTTTTGGGGAACAGCCGTCAGTCAGGCAACATTGTTGTCGAATTCCCTTAGGTGGTTGTTGTGCCATCCCGAGGCAGACACGCGGAGGAATCTTAGGCCGTCTCAAAAGTCAATGACAGCGTGTCCCCCGAGTCGGTTTCTGCCCGCTGTGGGCTCATCGTTGAGTCTAGAGAGCCGAATCGAGCGTACTTGCGACCTACTATGTACTAGCTCAGGAAATCAGAGTGTCTCTTGGCTTCGGAATTGCTCTGGCGGGGGCAGGCATCCATCCATCCGAAGCATGTTCCCTGCAAACGCTCAATACGCGACAGCTTGCGGCTGGTGATGGAGAAGAACGTGAAAAGACTGTTCAGCCCAAATCAAGAGAGAATGCAAGGGTCTTATCGTTGACGTTGTAATAGGCATATATATGGGGCACCCGCTGCAAGGAGCATTGCTTCTCGCACATTCACGATCTGCGGTGATGGTTGCGTGATGACCCTAGATAGCCAATCACAGACTCTCGCGCACTCCTGCTGGATCTGCTGAATATATCCTAAATAGCAGTGGCAGAAGATGAAAGGTGGTAAGTAAGGAAAGAAGGGAAACCTTCGAGGAGCATCCCTGTTGGTTTGTGCTCAATCGGGTCGATTTGGAATCTCCATACTGGCCGCAAGTTTCCAGATCCCTCCTTCAATAGCTTCCAAGCTCACGTGGATGGGAAGGACCCAGCACGCACGAGCGTTAGCCAAATCGCTTGCTGAGTTTGCTGGGTTGCAATGTTACCGACTCTCGAGGGAGGTAGCTTTGGCCGCAACATCCCCGCAGGAGGCTCTAACCTTGAGCCGATCAGCTCAGCCTACCGATGCTTGCAGGTTTCAGCATTACGCCAATATTTGTCCAGCTCGGATGCGACACTTCGTCAGCACTTCCGGACACATGCCTCCCTCCAGTTCCAGCGCCCTGCGCAAATCAATATCAGCAATCAAAAAATCCAGATCCAAGACGCATCAAAACATCGAGGAAGGCGTATGAGTATTGTACAGTCGAATGGGTGATCTTCGTTCACTGCTTGGACCGTCTGGTAGCATGTTTCGCTCATTTGAACTTCAAATGCTCCTCGTAGAATCTGAGCATAGGTCTAGGACAGTGTTTGTAGACCATATCCATGCTGATTTTCGACCGTTTTCCGTTCGTGAAAAGTATGTACGCCATCAGCTGCTTGGTGACTTCGTTGCGCTCGATTGTCTCGACTTTGACGACTTGGTCCTCCCACTGGTCACCCTTGGGCAACCAGGAGAAGTCTTGTTCAGCCTCTTTCGCACCTTTCGCGCCATTGCGCTTCTGACGCTTGGACGCTGGAAGATCTTCAGAAGAGGCCGCTTCCCGTAGGCTTTGTTTTGATTTGCCCCTCTTCATAGGTGCTTGTGGTTTGCCGCCGATTTTTTTGTGGTAGGCCGCAAGTATAATCCGGGAGTGTCTGTAAAGCTACCATGTTAGCCGCGTCACGTTTGACGGGAAGGTTGCTGGTCATACGGTAGAAGATGTTCTTCAGGTTCCCAAGTGTTCTGTGAAGCCGGATACCCTATCCATTTGATCAAGTAGAGAAGTCGTCCCTTGTACCACTTGTGGTCCTGGATCGTTTCGACATTGTACTCCTCTCCTTCATCGTCCTCCTTTTCTTCATCCGCATCATCCTCGTCGTTCTCGTCGTCCGCTTCGGCCTTAGGCTCCCGGTCTTCGTGGCCTTCGCTGTCTTCGGGTTGGCTTCGCGCTAATTCTTCGTCGTCGTCGAGCTTGTCATTCAACTCGCCATCGAGTTGATTTTTTGCTCCGCTGTCAGCGTCGACTTCGGTCTCTTCGTAGACGTCCTCGATATCGGAGCCGTCTTCCCCTAAACAAGGGTAAGGAGCTGGCATGTGGTAGGGAGCAACTCAAGTGAGTCTGAGTTTGGACTTACCTGCAAGTCTAGGCATTTCGCGCCAATACACCAAAGAACGAATTAATGGGGAATTAGGATACGGGTTAGGAAAGAAGAATGTCGCGCGTTCTGAACGCTCGTGCGCGAGATGTTGAACTCGAGCGGAGGCGACGTGATGGGATGCGCGAGGATGCGATGGCTGGAACCGGGGAAAGTTACGGCTACGCATATGGCAACTAAACGTATAGGGCTACGGTGGGGTTTAGCGCCGCCTCCCAAAATTTTGAAGGCATAGAATCAATGAGACAGAAATTCAAGCGCGCAGTCTGAGCACCCTTTCTGCCTAGTTGAACTCCGAGTACAGGAAGCACGAAGGTAGCAGATCAGAAGAGAGACCCTGGTCTGCTGATTCTCTATTACACCTTCCTTATTCCAATCATCTAACAGCGCACGCTCCGCTAACACCACACTCGCTTTGCAAGCCGGAAGACGCAGTCGTCCCAGAGGAGTAGGAGCGGTGGAGGTTACCGTCGGAGTTCCCTGACGCTATGGCGATGCAACTGGATCTTTCACAGGCTCAAATAGCCAAAGACGAGAGCGGACGACCTTTTATCATCGTTCGGGACCAAGGAAAGAAGAAACGAGCACACGGCACAGACGCCGTCAAGCAGCACATTGTTGCAGCCCGCACAGTCGCCAACATCGTCCGAACATCCCTGGGCCCTCGAGGCCTCGACAAGATCCTCATATCCCCCGATGGTGATATTCAAATATCCAACGATGGGCGCACGATCATGTCTGAGATGGAGTTGACACATCCTATCGCCAAACTCATGGTGGAACTCTCAAAATCACAGGACGAAGAGATTGGTGATGGCACTACGGGTGTAGTCGTCTTGGCCGCTGCTCTGCTCGACCAAGCCGCTGATCTGATCGACAAAGGCATTCATCCCATACGGATCGCCGATGGCTTCGACCAGGCGTGCGAGGTTGCCGTGGCACATCTGGACGAGATCAGTGACGAGATCACTTTCACTCGTGAGAGACAAGAGAATCTAATGAAGGTTGCGAAGACGAGTCTCGGAAGTAAAATCGTCAGCAAGGCGCATGACCAGTTTGCGAAGATCGCTGTCGACGCTGTCATGTCAGTCGCCGACCTGGAGCGAAAAGACGTTGACTTTGAGCTTATCAAGGTCGACGGTAAAGCGGGGGGTTCGATCGAAGACTCCCTCCTCGTCAAAGGTGTCATTGTGGACAAGGACTTTTCTCACCCACAGATGCCCAGTGAGGTGAGAGATGCGAAACTGGCCATCCTCACCTGTGCCTTTGAACCCCCGAAACCCAAGACGAAACACAAACTCGATATCTCCACCGTTGCCGAATTCCAGAAATTGCAGCAGTACGAGAGGAGCAAGTTCATTGAAATGATCGACATGATCAAAGCTACGGGGGCCAATCTCGTCATCTGTCAGTGGGGCTTCGATGATGAAGCAAACCATCTGCTTCTTCAGAACAAGCTGCCGGCTGTACGATGGGTGGGCGGGCCTGAGATTGAGCTGATCGCCATCGCGACAAATGGCAGAATCGTGCCTCGCTTTGAAGACCTCAGCGCAGAAAAACTCGGCAAGGCTGGCGTGGTCAGAGAGATGACGTTCGGCACGACTCGAGAAAAGATGCTTATTATCGAAGAATGCGCGAATACGAGAGCGGTCACGGTTTTCGTCAGAGGGAGCAACAAGATGATCATTGACGAGGCCAAGAGATCTCTCCATGACGCTCTTTGTGTTGTACGCAACTTGGTCAGAGACAACAGAGTCGTCTACGGTGGTGGAGCCGCTGAGATCGCGTGCTCAATAGCGGTCGAAGATGCTGCTTCCAAGTCCCCGGGGTTGGAGCAGTATGCCATGAGAGCCTTTGCTGACGCACTTGATGCAATTCCGATGGCGCTGGCGGAGAACTCTGGCTTGAGTCCGATTGAGACCTTGGCCGAAGTCAAGTCACGGCAGATCAGGGAAAACAATTCGAGGCTGGGTGTCGACTGCATGCAAACCGGCAACAACGGTAATCCATTCTCGACATCAAGCCCTGCCCAATTGCTGACAGATGATAGATATGCGCGAAAACTTCGTGATTGATCCGCTGATCGGGAAGCGCCAACAGTTGCTGCTTGCGACTCAGTTGTGCCGAATGGTAAGTCCACGCCCTCTGCCGTTGGCCGTTCCAATGAGCTCCACTCACTAATATTCAACAGGTATTGAAGATCAATAATGTGATAGTGGCCGGAAGCGACGAAGACTTTTAGACCTGTTTTCACCAGCATGGCATCAGCATATCTCGGAGCCCATCAGGGGAGCCTGCACGAACAAAGGCTACGACCCGTGTACCGCTATGATACCCACCCAAAATGAGATAGAAGAATGAAGGATGATTATGGTCACGAAACGGGACTGACAGTATGCTTGCACCATGGCCAGCGCTCTTCTGCTGTCCTCCCAGCTTGTGATTAGAAGGGCTGGTCTCTTTCACCTTGAATACCGTTCAGAGGGCATATACTCCTGCAGAGCCAACAAGCGTCCCGTCGTCCATTGCTTCTCCTTCGAGGCGACTCGATGGCAAGCCTGTTTGTTGACCTACAACAGGTCCATCACTAACCAACGCTGGGACAAGCCGGATAGAGGGGTTTTCTTTGTTACGGATATCCAAGCAAAGCCCCACACAAAATCTTCTTGAAATCTTGTGTCATGGATCACCAACAGCACAATGCGCGGTTTATGTTGAAGCTTGCAGCTTGAAGTGCTGACTAACGTAATATCTGATTGGACCTTAAGGGGGTAAGCAGTCCGCGTCGACTTGGCGATCCTGGTGGAAGGATTGTTTGGGATGGTTAAAACATCCTCCAGAAAGGTATTAGCAACTTTTACCCATACGATGTTCACCTGGTAGAAGGCGTGGGGCTGAAGGAAGTCCAAGGGGCTTCCCTTAAAACTCTATGTCGTACCTTGCGGAGCTCGAGTTGATGATGTTCTCGACAGACAGAAGGTTGAGATTATGGAGAGCCAGCTGGCCAGAATTGTTTGTGAGAGAAGGCTTCCCCAGGAAGCGCGACGAGAAGAAGATGACTGGGGGGGTCTTTCCGAGGCAAGCGCTAGAAGGAGAATCCAGAATAGGCTGCATCAACGCGCTTATCGTACGTCGGCCGTCACTGCTCGAGAATTCATGTTGATTGACCAGTTGTCTTGTAGGTCGCAGAAGAGCCGCAGAACGAGAGGCTAAGAAGGCATCAGCCTCCTGCAGACCAAGAACGCCCGTTTCGCTTCAGCCGCGCCACGCCGGACCTCCATCAGTTCCTCAATGCATTGGGTCGAGCAGCGAAGCTCCCCCGGTTTCGCTCCGTTCACAGATGGTATTCCAGCAAATCACGTCTGCCTCTCCCACAGCCGAATGCGCAGCTCTGCTCTCCGACCAGCGTGTACGGAGACTACACCACTATGCTTCAACCGTCCTCTGGCCGTCATTCAAGCACTACAGCCTCGAGACAAACGAGTCGTTGACTTCAGCATTCTTCCGGTTGAGCATGGTTGATGAACTACTGCTGAACTCTTTCATATGGCCGGCCGCGATTGCCATGTCAATGGAACTGTCCCAGACAAGCACCGAGAACAACGCTGTCATGCTTGCCTGCCAGAACCAAGCCGTCAAGATCATTCGGGAACATATCAACCGGAACAATGTCTCTGACTCCGTGGTCTTTGCGGTCCTTGCCTTGACCATCGGAGAGACGAATCCCTTACTTGCTATGCGGGAAGACGCGGCCAACTGCAGCGGTGGCTTTGATCCACCCTTGCGGTCGATGGGCTGGCTTCAATACCTCTCCCGCCTTAGGTGGACAGGCGCGCACGTGGACGCTCTTAAGCGTCTCGTTGCCGCACGAAAAGGGCTCCAGAACATTACAACGCCTGGCGTGGCAGAGCAAGTGCAGGCGATGGACATTCTGCAGGCAAGCTTATCCCTCGCAAGGCCGTACTTCACCTTGAGCCGCCTCTACCAGCATGTCCTGGAGAATCAGATGAAAATGATCCGTCCGCCACGTGAAAGGATAGATGGCGTCTTCCCCGCCGTCACCGATACTGACTTCAAGGACTTACTGCTCGACATGCGCATGTATTGCCAGCAACTGGAGAGAATCGGTGACGACGTTGACGACGATGGCCTTCAAACACTGTCAGAGTCTTCTGCGTCGTGGGAGACGCACGTCAGCCGCAATATCATTCAGTATCGGCTGCTCCGTCTGCCCAGATACCAAGACGATGACGAAGAAATCTGCCGTCTTGGTGCCCTGATATTCAGCTACGGAGTAATATACCCGGTTGCGCGCCGAAAACCAATGGACATCTTGGTCGAGCAGTTGAGGACGGCACTCGAATGCCATCGGGCCTTGGTCTTCTCCACGGCGACAAGTAAGAGCAACACAACAACGCTCCATCTTGTCGACGCTGGACCAGTGACAGAGACAGAGCTGCAAGAGTCTCCCGGCGCCGTCGCTAGTGGTCGGAAGAGTCAACCCGAAGTCTGGCTCTGGACCACCATCGTAGGCGCCCTCGCGGCGAAACACACCGAACACGAAGTTTTCTTCGCCGATCTCACCCGATTATTGTTGGCAGCAATCGGACTGGTCGACTTTTTGCAGCTGAAACACGTCGTGCGCAAGTACCTCTGGCTAGGAAAGGCATGCGATACCGCTGTCTTTGAGCTGTGGACGAAGATCAAGGGGCCGCAAGCAACCGATATTGCACAAGTGCAGCTTGGACCTTCGCGGCAACCAGTGGTGAAGCCCCATGACGTGGAAGAGACGTACAGTTTGATCTGCACGGGGTGCTCGCCGTGAGCTTCTGAGCAGGCGACGCGTCGACTAAGGTTGGCGGTATACATAGCTATTGCTCCTTGGTATTGCAGGTCCACTCGGCGCGCGGGCATTGTGAGAATGGAATGGGTCGGCAGTTCGATGTATTCACGAAGATGATTGCCCGCTCAACCTGGTACTGCAGACTTTGCTTTATGTTCGCTGGGATATAGGGAGCGGAGCAGTCTAGAACTAGACGAGCCGGGGATAGACGAATAGAAATAGAAATCAGACCATATATGGGCAGATGAGGAATAAATCGTTCGTTCATATACGTGATAGAGAGGGCTGATTGTGAGTCCAACATCGTCTCGTCTCTCTGTTCCGTTGGTTTAGCGGCAAGAACCCAGGCCAAAGACTCGCAGACAGACGAACCTATTCACCCTTTCATCCGATGTTTGCCGTGGAGGAAGCGCATCAACCATCTTTCTTGGCATGCTTCTTCCCCTGTGCCGCAGCGGCCTCCTTCGCGCTCGGCCGCTTATATTTCCTCTTTTCGTTCCGGCTCATCAGCCGCCTTTCCCTCGTGCCCTGGCCTCCTTCCCAGAACCCGCCGACCTTCCTCTGCCGGGTCACGCTCCTGCCGCACACGCCACAGTCGTCGCGGCGGAAGCGCTGCTCGCGCGAACACCACCCGCACACCATCCTCTCGGCGCGTTCGTTGACGTGCTCTTCCGCGGCGTCGTGGCACCGATCGCACGCGTACACGCGGTTGCAGCACGAGAAGCGGAACCAGCGGTACGAATGGCGGTAGTGGGGACAAGTGCCGTTGTTGGGCAGAGCGGTGCCGGCGGAGATGCCGAGATTTTCTTTCCGCGGGCGGCGCAGCGGGAGCGCCGCGGACGCGTGGGAGACGCGCAGGAATTTCACCTCGTGGATCGTGAACGTCATCTTCGCGTGGCACGAGCGGCACACCTGCACGGGAGTGTCGCCGCGCACGGAGATGACGCCGGGCGGGACGGGGAAGGCTGTCGAGCACGACGAGCACGTCGGTTGGAAGACCGAGGGGAGCATGTCGGTGATGGTGCAGCCTGTCGCTTCGATCGTGCCGGCGCGGATGGTGTTGGCGTGTAAGGCGTTGGGGACGTAGACGAAGGTGAACGGGGTGGTGCACTTGGGGCAAGATTCAGTTCGCGTGCGACAGGCGACGGGGCCGGCGGCGGCGGCGTCGTCGTCGTCCTTGCCGCTGGCTTTGATTTTCGGGACGTCCGACGGCGTTTTGCACCGGAGACACTTGACTGAAAGGGACAGGGAGACGAGAGTGAGCAGCTCGATGTTGTGGAGTTCCAGGTGCGGGAAGGAGAGATGGATGCCGGTGTCGGGGGAGGTCGATACTGCTGACGTAGGAAGTGATGCACCGCCTTGCTCGTCTTCTCCGTCATCTTCGTCTTCGTCTTCGTCGTCTTCATCGGTATGAGAATACTCGTCTGAATCATAGGAAGACCCGTCGGTCTCGTCCCCTGAATCGTGGCGATCCCACTCCGGTGGATGAGGAATGAACTTCACGTGTGGCCTTTCTTCCTCTAGGCTATCTCGCCTTGGTTCCGGCCCGTTGCCCACCGTTTCTGCAGGCTGTGGCTGCTCGATGGCAGGATGCTTGGTTTGCACATGTGTTTCGGAAATGGTTGCAATCTCTGCCATCTCGGAGGCCATTGTGTGTATATTCTGCGTTAGATAGTTGACATGTGCCATGAGGGTCATGTCCCGTTTATCTCGAGCATGTCTCTCGAAGGCTAGTTGGACGTTCTCCACCTCTGGTCCACTGACACCCTTCAGCAACACTGTGCATGGCTCCAGGTTGTAGAGTTTCGGCACCGACAAAGTAACCTCTTTCAGTGACTGAAGGCTGAGAGGGAGTCTGGCTGGCTTGGGTAAGTGTACAGGGACATTGAAAGCTGTCCCATCAGGAGACTTGGAGAAGTTGGGCACCCGGCTCATGCGAGCTTCGAGCTGCCGGACATCAGCTTGTCTCTTGGCCAGAGCATCAGACTTCTGCTGCGGCGTCCACGACGGGAACTCCAGGGCAACGGATACCGGTGAAGGGGAGCGACGCCGAGTTGGCGCTGGGGATGGCTGGGGCGTCCCAGCTTTCTTGTCCGCATTGGCAATGATCTTGATGGTTTGTGCCTTCTCCGTCGTCAGGAATTTCTCTAAATTCTTGTCCAATTCGTTCAACAGCGCTAAAAGTGTCTTCTGCGGAGAGTCCGCAACAAGGCTATCGAATCCTTTTTCCACATTGATCTGGAAGCCTCGTGCCATCTCGGCATTGGTGACTCTGATTGTCGGCTCGCCATGTTGGGGGTACGCGGTCGGAACCGTCAGGCTGCAACGCAGTCCTCCCTGCAACTCGAAGGGAAAATCCGGATCCGAGGGCGCCACGGCAAAGGACAAGACAGTGCCATCTTGAGTCTCACTGCGGGTCGGATTGAACCTCTTGACCACTTGACCTAGCTGAAACTCACGCGGATTGGCTTGCTGGAGCTGCGAGACTGGCTTTTGACTCGGACTCGGCCGAGTAATGGGGTTCCTAGCTGGATGAGGGCGCGCCTGCCGCTCGGTTTCAACCGAGGAGTCTGCTCTGCCTTGGGCGTGTTGCCGGCCAGGCGTCCCCTCAGCAGATGGGGTTTTGTCTGTGGCTTGAACGTGTCTGAAAGGACATTGCGAACCGGCGCGACAACCTACCACCATTTGTCAGAGTTGCCTTCACGTGCGGTGAATCCCCTGTGTGACTGAATTCCAGAAATGGGCACAGGTCGAGCACTATTGTTCTGGTGCGCAGCCAGGCATCAGGCTGGAACCCCCTGCCCGGGGGGATATTCGAGCCGGGGTCATTGGAAGGATATATTTCACGGTAATAGCCAATGAGAAAATTGAAATGCAAAAGACAGAGGAAAAATACCTTTGCTCGTATTGAAAAAGCGGCATACCCTTGGCTGTGCTTGAGACGATCTCGAAGGAACAGGTTGTTGACGCTGAGGTTGTGGTTGATTCTCAATTTGGCTGCTGACACGGTCGGCTTGGTGGTTGGTGCCTGGAATTGGGCGCAATCCGCGATCAGCAATTGGAACAAGTCAGCAATCAGATGACCGGAGGGCAGTGTTTCACCGGCTGAACCATATCACCCCAAGCTAGGGACGGATTCGACGCGGAGGCGCCTTGGGGTTCGTTTACGCGGGGGCCAGCTTTGAATGGTGGAATTGCCGGTGAATCGGGATTAATGCCAGGCAAAAGCGCAACGGGGGCAACAAAGAAACTGCAGGCTTACTGAGGCTAGAATCGTCAAGTGACATCTTGTTGATGAGTTGGCACAGTGGCTAGCAGGATGGAGAGACACAAAGGTTCGGTTCCTTGATTTGTGCAGATGATGAGATGGTCGGCTATTGCCACGTTGGATGGGATGCTAAACTTCCAAATCTGATCACGGAGTGAGCGCCGAGTTATCTAGACAGAACAGGAGATGAGGATCGACTGATGAGAAGGCAAACGAGGCGAAGAAAAGGTCAAGTGACGCACACGAGCCAACGAAACTCACGGCTAACGTCTTACGAGTTGCAACCAGCGCATCAACGACACATCTTCCTGTAATGAGATGGAAGTGACTCTGAGACTGAGTCACACAGTCTCAACTTCTCAGACCTATGTTGGACTGCGATCGCTGCATAGTGAGAAGGTGACTCGTCGTGACTCTTGACTCTCCTTGGCGTTCTCTCACACTCACCTCGCACTCACCCAGCACTCAGTAGTTCGGTAGCACCCTCGCATCGTCTATGGTGACATCATCGACAAAACAACTCTTCGTGCCTTAGTGATGCCCCCACCTGTACGAGTATGCAGAGGACCTTAGGTTTGCCTACTGTGTTCTGTGAACGAATGTCAGACGGTTGCATCCGAAGTTTGCCTCCGAAATTCTGAGCTGTTCCGATCTCGGTCTCCCCTTTCCAGGTACATAGTACACAGTACAGAGAGAGTATCGAGAGGAGGCACATGGGCCAACGTGACTGATTCGATTGCACTCACTGGCTGCTCTGGTGTAACAAGTCACAGCGGCTAGGTGAAGGGGTCGCCTCAGAGCAGCATCTCCCCAAGCCTCATCACTAACCCCCAACCCATCTAATCTTGAATCGCAGTCAATCAACCAACCCTTCTACCCTTCCTATCGCTCGCCGCAAGGGGGCTTGTAAACACATTCACAGTATGTCGGCCGCCTCTGAAGTTGCTTATTTTCTCCGTTATCTGATGCGACCCTCCAACCTGGTGCTGCAAACCGTCCGAGGCCTTATTAGCGTCAGTTGAGGGAGGTCGACGCTTGCTTCGGACATCCCACGTGGAAGCTCAACCGTCCGTCTCGCTGGGCGGCTTCTGGCACACCATCACCCTGGCAGGGTGGGATGTCAACCCACCCAGGGTCATTGTGACTACCTTTCGCCTGTTTGACCGCCGTATCTGCGGTTCGGAAGCTGCCGTTCCCGGTGATAACGTTGAGCTCCACAGCCCGGTCACACGCAACTATCACGCCTTTTTGTACCTTCTTTCTTTCTCTCCCTCTTGCGCCGGTCAGTCGGTGCGGCCGACTACTATCTGCGCCCAAGTGGTAGCTCTTACTGCACGACCGCGCCGCTCGATCTCGCCATCAAGCTTTCCCCCTTTTCACTGTTTCCTCTGGGCTTCCGAGAGCGTGGGATTCATTCCCCGATTTTCTTTACCAAATACTTTCAAATTACCAAATCAATACAGAGTACAACAGGACATAATCACATAGCCCTCAGGCATATCAACGCATGCGGTGCATCTACAACCCCAAGCACGACCGTGACCGACCTTTGGACCCAATTGATGCTTGAATGGTGGCTGAATGCGGTCTGACAATGTTGAAAGGCCCCCCTATCCACAACGGAGGAAGCGGCGGCTCGATCCTGCGGTTGAGTCTGCTGATTCATCCCTTCGACTTCCTGTGCAACTGTCGAGACGATGTTGGATGCCCGGCTCACCTCGCAGCCCAACGAGTAGGGTCCGGATTGCTTTTGAATAGAAGCCTGCGATGGAATTGCAAGGCATCAATTATTGTTGTGTCGTTTCCTGCCTTCTGGACCCCAGCATCGTTACTCGGGCGTTGAGCATGTGTGACTGTAGGCCGTTCCTCCCAAAGTGATACAGGGAGGCCTGAAGCTCTCGTATGCAGGCATTAACTCATGGGTTCCATCTCACCGGATCGGCGGTCTATTTTGACTCGGCCCCAAACTCAAGATGGACGTTATCGATAATCACTTGCATGTGCTTTCATGCTTGGTGTCCGTGGACTCGTGGGAAGGGTCATCCTCAGACCACTCCCAGCAGCACCGGCGAGTGAGCAAGGAATTACAGTGACTTCAGGCATTCGTAGCGAGGCGGACAAGGTGGACGACGCTGCTGAGACGCTTACCCTGCTGCCCTGCCTATCTAATCCTCATCGCGGCCACCGCTGTCAAGAACAACACAGCCTCCTGCCAAGGACGATATGCACATGCAAGGTGGGTGCATATGCGACAGGCTCGTTCCGGAAAGTCTGATCGCTCTGGCGTGTGCCAGTCCGGTGGTTTTTCATTGCCAGTCATAGAGCTGCATTGCTTCGAATAAATAGTCTACCACGCGGACTCCGAGAAAGTCATCGCCTTGTACTCGTTTCATGGTACATGGCCATCCCCTGTCAAGTCAAGGACTCTTGCCGGCATCGTGGTCGCTGGTATTGGACTCCCAAACACCTGCTGAACACTGTGTATGTCAACATTCCGGTAGGATTACACGAGATCAAGTCAATCGGTGTTCTCGCTCCGGGCATATCGTAACACCAGCTGCAGGAGTGGAAGGTCCCACATCGAGCCAGACGCCCGGGTGCGGCCAGCCCCATCCCCACCAAGCTGTGGGTTTCGTCGCAACTAATTTGCGTACTGGGGTACGGGCTAGCTTAGGCAGAACAGGCACAGGTCTGAGAAGTCACTATACCACAGGTGGCAGGTCAGTCACTGCCGTGTAACTGGCTTGGAAATTCATGTCCATCCTCCCTTCGTGACAATTGATTGTCACTCCGCCAATTTCCATCATTCGCAGAGCGCTGGTGGAGACGAGACCGTCGTCTCAAGTCCTTCCCCGATGCAACCGCACAAAGAACGGTGCTGAGAGAGAATCACCGGCGAGATCTCCCCAAATCGGACGTTTTGAGGAGCAATTCGACCATCTCCACCTTTCCTTCTAGAACCCTTGGAACTTGCATCCACCCAATCTCTCGAATGCATCCCAAGTCTGCGTTGCACTCGTCGGAGGACAAGTTACATGGGTTCATTGGATTCCGAAAACAGGGCTAGTAGGTGCTCCGCGTGTCGAAGCGGTTGAGAATTCGTTCTGCGAGTTTCGGAATGATACGTACCACTCGGTATGCATTCACGCACACGGTGTGTGCTCATGTCGAGTCGTCAACCGGCGCCACGGCCCTCTCCCTGGAACAAGTACCCCGTACAACCAGTTTACTTTCCCCAAGCGGATGTGAAGGATCCGCATTCCTTACTAGTGAGAGCTGACAAGGCTCAAAAACCTGCCTACGCCCCGAGGAGAGTTGCATCCGAAGCCACAGGCAACAGGTGACAGAAGATCGACCAACCAAAATACCAGACTGAACGAATACGGTTTCCGCAGACTTTTTGGCCCGGCTCGTCGACATCCAAGCCCGAGGACTGTGTCGGCTTGCGAGAAGGGTTCCTACCAAGGGGAGATGGGTGAATGATTTGCCCTCAAACCCCTTCTTCCCCTTCCCCGCAAAGTCAAGGCCCTGCCTGGCTGCGTATGCGGCTTGCCGGAGAGCTTCAAGCTCGGGCACGAGCCCCGCCTCCATTGTGAATGCATGCCACAGCCTTCCACCTGGGTCGCGGAATCCCGGGCTGCTGGCTCACCTTGCAGTGTGCTTCTGGGACCATGGTCCAAGATTCATCCATCGGTGGTGCCTGGAGGGGATCCAGACGATCAGTTCTAAATTCACCGTAGAGGTTACAGCAGCTACGGCACTGACTTGGTGTCAACTTGGCTTGATCAAGATCACCGTCCAGGACCATGGTGAAAAGACTGCTTCGCTGCTGCCATTCCTAGTACGAGGGCTGAACCGATGATCCACTGTCGATCATGATGTCGGTGGTGCATCTGACAAGGCCTCTGGCATCACTGCCTTGGCTCTGTTGCGAGAAGATATTCGTTCAGGACCAAAGGAAGCAATAGCCCACCCGACGAAAGCAACGCCTTGCTGAATCGAGCCCGTCTCACCATGGCCTACGAGTAGCATCCAAACATTGTCAGGGATTCGTGATGCCTGGCAAAGGCGATTCTGAGAGGGTGCGAGTATTCCTGGCGTACCACAATCGGCTTGTCAGTGCTACACTCTCGGCCGCCATAAAGTTACGAACGAGACCATGTCCAACCTTTCACCTTTGATTGCGACTTGACAATCCCGATTTCCTTGTTGGGCTCTACAGAAAGGCGGTGTTCGGGCTGTGAGCCCTTGGACCTCGGGAATCGACAGCCCAATGTCTGAATTCATCCACGACCGGCTCATGCCTGAGGCATTGAGCGACCACACCCACTTCGCCCGACACACTTGATCCGATGGCCTCAGGAATCATCGACGACGAAATCGTCTCCCCGTAGTCGGTCGGGTTGAAGGCTGACCTCGGCTTCGGAGAGTCTCCTTCCCCGCAAAAACGAATATTGACCGGGACACACGGGGGCTCTACGATTCTGTCGGGTTCCACGATCTGAGACTCCTCACCGCAATGCTCTGACCTCGCTCGGGAGGAATGCGGTGATGTTCCAAAGCAGACGGCGAGATTTTCGCAGCGTGAAGAAATTGAAGATTGCGCAACCGCTGACTTGGACGCCGCCACAAGGATTCGACCGCCTGCGTACTCTGCCATTTGCCTTTGCCTCTCTCTTGCCACCAATTACCGTTGCATTATTACGGATCTAGATGGAGAAAATCTTCGAATCATGTGGGAGTCATCTCTTTCGCATGTGGCATTGTGCGGGTAAGCCGAACAGCTGGGTGCGAGTGGAGCGTGTGCGTACCCGGTATTCAATGCAGGGCCCTTCCCTGGTGTCGCACACCCACGGCTGTTAATGCATTTCGGGCTCTCGATTCCGAAAGCGACGAGGCGGCAAACATTGTGGGTTACCTGTCAGCACGAAGTCACAATACCAGCTTGACACACGAATAACCGACTCAATACGGAGGATAAGATACTCAGTCATTTTCTAGACGCTCGATCAATCATATGGGAGAGTCTGCGTCCTCGGCCTAGCTGGGCGGACATCCGCCGGACGAGGACGAAACTCGCCGGTTGCCTCCTGCAGATTCCCTTCTCGAAGCCAACTAAGTCGAGCAGATGTGGCTCCGCATCACGTTGGGGTACGAGTTACGCATCCACGATGCGTGAAGACTGTCCTTTTGCTCCACTGCCGGTACTCGTACCTACAAGTAAGCTGAACGGATCCGGAGCCAAGCTTCACATTGTTCAACGAGGGCAGGGCCCGTACCATGCCAGGTAGAACACGAAGCCACTCACTTACTGGCAGAAGAAGGCTCCCTCGCCGTCGTTGTCAAGACCACTTCTACTGTAGTACCCTGTATTTGTAGGCTAGGCGGCAACTTGCCACAGGTACTCGGTACAAGTCGGGACCTCGTCGCCTCGAGACGCCCTCACGACGCGCGTCTCCAATCCAATCTCGTGCGACACGGTCCATCAGTGCAAAGTACCGGGTACTCTCGAGACGAGGATTTGGAGGCCATGCACCCCACAATCTGCGCCGACTCCAACTGCACTCCAGACTC
The DNA here is from genome assembly GCA_016109495.1 of Phialophora tarda. Classification (NCBI taxonomy): domain Eukaryota; kingdom Fungi; phylum Ascomycota; class Eurotiomycetes; order Chaetothyriales; family Herpotrichiellaceae; genus Phialophora; species Phialophora tarda. The sequence goes on from JADWPL010000009.1 coordinate 800,681, forward strand.
GGCAGACGATCATCCTTTGCGACACGATGGTTTCGTCAGTCCAAGGGAAGGGGCAGATGGCTGCCCAATACTCAATACTCGTACCCTGTGGTCCATCCCTTGCCTGATCTGCACCGACTCTTTGACAGGCCAAGGTTCACTGAGGAAGACACGCTACGAGCACTGGCACGCGTACAGTACTTGGTCCAGCGTTGTTGACCGGTTGATCATCCAGCAAGGGCGAGAGGCTCCCTATCGCCTGACCAGGTTCCAGAATTGCGAGACTCGCAATCATCTTTCTAGGCTGTCTAGACCTCTATCGTGCGGTCTCTAGATCACCAGGCGGCCAGGCGGGACTTTCCACCTCGGCCCAACTCTGCTCCCTCCACAATTTTTCCCACGATCCTCTTCACGTCCACCTGATCCACATGATCTTGATCGTACTGTGTGCTGGGGTATCTCCTGATGCTGCTCCTTTGAATGAAACACGCGCAAATGTAAGAGTGATCCATCGAGGCCCAATGGCCCCATGGTCCGATGCTAAAGACCCCAGACCCAATGCCCAAGGCGTCAAAGGGATCAGGCCCTGCGCGCCCCAGCTTTTGGGAATCCACCCCTTAGTAACGGGGAGTGTGTCTTGGGGAATCTTCGGGACGGTACCTCTTACCCTGTACGGACTAACTTACGCTATGAGGCTGTGTACTTTGGTACGTTCCGAGTACAGCTCGTGCCTAGGCTTTTGTAGGCGACTCGCCGACACGTCTCAAAACACCCTTTTCGTCTCTCGCTTGGCCGGATGATGAACCAACCCCCCTTTCTAAGCCGCAAAGCACAGCATGAGGTTCCGTGGTGAAAGAGGAAAAGACTTGACTACTGTCTATTGGGTACGGAGTACATAATACTTGAGTTATGCATGGCTACTTTATGCCTGCATAGCTGTGCCCGTAGCTTTTGCTCTGTACGCTGTGCGTGCTTTGTGTTGGACCTAGGTACAGAGTACATGGCCGGAACGTACTGGTACATTCTGGACTCTCCTAGCACAACGGTTCCAGAGCCCATTGGCGCCGGTGGAGCGCGCAGACGGTCGCGACAAGTCCACTTCCGGCACTCTGGGGACGCTATCCGATTCCTCTCTGCATGCATCCAAGTGAGAATCCACAAAGCATACTCCGGACTGTGTACGTGTACAGTGTACTTCAGAGGTACCGAGTACTCGTACTGTGTTGTCAGTCAACTCTACCCTCCAGCCCTATCCGATCTTTCGATCGAGCACCGTCATCAGTGACCTACAGTACTCCGGACGCAGTACAAGTACACTCTCCTCGACATCTCACAACACTTTCTTACTCGTAGCTCGTGAGCATGTCAGTCAGCAGCACGCAGCAGACAGGGCTAGGCTCGCAGAGACTACTCGTACTACTATTCCCTTCCATCCGGGCAGCCGCGCTTAATCCATCTCCCCGCCGTTAGCTCTCCTTACTACGAAGGCACAAAGCGCACTTGTTACACACTACCACGCCTTCTAGTCATTTACCCGGCACCACGGGCCCTCGACGCGCAATAAGCACCCCAACTGGATTGAGATGTCGCCGCCCTTGGCGCCGCCGTTCTCTCTTCTCCCACACGGGTATTTACACAGTAGTCGTAGTACTACACTAATTGATGATGCGACCAAACTCACGGCTCGGAAGGGGGAATTACAAAGGTCACATGGCCCTTCCACACCCCCCTCTGAGACAACAACAATACGAAAGCCAGGGACTTGCCGTCCGGCTATCCGTCTCCACGCACTACGACTCACGTACGGCCGGAGCACGAGTAAACTATGCCGTGGTATGTATGTCGTCGGTGATTGTGAATTTCTATCAGAGCCAGAGCCCAGCCCGTCGGGTTTCGGATAAACGTCCACAGGCAAGCACGCAAGCACGCAACGTGGTAAAATACCTCGTACGTACCGAGAAATCATACCTACCGAGCAATCAGTACCTCGTAGGTACTGTCCTCTCACAGTCGACGGCTTCAGCCTCAGGAATTCGCCGTGACCGGGGCCCGAGCATCTCCCAAGTGTTTTAAGCTTTTCGGTTCTCGGCTTTCGTCTTTTTCTTCAGGTCATCAGGCAGCCCTATGTACCACCAGTCACCAGTGACCAGCCGCCAGTCACCGCTCCCGCTCCGTGTCCGGTGTCCGGTGGACTTAGTAGTGCACCGCTTTCGGTCCACCTCCGCATTCGTGAGTGTTTCTACATACCCGTACTCGGTCCTCTCGTGCCTATCGAATCCACTGGGGTACCGAGCATGAGCCCTGCCTTTCCTACCGAGTATGTACTATGTACTCTTCCGGGCCAGGGACAAGTGAGTACTTCTACTATGACTCGGCACTTGAGACCACCTTCGCGGCAGTGCGCCGAGTGAGTAATATGTAGAGTTCACAGTGACAGAGTGTACCGACTACGAGTGAGGGTATCGATGTACATGTTTTATGTACCGAGTACCTTCTGGATGTACTCGGTACGTACATACCAGTGTATGTACATAGCTATGTCCCTTAGGTATGAACAGCATCCAGGCTCGGTCTCATCCTTTATACTTAGGAACGTACAGTATCCCAAGAGTATGCTACTGTACCGTGCCTGACTATCCTACTACATATGTACATATCCCACGCGATAAGCGACCGTGATGTGAATTCCAACTCGACTTTGTCGGAAACAGGAAAGCTGGAAATGCTGTCCCACACTTCACCTCACTTCTCACTTCTCACTTGACTTCGTTCCGCCTCACTCTCACTTCGTCTCCTGCAGACGGTCTGTCTACATGAAACACACGCACAATGCAGTTGCGCACACTCTGTGTGTGTTGGTGTGTTGCTCCCACATCGCGCGAATGTAACGGTACGAGGGCGCACCAAGCGATATTAGTTACGGAGGACGGTACGTAGGTACATAGCCAGAACCCGCTCGACCCGCGACCAGCGAACAGAGACGCTTTGAGTACACACATACATACTTAGTACATAGTAGTACCTACCTACCTAGGTACCTTCCCCTTCACTCACATGTACACAACACCTGCCTGACATGCCGGGGTATGTACTACGCCGACGTACTGGGATAATACTACCTCTATGTAACATGCCAATGCAGATGCCGATGCCGATGCCGTAATTCAGCCGTGCTTCGATTGCCTTGTTCGGAAGAACAATCAAGGTTGAGCACCTTCGAAGAGCGAGATTCGGTTGCAGTCAAGTTACAAGGACATTAACGCTAGGACACTTCCACGCTAGGTGTGGCATCTGGAACTTTCGGAGGGGCGCAAAACACACGCTGGCTAGGCTCTGGGCTCTGGACCGCTGACTGCTGGCTGCGCATGCTGGATGCTTTGCTGGTCGGCTAGCTAGCTTACCTGTAGGTGTTAGGGTCAATGGCAAATTGGAAAATGTCGAGATACTCACATGAGCACACCACCATGCATGAAAAGTGGACAACTCATCAGCGCCCTGTCAGCTGAAATCCCCGTCCAATCATCGCCGCCGCCGTTACCTGATATTATTTTGTGCATAATCCGTGAGGGAAAAGGAGTCGTTGCAGTGTCTCTCCTGCATATTATTGGATGCTAATCGTAGTGGTACACGTTCAACCGCAGTATCATCTGCCCCCCGAAGTAGTAGCCCGAGCTATCTGGTATACCGGAGTATAGTACATGTCGGCGAAATAGCAGAGCATTACCCATTGATGGAACGACGGCCCGGTTCCAAAGCCTCCCTGATGACCGTGAGGTCCAGTCGGCTGTACATAGCGCTCCTTGCCTCGCAGCAAAATGATCACTTTTGAGCCACCTCCCCAGAAAAAATATAGGCCCGAGATGCGCCTTTGTACATGGACGGGGCTAGGCCACACCATCCTTGCGGGAGTTCCCACGCCCGCTCATCATGAAAGGAAAGAGTCGTAAAGCACATTAATAACATGATCCGCTCGGAACGCAGACGAGAAAGCCAAGCAAAAACAAATTCAAGCGTGATAGTGGACCAGTGCACGTGAGTGCTACCAGCCTGTGGTGTGGTATTCCCAAGTGTTGTCGACAGTCCAGTTCTCGTCTCTTGTGGTGTCGAGGACTGGGGCTGGACCACCAGTTGCCCGACCAATGTTTGTAAGGTTGGCCATGGACTGAGCGTTTCTGCTTCGCTTGAGGAAGGCGTTGGCGGTGTGAGATTTCTCTTGCCGCTCCAGGAGAAGGTTTCTCCGTAACGATTCAGTCAACTCTGTAGACAACATGTGGATTCTTGTTGTTCTGGGTGAATGGGCCAATGATTTAGATGATCTCGGAGGCGGGACGGCAATGGGCGGTCGGTTTGACGATTGCATCACCATGCCATCCTCATCTTCGGGTGAGTTTGCCATTGACGGCCCCTGTGGGGGAGACGACTTTCTGGACCGGTACAGGGCAGGTTGAGAATAAGCGTGAGGAAGGCCACCTTGGCCTTTATGGAGAGCCAAGGTCAACATAGAACGACGTGAAACCAGGTCAGGTCGACTCTCGACCCTTCGGAAAAGATGTGGCTCCTGGGACGGCTTCCCGTCGTCCGAATTTGAGTCTTCCCAATCATCGGCATCCTCCTCGTCTTCGTCGATAGCTGACTCCATGACCTCGTCGGTATCATCCTCCTCGTCGCTGCTTTCGATGGCGCCCTCGTCGTTTTCAGCGTCCTCCTGGATTCGCCGCTGTGCAACAACGTCCCGGAATGAGGTTCGTTTTGGTTGAAGCTGACTCTTCCCTCCGGACAGGTTCTGTCTGCTCAGGCTTTGAGACAGAGAGCTTCGCTGTGGGGGGCCCTTGACAGAAAGCACTCGCTGCTCGAAAGATGATTCATCGTCCTCGGACGATCCACCGAGAGTGAACATGGCTGTTGATTTGAGGGCCGTCTTGGTTTGAGGGATGAGCTTGGTGGGAGCAGCCGGCTTGAGACTTGAGCTAATCGTTCGAGACCGACACGAGGATGCCACAGGCGAGAATCCGTGAACGATAGATCCACTTCGGATGAGTCCGTCAGACGAGACAGAAGTGTCGGAGTCGCGGTGCTCGCTCTGGCGCTGAGTACTTATTGTTGCGGTGGTGGTGTTTGAAAGGCAGGATTCGGTGGAGTCTTGAAGGTTCTTTGCTTCGATCTCATGATCGGCTTCGGCCACCAGGTCCGACTTGGGTGGAGTCTGTTTCTGAGGTGAAAAGGATTTAGTGAAAGGAGGACTGGCCTCGAGTGAGGGGGATAGAGGGCCCAGATCGGTCTTCTCTTGTATCGTAGCCACCATTTTCTCTAGTGTAACGGGGCTCAAGTGGCGAGACTTGGAGAGCGAGCTGGCGCAGTCGTGCTGGGGAGGCGATTTCGATCTGTGTCTGATCTTCACTGGTATCGACTTCATTTCGGCCAAGCTGTCACTTGACGACCATGAGCTCGAAAGTGAAGGCACTTGGCTGGCGCGGGGCGGGTTGTCGATGGGAGTAACACATAGGGATTCTCTCGACCAGACTCGCCAACTCAAATTCTCTAACCGCGGGCCTTCTTCTAACGTCTCTGAGCATTTGGAAAAGATCGACCACATCGCCATCAGACTGCAGGCGTTGGAGGGATCAATGTAGTGCATCTTGCCCCTGTCGAGGGACAGTACCGGGGGCGCATTTAAGCGCGAAGGCATTTCGTTTGAGGTGTTGACCGTGCCGTCGCAGGAGAAGAGGTAGTAGGTGAGTCGGCGCCGAAATGTATCGTAGCGAGGGCTTGAGGAGAGTCGCAGACGGTGAAGGCGCTGTCTACAAACGGATGGGAATTTGGTGGGTTCGGCGTGTGACGCAATACGAGGACCTCGGGCCGATCAACGGGGACGCCTTCAGACGGTGAGTTGACGCAGGCGACAGGAAGATCAATGTCGAGACGATCTCTCAACGTCTGTCGAAGATGAGCAACTGCAGTTGGGTACGTGCCGGGTAGGGAAATGTGGTGGTGAGGTGAGTGTGAGAGCGCGGTTACTGAAGAGACGTGTGGGAGAAATGGCGATGGGGCTTTGCGGATGGGGAAGGACGGTATAAGGGCGACACGCCGGAGAGCAGGTGCAACTACGCCAGGGTTAAAAGGTGTGAGTTGCAGGAGCAGGGCACAAGGCACGAAAAAGCGACCAGGGGGTGGGTGGGCAGCAGAACCCGACAAGGTTTCGAGAGGAACCCCCAACTTGACCATTTTTCACTTTGCGACCTCCGTGAACAGAAGGAAGCCAGCGCAGGGGACTAGGCGAGAAGTTGCCAGTGGAGGTGCAGGGTTCGAGACACGAGGGAAAAAGTGGGAGAAGGCCTCGCCGGGAAAGGGCAAGGGGCGACGTTTGCAGCGACCGACGCCGAACCCACTCGTCAGGTCAAAACGGCTTGTAATGACAAGACGGCAGCACCACGCTCGGTCCGCGCTCGGGGGTGAATTTTGGCTCCTTCTGGGAATTGGGGGTGGTTTCTGTCTTGGGATTGGGACGCGGCCTGCTAAAACCGCTGCTCCACAGACCAGTCCTTGAAGCCCATCACAGCCCCGAGCCCTCTCTCCATCGCCCGAATGGAACACCGTCCAGGCACCAAAGTGCTGGTGCCAGGCACCAATTGGGCGCTGGACTTTCTGTGTTCACGTAACCCCGTGCTACTTGTTCGGCGGTATATGTCCCACCCACTGATTCGTACCTCGTCGGTCCTGCTGCAGCGATGGGAAGCCGCTAGCCAGACGTTGAAGGGTGACATTGCGACGCAGCGTGCGGGCCTCGCCGGTCACATGCCCTATTATTGTTTCTGCCTCAGCCACACATCTGGCCCTCTCAAATCGCTGCCGGATTCGAGAAGCGACTGGCTGACTCGTAATAGTGACAATGCCAGGCTCGCTTGGAATACCGTGTCGCGAGACTGTACTCCCACTACCCAGCAAATGACTACATGACCGACCGACACCAGAGCAGCCAGAGGGCGAAGGGATCCTCTGCTCGATCCAGGTGGCAGAAATGGTCGAGGCAGCTGACTCGACTCGCGCGAATGGCATCGTGGTGAATTCAGGGTCAACTACCGTTGTTATTGGGCAACCAATGGGTGAATTTTGAATTGTGCCGAAAGGGTCTTCCCAGCCACGACGACTATTACCTGAGCGAGGCCTTGAGTAAGCATGTCACGCTTCAGAGCATGCGGCTCCCGGTTCCCCGTCGACACTAACGAAGCTCCCCAGAAGGCGCGTCAACAGCGCAAAACAAACCCTGTGAGTGGCTCGGAACCGAGTCACCTGGACAGTTGTTCCATCCGCACGTGGAACTCCCCTCGAAAATCTTGCCTTGACATGTGCTCATCTTTTCCTCATGTGTCCCGGCCTGCTTGACCTGTGAACGACCGACTGCCGCTTGGGCCACGGTGACTCGATATCGAGATTCGAGAGCATGACTTTCAGGGTACTGTAACAGTCGCATGGTGACCCTCCACGCGATGGGTGGTGCGGGAAGATTGTCCCTGAGCAGCCAGGACAGGGCCAGCTCAGTAGAGTTTCTCAATCTTCAAGCTTCGCTGCAGCTGCAGCTTCTACAGTAAAACAGCCCGAGCAAAGTGTTACTACTATCAAAATGCCATACGTCCAGGATCCTGGACGGCGTGAATCACATCCACCTCCTACACCCACGCGGACTTTTGAAGCGGCCAAGGTCAAGCCACACTGTAATGATCCCATCCAGCTTGAGTGTCAAACTGTTGGCGCGCAGACGAGTAGTACGAGTTTACAAGCCTCCCATGCTGCGTGGCTACAAAGAGGCGTCCATTCAACCGCATCGGCAAGCCTCTGACCTTTCGGGGCTTTTGCCTCTGTTGCGGTAAACAACCGACTGACCCGGTCACTGGTCGGCTCCCATTTCCTCAGCGAACTTTCCCTTTGCGCACATTATCGCAATCCTTGTGCTCAACCCGCCCCCGTAAATGCAAAACCTCAGGGTGGTGTTCCCCAGGTCTCTACCCCAGCCAAGTTGGTCACACTGTCAACTCCCAAGACTCTGGCAAATCCAGCAAGTGATCAACTGGCAGACCCGAAGCTCGATCTCGAAAAGGAAGAAAACTTTGCCGATTCCGCAAAGGTTGACGCAGGACCACTGACTTTAGCATCAATTTTCCACCTTTGCCGGGCCCTTTCCGACCGCCGGACTGCTTCCTTCCTCTCAGCATGTGGGACGACCGGTCCCGCAAACCATTCACCCGGGGTTTGGCACTGAGCATTAAGTGCTGTTTTCCAAGTCTTCGCTTCCTGATAGTAGCTCAAAGCCAACGTCTCCTTGTGGATTCTATGTATTGTTTCGGTGGCTGATTGCAATCACTGCGTGGGGACTGGACTAAGTGAACGGACTGTCGGGCGGAACAGTTTTGATAGATGCCGGACAGCTGGGAGAGATAGGCTATCTTCAGTCCTGTGGTACAAGTACGGGCCCTTCGGTGCGTCCCACATGCGGGCAATGTTGCTCGTCTGCCCAACGGCGATGAGCGGAACGTCTCGGAGATGCACACCTCGAGTGACCACAGTCACTCCGAGAGCTTGCAGCCTTGCCATTCGTGCAACTCGGCCGTCAACGAGAGCCCGAAACTGCCACATCCGTCGATCTCAGAACGCACCATCGTCGCATTTAGTTCTTGCAAGTCCACACACTCCTGGGCCGCACATCTCGGATACTCATGGGTCGTGGGATAATTACTCCGTGGCCTCATCGAGGAGGGTTACGGTGCTGCACTCCTGGGCCGCACATCTCGGATAATCATGGGTCGTGGGATAATTACTCCGTGGCCTCATCCAGGAGGAGGGTTACGCTGCTGAGATCCTTGCACATCCCTGTGCCGGGCTCCAACCAGTCACTGTGGATCTCTCTTCCGAAGTTTCCAACCGCGACCATGCCAGGAAACCGATGTGGAACCCCGAATCTGATATCTGATGCACGCCAGAATTGACAACGTCAAATCATTCGCTGGCGACGGACCGCGGACGCGTCTCCGGGGCGTCCAAAGCTTACCCCATGTTTTGAACCATGGCTGATATGTGAATGTGGTGCTGGATCTGAATCTATTACCAAGAGGTTGCTACACCCCCCTGCTGCCTGGCCGCATCAACGTCCATCTACACAGTACGTATGCACAGTATACAGTACAGCGATATCGAAAACGCTTCCAGCACCGTGCTGACACACGTCCAGTCCGACAACTGGGTTTCCCCGGATATGGCCATAATCTGATCTCACACGCGACAGGACCGTCTGATTTCGACACCATTATCGATATCTTACCAAAGCCTAGGTCGCTTGTTCTCCCTTGCAGGTAGGGCCTCCTGCCCATCAGAACTAAATTCTCGCTAGGGGTGCTTTTCCGAAAACTTTCTCGCAACTCTGTACACATGATTCGAAGATGGGTTTGGCGAGCGCGAAAACCATGATCAGCACGTACCTCACACCGAACAGCGTGAACAGGCATTGGTGAGCAAGGATCTTGGCCAACCATCATTCATGGATTGCCCAGCCTGGAGCAACGTACTCGTAGACCGACTTTAATTTCGCCGGTTCGGATGTGTCAAGGATAGTGGCATGCGGCTGCGAGGCGAGGGTGGTGGAAAAGACTGCCATTTTCCGGATATGTAGAACAACATGGGGGTCTTTTGCTTAGCGTTCAACAACGAAATTTATATTGATTGTCCTTCCCTCGGGATTGATCTCCTTGCGCTCTGTCCCACGGCGAAGTCGCTGATCAGCACGTTGTGCGTCACCTTGTCTTGGGGGAATTAGCAACGGCGGACATGTAAACCGTGATACGAATACAGTAGAGCTCCCCTGGGATCGCAACTAATGTCAGGTGCAAAGCGTTGCGTCGGTTTCCTTGCTCGGTTCTGGGATGCTGATCGCGCTTGCCCTACCCCGGCAAGGGGGGGTGGTTCGGGGGCCATGATGCCTCCTGATGTCATACCCCCCACCCCTTTCGGCCTGCATGCAGGACCCCATCACACTACTCGTTCGCGGTAATTGTAGTTCTTGGTTCACTGCGAAGATTCCAACATGGCATTCTCGCGCTCGGCATGCGTGACTCGTCGTCGTGAAAGCGAGAATGTATGTGGAGATGAGGAAACATCCCAAAGCCTTGTTGAGAGACCTCGATGGGTGTTTATTCCTGCTAGTAGTTGACAGGCAGACAGGGGGGTTTGGTTTCTTTCATTCCCACGCATTGGTCAAGGTAGGTAGGTAGGCTTGCGAGCTGCGAGCTGCGAGCTACACCGCACGTTTGGAATGCTCAACAATCCTGGGCCAAGACTCCATAACATCAGAGCAAACGAGGCCACTGGGTACATTACGAGCACTCACACAATCCTTCTGGGACTGTCCAGTGCCGACCACACCTCGCCATCCACATTGCATCCCTCGTCCCTTTCCATTGTCACTCTGTCGTCACTCCTGGGCCTTGGTCTCCACGCCTCCATCCTTCCGACGTTGGGGCCACTGGGGGTTCCGCCTCCTTTCTCCGTGCTGCAGTCTCCCGTTTTGCATGGCCCTCAAGGCAATTCCGATGCGGTCGGGATCTGAACCCAGCACATTTTTGGCTGTCACAAGATACCGCCTACCGCCTACCGCCTACCGCATTTCGCAAACCGCATACCGGCCTCGTGCGCTGTACATACACTGTACATGCAGCTTGCCGTGTCCCATGTCCCGTGTCCGCGTGCCTGCCGTCTCCGCCAGTGCTGCTGTGCTTGAAAAGGTAGCTCCATTGGCATCGAGCCCAGGTGGACGCGTAGCGGGACGGAATGTACATGCTGTAGGTGCTGCATATGTACAGGACCAGCACTGCTAATGGAGCGACACTCAACCTCCCGCTCTCTCGGGGCCCTTTCCCGCCCTATATGTGCTGTCCAAGCCGCCCAAGGCCTCCCCATGGGATTTGAAACAGAACTGAAAGTCAGAGTCGACTTCCGGGCGGTGCAAGGGAGAGTCCACGGTCGGGTCGTGCGAGTATGACAGCCAAAAGTACACTGTACAAGCTGTGCCACCTAGCAGCTCCTCCGAGTTGACGCGACGTGACAAGGCGAGGCGAGGCGAGGCTGGAGCCCTTGGATATTCACTGACTGACTCATACTTGTTATAACCTCCACGACAATATAAAGCCGCTCTTTCCATCCCCCCAGCAACCGATCCGTTCAGTGACTCATCTTCTAGGAATATCTATCAGTTCAGTCGAAATGACTCTGACAATCACGCCCGAAGAGAGCTCGATTTCATCAGCCGGTGTAGTGCAGTGGTCAGCACGTTTCGTTGTGGCCCTGTAGAGACAGAGACAGAGACCCGAAGAGACCCAGGTTCAAATCCTGGCGCCGGCATTAAGAGATTTTTTTCGGTTGGGGGGTGACTCTTGCTCATTGTCTTTTTGTGCCTCGCGTGTGCGAGCGAGCAGTCGATTACAGTACCTCAGGGACAGGCGGGCGTGCAGGGCTTGAGTTCTTTCCTCACCAGTTACCAGACTTCACTTCGTGCTTGATGAACTTCTTTGCTCTGTCTTGCCTGGCCTTGATGAATGTTTCAATAAGGGAGGGAGGGCATTCAGTGATCAGGAGACCTATGATATTTCGTCATCCCACACTATGTCTAATGCAACACTCAAACTGTAGACGTGGTGTTGTTTCAAAGTCGTCGAGACTTGCCACGGAGATGTCAAGAGCTTAGGGAACCGACGACGCTTTGGGAGGCGGAATACATACATATATTGGCTGTCATTGGTGTCTGGTGGTCACGTCTACCTGCATCCAATACATATCTGTATTTGTAGACAAGCATATAGGACTAGAATCTAGTATCTTATAGCTTTCCAACACGATCCTCTTTCGTAAAAGTGGCCGATATGGTAATACTTGAGCTTGCGACGTACTAAGATTCGCTTCCTCCATCGAGGGAAATGATTCCAAACGAGTCCGACACCGGCAACCCAGTGAAAACGGGCGCAACGGGCGCTCGAAGTGGACTGGAACGACTGAAAAGCTGCAAGGTTTGTGTGCTAACAGAGGGAGAGGGTGGAGATGGTGTCTGGCGCCTCTCCGCCCTACCACTGTCCAATCCGTGCTTGGCAGACTCTTCGACAGCGCGCTCGAACTCTTCCTGGTTGACATCCGCAGCAAGGATGTCCTCTCTCGACCTGTTCATCACGGCTGCGGAGGGTGCGTTTGGATTCTCTCCACATAGAGGAGAAAGACCTGGCATGAACAGAGCGGCGAACAGCTGACACAAGATGTCTCTGCTACGACCGCTGCGCCGGCCGGCAATCTGAATGGGATGCTGGATGTACATGGTTACCGGGCCTGCAAACATCACCAAGGACATAGGGGCCAGGAAACCAGATTCGGGCTCCATGATTCCGGTCAAGAGGGGACGTTGCGCGTTCTGGTGCACGAGGTGGTCTGTGTGGTCGCGGTGATCTCGAATCGATATGTACTTGTCCTGGTCATGTTCTGGGACAGCGGCCAAACATCTCTTTGACCTGGTGAAAATGGGGACAGCGCAATAGTGGGTGCCGAAAACCCGCATCACGATCATCAAGCGGATCTTGTAACCAATCGTTCGGGAGGGGTCATTGTGAACCCTGAAGTAGCGATGGTCCCGAGGGTTGAATACTCTTTCCACGGCTTCGGAAACGTGCAGACCCCAGAAGATCGTGCCGGGCGCCAGCTCATCGATCGAGTGCTCACGATGATAGTCTCTGGCCGGCGACTCTGGAGACAGGGACGACGCACCGTTTTCCTCTGACCTGCTTCTCCAATTCTGCGACAGTTAATGCGGTCTTGGAGGAAGAAGGCATGACAGGCTTGGATTCCCTCTCCGCCCGAAATCATCGTCGAATGTGGATGGAGGGCTGCCATGCGAGTAGTTTCTGGAAAGGCCGGAAACAGTTCGGGTGGCTCGATGGTTGCTATCTTCAAGGGAAAATGACGGCGGCGTAGCAGTCGTCCTCAAGTTTGACAAGTCTCTGATCGGTGTACCACCAACGGCACAACTGCTCTCATCGTGGCTCTGATGACTGGATCTGTCCGGTGATGGGGTGAGTGAGGTCTGCTCGGGCGCATTCGAGCTTCCTGTGTGCTTGTTGCTCAACATCATCATGCAAAAGCAGAAGCGTGATGATCAAGAAATGGGTGTTCAGGCCAAGTTTGAAAGCGAGGCTGAGGAACGGTCGAGGTTTGTACGAAGCAATAGGAGGAACAGTAGCATGTCGACTCTGGGAGGTACTTGGCTTGCACATATAGTCTTATTGACGGTCATGAGCAGTTGCCATGTCGAGCACGGCGCACCAGGCATCTCGACGAAAACCGCGTCCGCTGGCTTCAGAATTGTGTCAGTTTGCACTTTGTCAAGACTGTGTGCCGAAAAAGAGACGGCCACCACGGACCGCCTTGACTCCCATCTCGAAGGATGGGAAACAAAGGCGCCTGTATCGCTGGACAAAGCAGCGGTTGTCTTTAAACAAATTGCACAACAAACTAACATCCGCTGAGACGTGGCTGACAAAGGACCAGAAACCAGGACGCCGGGGGGCTTGATTCGCGTTCCGCGGACGCAGTTCGAAGGTTAACAAGCGGCCTGAATGGAGCCCATAGTCGCTATCCTGGCACCTTTTTCACGATATCCCATACTACTTTTGATTCGAAATATCGACCTCGCGGGTTCTCTGCATTTCAAAACAGGTCAGAGACCAATCTTGGATGCGGTAACGCACTGACCCAATAGGCTCGTCCTGGCACGGAAGGCGACTCTGCGATCGTGGTCCTGAGAAATAGCCGTATTGTTCCGATTTCGCGACTCCTGACCAGCCTTGGCTAACAGGGAAAATGCAGATTCTGTTTACCGTCTTCGAAAAGTAACAACTCGAGAGAAATGAACGACTGACAGGGTCAAGGAGCCGCAGAACGGCGCCAAACAAGGCGGGGTAGCGGCAGGACGGCTGAGTCGAAAGCTGAGTATTCCGCCCTTGGGGTGGGCATTTGTGAAGATAAACAAAGCGTAGCTCGAGAGCAGCTGTTTGCCTAAAGCAAACTGGAAGTGCTTGGATCGTAAAGCCCACACTGAAATGTTGATATTTTGGCCTAGTGCTTTACCAGTTGTCGATGACTCGGATGAGAACTCTGTCTCGAGATGATATAGTTGCCTCAATGCGTGCTCCGCGCCGTCACCAGCCTCGCCATCTTGAGTAGATATCAACAACTTTGTCGGGGGAATCACTGTCCGAATCGACGACAAGGTACCAACCAAACATTGCAAGAGTGATGCAGGCGTGGTTCGGCCAGATGCGAATCTTCTGTCCGTATTCTAAGGGGAGTGATCGTTGGACACTTCCCTTGTCAAATGCCAAAATACCATGTTCCTGGCTTATGCGGCTGACAACTATGCGATCATCTTTCTTGATGCTGTAGTGTCTCGGCATATTCCATGGACTTAAGACACCCCAGCCATCGTAGTCTTTGCAAGGCTCCCTGGCAAGTGCAAGACAACCTGCGGATATCAGAGCTTCGGGGTGCTCAGTTCGATTGGGATAGAGAGAACAGACTTCGGCGAGGACGGATACACTAATAGCGTCATGTGGATCGGTGGTGAAATGACGGCTAGACGCAGACACTTGTTGGATATCAAAGATCGGATATACGCCAGCATGGATCTCCAGCTCGAGGTTGGACTTGGTCAGCTGGAGTGTTTCTTTGAGAGCATTGGCCGAAGCAGTAGAGGTTGTTGCCGAGGGGAGGATGTTCTCTAGAGAAAGAGCCGTTGGTGAGGCTCCCACTGATACCAGAAGCGGCGTCTGGCGACTTCGCTTGAAGTGTTGAGAGGCTTGCCTGCAGACATCAATTTCGACCTTGAGCATATCCATGGCATCATCTGGTGAGCTGCCGCCATAACTCAGGCTATTATGCGAGTAGAACCCGAGCAGAGCTAAATCACCTTGCTCTTCAGCGGTGCTGACCCTCTGAACCAGATCCACCATCTCGTTCGAGTCGGGAGCCAGACCTGCCCTATGATAGCCTGCATCTGTCTTGACAAAGACCAGTGCAGGGAAGCCGGCCTGTTCTTTGAATGCTGTCAAGCACTTCAGCTGGGCTGGGTGATCGATCATCACAGCGATAGAGCCTTCACCAAGCTGACCCGCCACAGCAGCAAGCCGCTGGACGTGTGAGGGTCCAAGGGGGACACCATACAAGATATTGATCTTTGCATTCCGGCTTTTATAGTCCAGCATCAAGGGTACCAATTGCTCTGCCTCGATGATGGTTGACACAATGAGTCTGACATCCCTGCAATCTTCGCCGACCTGTAATCTGGTGATTTCTGTTGTCTTGTGCGTCTTGACATGAGCTCTGAAGCTGACCTGCAGCTCTTTGACGGCATTGAGCATGGCAGAGCAGTTGGCTTTTACCTTTGCAATGTCAATCACAGCCGCCGGGACAGGGACATCGTGCAACGAGGAGTTCTGATACATTTCCAGCAGAGCCTCTCTTGGCGAAAGAGGATACGTTGTCGACGACATCCTTGGAGTTTCTTGCGGCTCAATATGTATAACGTCCTGGGCATTGTTCGACTGCGAACTCAGAGAGAAGTCGGTGGCGTTGAGCGAAGTTGCTTTGCAGCGTTGTGGCGGGCATCAGCGGCGTCGGCCTTCTCCCTGGATGGGGGCTGATGGGGCCCACGGGGGCGCCAGTGGCAGCGGCTTTTCGCTTGGAATCGCGCCCGAGATTCGGAGCGGGTCGCTGCCAATCAGGCTTCCAGCAGTGGTGATCAGAAAAATCTCCGCAGGCTCGTCCAGCATTGCAGGGGCCTCTACTCCCTACCGGGGACTGTGATACACTGAGGCTCCCTCAAGGGCGTCACAACGCAGTCGATTCACTGTCTACTTACTCCGTGCACAGGCGACACTTCATTCCACTCGAGCACCCAACTTGCTGGTCTCCTCGCAAACACCATCAGCCAAGATCAAGCCATCAAAGATCGCCGGCAAGCTCCCGCCCTCCCTTGTCCCGGTGGATTTGGGCAATTGATGAGCTGCTTCCTTAATTCCTTAGCTCCATGTCGGGCAGTTCTTGCGCCTATCGCAGGCCACGGCGAAATGCATGTTTGGTTTCACCATCACTCGCCCACCTGGGCTCTGGCCAATCCTAGCTCTGCTGTGATTGTGCCTCTGTTGCTTTTCCTGTGCTCGAGCAGTGCGCAAAGTCCCACGCTGCGTGTGAATGCTGAAACGATGAGGACCAGGTTCCAGAGAGGCCCCCATGGCCCATTTAGGCCGTCCAAGATCATGCATGGCCTTTCTGTGAGTAGCGGCTTGACGTGGATCTGCTCATGCTGATGGTACACAGTACTTTCTACCACCTCTTGGTGTCTCCCCTTCCGCTGGACGTGCTTCCTGTGCACGCCAACTTGACCACGGGTTTCAATTCTTTTCGTCCGTGCCTCCTTCCTACCTAATCTAGGTCAGCACATTCGATATAGACCTGGCCTTGTGTCTGTGGATACTACAAGTCTCCGTGCCCGGCAAAACTACCGACCTTTGCCCATTATATCGGAAACCGAAAGCCTGCGATTGTTCCATCTGATACTTGAAGCACCTATACGCGTCCAGACCCTTCTCCGTCGCCCCGAACAATTGTCAGTGTCCTCGCACAGCAGCTGAAACGTGTGAGCTGCTTCGGGCTGCACAGCCTCTTCCAGCTTCCCAACCCACGACCACGTCTCGTCGGTCCTGTTGCTTCGGTGCATGTGCAGGAGGTCCGCAAAGAGGAGGGCCTCAGGACCGAACGATTGATATATGAGTGCTGTGGCTGAAGGGGCGATCCATTGTGAATATGAATTTATGTGGAGACAGACAGGTTGCGGAAGGATAAGTGTGACCTTACCCTCTGATTGACATCTGTCTGCGGCGGATAATTGTCTACTTCGCCCACAATGTCGATAGACAAGGCCAGCAATGGGGCTCAGGCATTTGTGCGCCCGCCTTCGCACCCGGTGCCACAGTTACAGCTGCCCTTCGAAGAGTCAATGATAGAGTCGATAAATGATGAGCTGGCTGATGACATACCTACCGATGCTATGGTCAGGAGGAGTATGCTCCTGGAGGCGCCTACCTATCAACGAGTTATCGCGGGCCGCTGGAAACAGAAACCTGGTGAAAAGTATCACCCCCTGTGGAAACTCGTTGCCCAATTGACGTTTGGCATGCACCTGTTGTCCCAGAACATGGCAATATCGGAAGAGGAGGTGATGAGAATTCTGCAATCTCACGTGGACGATATCGATGCATTCTTGGAACGAACTACGGAGGACTTTGACCTGGCACACAGCGACATTCACGAGCGAATACGGTGTCTGAAACTCCCACTTGCACACGGAGATGTCTTCGATCGCATGCTTGAGGATCGCGCTTTCCGAGCATCAATTCTCGAGGGAAACGAGAAGATCGACCATGTCATCAACCGAACGAAGAGAGCGGCCAAGGACGCATTGAAGGACGTGCAGAAAGGATTCGACGCGACCAACGTCATGGACAAATATCTCTCCAAGTTGAACTCGACGTGGAAAAGAAACTCGCCCGAGCATGAAGCTGTACTCGTTGCCATGCTTGGAAATGTAGAAGGGTGGCGTCGAGCCTTCCTGGAATTGCACCTGCAGGGAAACAAGCTGGCCGGATCTCTCAAGAAGCTTGCAGAGGTCGTCTCGGAGATGCAGCATAGAGCTGCCGCGGTCAGCAGGAATCTTGTGGTGAGACTGAATTTGGCTGCGGGTTTGTTTGGTTTTATGCTCACTCACACCAGGCTCGGACTCAGAAAACAAGGCACATCACTTCGCAGGCTGGCCGTGCACCATCCACCCTAGGAGCAATCGCCGAACAAAAGCCACTGCCGACCGAACCAGGTCGACGACATTCGACCAGAAACTCATCTCGCAGCACACAACTCACCAGCTTCTCCAGTCGACCGAACAGCGGCCAAAAATCTAGTCACGGCATGATCTCGCAAACGCAGTCCATGGGTCAACAATCACCACAATCCTCGGACTCCAGGAGACCTGACTATACCGTCCACTCATTATCATCCGGTTCGGCAGCTTTTGACGGTGCACAGCATGCCTCGGAACGTATGCTTAACATTGGAGGACTGCTCATACGATCCGACGAGGAACAACTTATTGAACTGCCAGCTGACGTCCCCGAAGATGCGCTCCGGCAAGCGCCAGTTTCCGTCAAGAATCGACTGAGTATGACACTGGGGCTGAGGTCGAGGGACACAGCAAGCCATCGAATATCCAGTGTGTATTATCCACAGGCACTGAGCAACCTCTTGAAATCTCCCGGTATTTCTTCGCTTCTACTCTCACCACAGGCTGGCGTCAAAGGTACGCCGGTGCAAGCGCTGGTGTCACCAATCATGTCGGAAGGCGAGGCTGGATTCTTTCTCGCCCACGAGCAAAGTCCGTCAATCGGTTTCGTAACTCCAGAGAGCCAGACAGGCCCGAATTCTACTAAGCACTCTCCAACGGCCACCCGAACGTCAGCTCGTGCTTCGGTCCATGAGGCATCAACGCCCGCAACACGCCGCTCATCATTCCGAGGGCCGGCGTTCACCTCGCATCCTGCTGTAATGGCCATGGCGGCGCCTCCTGTAGAGCTTCCTGCTCCTGTCCCAACCACTGCTCGGCCGGCCGCACAGGACAAGCAGCCGTCCTCATCCTCGTCCAGAAAGGGCTCTCAATCCCAACCGTCAAGCCTAGGCGAGCCTGGACCAGAGTTCGCAGAAGCCGGAACGACAACATCAGCCTCGGTATCTGAGCCGAGGATCCTTGTCGACACGTCTGTAGTGACCGTTGCTGTAGTTCCCGCCTCTGCTGAAGAAGAGACTTTCGCAGCGGCACATCAGAAGATCCAACAGCCAACTTCGACCCAGGGCGACGGCCAATCTCAACCAAAGACGGCCGCTGAAGTCCCTCATACACAAGAAACCATAGTGACACCATCTGCTGCCAACGCAGGGAATGAGGAAAAGCCAGAAGGGCGGATCGAACATGTGGTTGAGGGCAACCCTGAGCCCACCGCGGAACCTGAATTGTCCCAAGAAGAGCCAACTGCCGGACCCTTTTCCGGTACAGGCCCATCCACAGAGTTTGTGGCCGAGTTGGAAGCCGTCGTACCAAAGCCCCTTAACGTCAAGCTAAAGGAAGACTACGGGCCGGTGGAGTTAGAGGCACCACATCAGACTTTCAAGTTGCCTCCTAGGCCCATTGCAGTGACCGAAAATCCTGAGAGAGAGGTCCCTCGCACCAGCATCAAGCAGCCTGACGACGTGGGCAAGCTCCCAAGCGACGTAACCATCAGACCAGGTATGAAACCCAAGGATTTTGGCGGTTCCAATACAGCTGAGCCGATCCGGCCATTGAAGCTGAAGCTGGCCAAGAAAGACGGCAAGATTGTTCCAGTTCAAGTCAGTAGTTCTAGCGGAACTCCGACTTCCACTGCAAGCAGTCCCAAGCTCAAGCTCAAAGTCGACGCGGTCGCGGACATTATTGAAAATATCTCGTGGACTCCTACGAGCCCTATCCACTCACGAGCAGCGTCGAGTGCGTCTTCCAACTCGGCGCAACGCTGGTCCCATCGATCATCGCGGTCGCTTGGACCACCTGCACAAGCTCCCGCCCCACCAGCTCCCGGCGGACGACCCATGGTTGACCCCGATTTCGCCACGGCGGGTCAATTTGAGGGAGAACGCAAGCAGAAGCAGAAGAAGAAGAAGGATAGCAGTTCCAGTGCGGGGAGTAAAAGTGGCTGGAAAGCCTTCTTCCGACAGAGCTCCGCGGACAATAATGGTAGCACTGGGGCGCTGGAGCGCACCGAGGGACCTTCGACGGCACCAACTACGCAGACACCCACATCTGCTTCTGGGCCAACCTCAGAGAGGATTCCGTCGCCTGCTGCGGATATGATGACAACGACGGGGAAAGATGTGCTCTGGTCTAGAGGTAATGGGAAGAAGACGGTATCTGCAGTTTGATGCTTTCCAGACGACCAGCTATGGTGCATTGGCGGAGTGGCAGAGAAAGCATGTGCTTCGGAGATGCCGTTGTATTTATTGCATGTGAAGCGCAAGGTTTGCGTGTAAGACGACAGACTATTTTAATCGAACTTTAGATATGTGAATAACAGTCCATGACCTCTTCTCGAGCTTCAGAGCGTATCGGCAGAAGGGCAGCTCCGAGCTGACGGTTCCGCACGCCCAGATGTGAAACCTTGGAAGCGCAAGCTGATCACCAGTCAGAAGAGGGCGATGCATCACGAGATGGAAAGTCGTGTTGCATGCTTGGTGCTGAGGCGACGGTTACTCTGCAGACTTCCCTATGACGAGTACAACGCTCGTTCAGTAGCACGGCGTGGATTTATCTCTCAGTGTGGCATGACAGAGACAGACCTGGCCCGGCTAACACACAGCACACCGGTGTGTACGCTTTGGCTGTAGAACAGACAACAAACATAGCTCGAACCAAAATGCCAGATCTCTGACATCGTTGACTCGCGCGGGAAGATCTGTTGGACGAGTGACCCCGTCATGGCTGGAGGTGCAATGATCGGCATCGCGGGCGAGGGCATAAGGCTAAACAGAGACGCCCCGGCTCCAGGCAGCCAGGCAGCCTGGACCGAATCCGGCTCCTGCCCGTCGATTGGCTCCCGGCCACGCCCACACCCCATCCTCACCTTCGAGTCCCTTCGCACTTGCGATCTCCACACATTGATTGCATCGACCAAGTCCTCGTACGGGACGAGCAGCCCTCACCACCTTCTTCGGTTACCATCAGTCCATCGCCGCCTTCACCCTCGGCCTGCACCACTTGACGCCAATGCCTCTCGCCGCCGTCGAGTGCCGTCCCTACACTCTTCTATAGCCTCGTCAGCCCCACGCCCGAGTTTCGATTCAGCGACCGATCACCAACAGCGGGCAACCGACGACACGACTGCGAGCGAACGAGCGGCGATGCCGGATCAGCTCCGTCTCTATCTACCCATATACATCTAGGCTCGGTCTCAAGCGATATAACCACCTTCCAATCCCCTCGGGGAGACCCTCAGTAGGTCTGACCAGCGGAGCGTACCTGGTGTGCTGGGCTCGACTCGCAACCGGCCAACTGCGCCTCACCTGAGCATGGTACTCGCAACATCTTGCGCCCGACGCATAGTGGACAATAATTGCAGACGATCATGACTTGAAGACTTCTTTTGGAAGACACAAACGGTTACCTCGAAGTCATTGGTGCTGTTGAAAGGCGAAGGTACGCATTTCTGTCTGCGAGGAGGATCCATACCCCGGGCAATGAGATTCAGAGCTTGAGGATCTGGTGATCGGCCCAAGTTATTTACCGCTTTCAGTTCACAAGCTGCACTGCCGTGGCTTGCCTGTGAGGTTTCTCCCGCCGGAGCACAATTGCTGCGGTTCGTTGGTGTCACTGGACGGGAATGCATGAGACATGGTTGCACAACTGGAACTGACGTCTTAATGTTAGGTCTACCCTGTCCTCCCTGTCTTTCTAATCACCATGGCACCCTCAAACAGCGAAATCGCACCGTGGGACATGAGACCTTCCCAGTCGACCCCGATGCCCCCCAAAGCCATGGCCATCTTCGGGACCAACCCGGACTCGAATGTGGCCAGCCGCAAACACCTCGCCAGACCCATACAAACTCCTGAGATTGCAACCTGGGAGGCCGGCCTTGCGCATGACGACGACGTCGCCCCGTGGGAACGAGATCCGCAGGCACAAATCTCGGGGACTCGCTCGATGAACCAATCCTATTTCCCTGATGCTGTTGGTAGATACGATGGACAGGCCCCCTCTAGGCGCCCCGATACCGCCAGAACAAACACGTCAGACTCTCCAGACTACGATGGTGATGCACGACGGCCGTCAATTGCGAGTGCCACGACAGTCAGTAGTACGGGCTCAAGAAGTAGCGCTGCAAATGGTCGATTCCATAAGAGTTTGGTGGGCTTTTTTGGGGAAGATCCTACAGACTCGCGGAAGGGTTCGACGGCGAATCTGCCAGAACAGCTGCCGCCCCCGAACTCATCGGAGAAGCCCTCCCAGCGCAGCGGCTCTACACAAACCCAGAACACGCTGGACGATCGACCTAAGACTCCTGCTCCACCGCCTTCCAGCGATGTCACCCCTTGGGCATATCAGAATTTCGAGGATGTGTCCAATTTTGGTTCTGCTCCGATACGCCAGGAGCAACAAGAGCAACAGCAGCAGCAGAATGAGCCGCTTGCCCCCGCCGCCTCTGTGACTTCTCAAAAGCATGGGCTGTTCCGACATCGCTATACTAGGAGTAAAGAAGATCCGCCGAAAGGCCAGCCAGCCCCTACCTCAATGCCCAAAAGGCCTTCCACCAGCCGTGAATCATCCACGAGCAATCTAGGTTTCTACCGCAATACCCCCCAGACTAGTACCCCAATGAGCTCCTCTACAGCACTTGCACGCAACGCCAGCCCGGCCCCTTCGTCACGTAAAGAGACGTCCTCGAAGTCAGAGAAAAGAGGATTGTTTTCGAAGTTCACCAAATCGCACAAGGACAAGCACTCACCCCAGCCAGAGCCCATACGAACCAACTTTGAGCCTGTGCGCCTACCAGAGGAGCCAAAAAAGCCCAGGGCTATGTCGAACAAAGCCACCCCCTCGGACATCTCTGACAACAAAAGGGACAGAGAGACCAGTGTTGCCTCGGTGGATAGTGCATCTACAATCAAAGCATCCGACCCTTCTCCGAAGCTCGATCGAACGCAGACAGCCTCATCCAAATCTAGTAGGTTTCACCGGACTAGGCATCGCGGTCCCAGCATTCAGAGCGAGATCTCGGACAAGGGTAGATCGGCGAGTGGCCACCAAGGACCATCCCAGACAGGCATATTCAGCCTGGATACCAACCTCGATGACATCTCGGATATCGTCTCTCAGCCAGCCGCTCCCAAAACCCCTGGGGAAGCAGGCATATGGACCGGGAAAGCTGCAGCTACACCAATGTCGGAACTGTCGGCGCCTGCTTGGGATGCTCCGGACAGTTGGGCCGTAAAAGGCCAGGAAGATGAGGTGCTGGATAGCCTGCCGGAAGCCACCGACGATGGGCTGCCCGCCATTCAGGAAGAGGATGGCATATCCTACTTCATGCGTGTGTTCAGAACAGACGGAACATTTGCTACCTTGTCTATGTCGATCAATGCTACAGTGGGAGAAGTCCTGCAGTCTCTCGCGAAGAAATCAGTACTACACGACTCTATCGACAACTATCAGCTTGTCATGCGCAAACACCAGCTCTCGAGGCAACTGGGCTCGGGAGAACGGCCTGTGGCCATGCAGAAGAAGCTCTTGTACCTGGCTGGTTACACAGAGAGAGATCGCGTTGAGGATGTCGGCAGAGAAGACAACAGCTATCTGATCCGATTCACGTTCAGCCATGAGAAGCAGACGGGCTACGGCAGCGGCCTTGACAAAGATCCGGCATTCAACAAGATGCAGAAGTTTAGCCATGTGGATCTGTCCGGGAAGTCGCTGGTCACAATACCCATTATTCTCTACACAAAGGCATCGGAAATCATCTCCATCAACCTGTCGCGGAACCTTGCACTCAAAGTACCCAAAGACTTTATCACGGCATGCATCAATCTGCGCGAGATAAAGTTTACCGGGAACGAGGTATGGCGGTTGCCCCCCAGTTTGGCTTGGGCAAGCCGGTTGACCGTCCTTGACGTATCAAACAATCGACTGGAACAATTAGATCACGCTGAGCTGCACCGGTTAATGGGCCTTGTGAGTCTGAAGCTCGCAAACAACAAATTGACCCAGCTGCCACCCAACTTCTCATACTTCCGTCAACTGCGGAGCCTCAACCTCTCTTCCAACAACTTCACTACTTTCCCGGAGAACATCTGCAGCCTGAAGTCCCTCGTTGACCTTGACATCAGTTTCAACAAGCTTTCCTCGCTCCCCAAGATTGCGCAGTTGACCACGCTCGAACGGCTCTGGGTGACCAACAACGATTTGAAAGGACCTTTCAACGAATCATTCAGAAGCCTGGTCAACCTGAAAGAGATCGATGCCAGGTTCAACGCAATCACCAACATCGATAACATAACAAATCTGCCCAATCTCGAACAGGTTCTCGTCGGCCACAACAGCATCACCACATTCAAAGGCTCGTTTCCGAAACTGCGCGTCCTCGTCCTAGATCACTGTCCGATCACCTCCTTCGAATTAGACCAGCCCGTTCCCACGCTGTCAAGCCTTAACATAGCCTCGGCCAAACTTGTTGAGTTCAAGGAGACCATGTTCGACTACATGCCAAACCTGCAGAAGCTGAACCTGGACAAAAACCACCTCTCAAACATGTCGGCGCAAATCGGTCGGTTGACCAAGCTAGAGTTCCTGAGCATGGCGAAGAATCCGCTAAACATCGTCCCTCCGTCCATCGGGAACCTGGGTGAGCTCAAGTTCCTGAACCTGAGAGAGTGCAACGTGAAAAGTCTCCCTCCAGAGATCTGGTATTGCCGGAAGCTCGAGACGCTGAACCTGTCGTCGAATGTATTGGAAACCTTCCCCAAGCAAAATGCAGCTCCCCCGCCGAGCGACATCAGGGACTTTACGCCGACGGCAACCCCAGGGCTGTCGACCTCTCCGAGCTTTGACGACCTTGGCAAGCTTGAAGACTTCCAAGCACGGCGACCGAGCCAGGCGTCGTCCGGGATGATGAGCATTGGTAGTTCGCCCGGTGCACGCAAGAATTCGATTGCGTCGCTTAGTGCCCACCGGAAGCAATCTGTGATTTCTAGGTCAAATACAGAATATTCCATGTCGACCGCAACCAGAAAGGACTCCAACATCTCGCAGGCCAGGCTCCATTACACATTTGCTGGGTCACTTCGATACCTGTACTTGGCTGACAACCGCCTGGAAGACGATGTCTTCCGCGAGCTGGTTCTCTTGCCGGAGCTTCGAGTCCTCAATTTGTCTTACAACGAGCTGGACGACTTTCCGCAGGGAGCACTCCGTCGCTGGCCTCAACTCGCTGAGCTCTATCTGTCTGGCAACGAGCTGACTTCCCTGCCTTCGGACGATCTCGAAGAGAGTAGTAATCTCAGGATATTGCATCTGAACGCGAACCGATTCCAGGTGCTGCCTGCCGAACTGTGCAACGTGCACAAATTATCTACCTTGGACGTGGGAAGCAACTCACTGAAGTACAACGTCTCCAACTGGCCGTATGATTGGAACTGGAACCGCAATACCAACCTCAAATACCTCAACTTTTCCGCCAACAAGAGGCTCGAGATCAAGCCGGCCACTCACCAAAACCAGAACCACTTCCACGCAGTGAATCGCGACGAAACCATGGATCTTACTAGCTTCAACACTCTGAAATATCTCCGGGTGCTGGGCCTCATGGACGTCACGCTCTTGACCAATACCATACCAGATGACAACGAGGATCGCCGTGTCCGAACGTCGGCTTCCTTGGTTGGAGCATTGATGTACGGCATGGCCGATACCCTGGGCAAGAATGAACATCTTTCGACGCTCGATCTCCTCAAGCCGAACTTCCGAGGCCAAGACAGCGAAATTTTGATCGCAATGTTTGATGGTCAAACGATGTCTAGCGGCGGGTCGAGAGTCGCAAAGTATCTACACGAGAACTTCTCTTCCGTCTTTTATGAGGAGCTGAAAAAGGCAGAGAATTTGAAAGATACACCAGTCGACGCTCTTCGAAGGACCTTCCTCGCCATCAACAAGGACATGGCAAATTTCGCCAGCAGCGGGTTTGACACCAAGGAGCACAGACTGGCTAATGGCCACCGAGGCTCGACGGTGGCAAACATTCTAGGCCCGGACGATCTGAGCTCGGGCGGCACGGCGACAGTCCTGTATGTCAACGGACAAGAACTGCACGTTGCAAATGTTGGTGATATTGAAGCCATTCTCATTTCGTCCAACGGCCAACACCGGCAACTCACCCGCAAGCACGACCCAGCCGAGGCTGGAGAGCGGGAGCGGATCCGAGAGGCAGGCGGGTATGTCTCTAGGCAGGGCAGACTCAACGACGTCCTCGAGGTGAGCCGGGCATTTGGCTATTACAGCCATATGCCGTCGGTCATTGCCGCACCGCACACCTGCAACTACCAGATCACAGAATCGGACGAAATCATTGTCATTGCTACCAAAGAGTTTTGGGATTATGTCACTGTCGACGTGGCAGTCGACGCTGCGCGAGCAGAAAAGAACGATCTCATGCTTGCCGCCCAGAAATTGAGAGATCTGGCCATGGCATTCGGAGCCCGGGACAAGATCATGGTCATGGTCCTAGGAATCTCAGACCTTCGAAAGAGAGGCAACCACCGTTTCCGTGGAACTAGTTTGTCCATGGCAAAGGAGATGGGCCTGGATGAGGGAGCCATCTTCCCGAGTTCGCGAAAAGCTCGACGCAAAGGCGAAACACTTGTCGGTGACTCCCGGCTTGCCCGACTCGAAGAACCGGAACCGCCTGTCGGAGATGTTGCGATCTGTTTCACTGACATCAAGAACTCGACGGCACTATGGGAACTCCTTCCTGTGCCCATGAGATCGGCAATCATGATGCACAACGAGCTCATGCGGCGGCAACTTCGTATCATCGGCGGCTACGAAGTCAAGACCGAAGGAGACGCTTTCATGGTGTCGTTCCCAACGGTGACATCGGCCTTACTTTGGTGCTTCAGCTGTCAGAGCCATCTTCTGGAGTTGCCTTGGCCACAAGAGATCTTGGAAACCGCGCATTGTCAAGAGAAGCTGGACGCGGACCAGAACACCATCTACCGTGGGTTATCTGTACGAATGGGTATGCACTGGGGCCGGCCGGTGTGCGAACAGGATCCTATCACACGAAGAATGGATTACTTTGGCCCCATGGTCAACAAAGCTGCTCGAGTGTCTGCTGTTGCCGACGGGGGGCAAATCACCGTCAGCAGCGACTTCATCGCCGAAGTGCAAAGGACGCTTGAGAGCTACGCCGATGATGACCGGCGGGATTCTGTGGGATCGGAGGATACGGTCAATGACGATCCTCTGTCCGTGCAGATCCGTCGGGAACTACGGCAATTGAGCAGCCAAGGCTTCGAAGTCAAAGACCTGGGCGAGAAAAAGTTGAAAGGTCTAGAAAACCCCGAGTACATTTATTTGATGTACCCGACGACTCTTTCAAGTCGACTTGGGATTTCTCCCGGGGTCGAGACGAAAGTCCAAGCCGGAGGTGAACCAGGTACTCTGGGCGAAGACAGCCAGCTCAAGGACTTGCAACTGGACCAGGTCTGGAAGCTCTGGGACATCGCTCTGCGGCTGGAGATGTTGTGCAGTTGTTTAGAAGTGCCCGAGCGGGCGGTTGGACTTCACAAGCCCGAATTGAGTCTGCTCACCCGGATGAAGGAGCGCGGTGGCGTGCAGACAGACGCGTTCATGATCAATCTGCTGGAACATCAGGTGACACGAGTTGAGGTAAGTGCTGCCCTCGACAACCAAGCCAAACGCAAACTAACCTTCCGCTACAGGCGTGTGCCACCACTCTGCAACTCCGACACATGTATCAGCCTTTCCAGAAGGGAGTCAGCCTGTTTGACCAGGCCAAGCCTATCGGGGAGATCTTGAGCGAGGTGGCGAGTCTTCTCGCGGAGGTCAAGGCCGAGAGGAGCGAAATCAAGACACCCGAGACTTCGGAAGGAAGCAGTGAAGACGAAAGTAGCGAAGAAGACGACGATGAGTGATGGAGGGAATGGTGCCGGGATTGCTTCGACAGCAGTTCTCAGCACCCTACAACTAAACCGAGCAGGTAATTGCAGCATGGGGGGGTTTTTCTTGAAGGGACACATTTGCTCCCGGACATGGGATTTCTGGGGCGTCTTCGGGGAGAGGGACGTCTGAGAAGTCCCTCTCTGGTCGAGACGCGCACTGGGTTGGGCGTTTGATGACTGAATCTGCCATGACCTCGAGCCTTGGGGAGGGATGAACGCCGTTACGAAGCTTGACGCATGCACATACTTTCGTTTCGTTTCGAGCCGCACATTGGGATCAAGTATATTAGTAAATGCAAACATGGGACCGACCATGCATGGGTAATGGAAGGGATGGGGAGAAAGTTGGAATCGGATCTGGATTATGGGTTTCCATTGATTGCATTGGGAAGGATGCGAAACAGCGCAGCAGCGGGCACAGTCTCTGGATGGGCTTGGGTGTTACGATATCTTTTTTCTTCATGACATTCATCGTGTAGCGACAATACGTAACTGTCCATTCACCATTTGTATTCTGGGGGTGGTCATCTCTTCGTGTCCGGACCGTGCTCAGGGGTGGACGGCTCGGGAGAATCATGAAGACAATTCTTTCTCACGCCAAATGTAGGGAGGAGACGGCCATCTTCACCGCCGCGAGGCAGCCAACGTATAGATGGGGATATGTGGTGTCCCTGATCCGAGAACCAGGGCAAACGTAAAGATAAGAATAAACATCGCGCATGCACGGGCTATGTTCATGGCCGTAGCCATCAGAACGCCTCGCCACAACACCGCACCACATCACATCTTCGACCTCGCCGGACCCAACCCACAGATTGATCAGGACAAGCACGACACCAGCACGCCCTCGTAGTATTTGTCAAAGTGGATCTCTCCCTTGACCCTCTGGATCAAGTCCCGCTTGTAGCGATGGGCGTATGCTCTCTTGACCTGGTCCAAGTGCATGCGGTCCCAATGGACCCGGACGACGCGCTGGACCAACAGGACGTCCTTTGTGCCGGGCCCGGCCATGGCGTCCTCGAGCTGGATGGCGTCGGACATGGCGCGGTCCGAGGCGCGGCGGACAATCAGCAGCAGCGCATCCCTCATGTGGCCGGAGAACTCGGACTCGATGACCTTTTCGAGCGAGGAATGGTACTTTTGCTGCCAGTGGTGGGCGATGGCGCGGAGCTGGCCGTCGGACCGCTTGGCCAGGATGCTGCACACGGCGATCTGGTCGGTGCCGACGCGGCCGTCCATGGCGCGGTGCAGCTCGGAGCAGTCGTGCTCGAGCTCGTGGGGGACGACGGGGGCGGACTCTTCGTTGCGCGTCGCCGACATGACCATGTCGAACAGCCGCTCCGTCTTGAGCGACAGGTCGCCCTTGACGTCGGCCTCGAGCGTGCGCCGGAACGTCTGCTGGTACGCGGCCTTGACGGCGCGCAGGTCGGCGTTGGACCGGCCCAGCAGCACGTCGTTGAGCACCGACTCCTTGGTGCCGAGGCCCTTGACCGCGTCGTGCACGGCGTGCACGTCGTGCATGAGCGGGCCCTGCACGAGCGCCACGAGCGTGTCGCGGAAGTACTTCGACGTCTCCGACCTGATGTCCTTTTCCAGGTCGCGCCGGTGCCGCGCGTTGTACGTGTTGCGCAGCAGCGCCATCTGCAGCGGGTCGGGCTTCGAGAGGACGCGGATCAGCGTCGTTTCGTCCGTGCCGAACCCCTTCATCGCCGCGCGCAGTGCGTCCGCGTCGCGCGAGGCGTCGCCCTGCGCCGCAGCCCCGGGGATGTATCCTGGAGATGGCGGCGCCGCGGGGGCCGCCCCGCCGAATTGGTTATTATATTGTCCCGGGGGTGGAGGAGGGCCCCAGTTTCCATGCTGCTGCGGCCCGGGAGGCGGTGGTGGGCCGCCATATTGTCCCGGAGGCGGGCCTGGGGGAGGCGCCCAGCCTCCGTGATGTTGCTGCGGAGGAGGAGGGCCGCCGAACTGTGGTGGATATCCGCCGTGGCCTGGTTGCGGCGGACCTGGAGGGTAGCCGTAGCCGTAGCCTTGGCCGGGAGGAGGAGGGCCGCCGTATTGTCCTGGAGGCGGTCCCTGCGGAGGGCCGTATGACATTGCAGGTGGAAGTATGCGCAGGGAGGTAGAGGTAGAGGATATCGAGGTTACCGTGTACACTGTATGCGACGTCGGTGTTGATGAAAAGTCCAAGGGTATCGGGCGCGTGCGTGCGTGCGTGCGTGTATGTGTGAGTGTGTTTTTTTAGGATGATGGAGGGTAAGTGGGACGCAGGGAACAAAGTTGCCTGGTTGCCTTTTGGACCTCAGGTCGACCAAGACTCTCGTAGCCAGTTAATATACGTTCCAACGTTGCGGGCGATACGAGTAGCGTTCGCAGGGCCAAGGCAGATTCATTCGTAATCGTGAGACTTGCAGTATCAGATGACGGCATGCGTCTTCTTCACTGCCCTGCCACCCTGCTCCCCCTGGCTCCTCATTCATGGGTGGAGGGGAGCGAGGGGGGAAGGCAAGCGAGGCGGGGCAGTGATGGCCACGCCGGTTGGTCGCAGCGAGCAATTGTGGCTGGACGCCTCAGTTCCGCGGCCCGATGCAGTCAAGTGCGGTCATGTGATGAGGCTGTGCGCCGCTTGGTTCGTGCGCCGGGGCCTTGGCGCCACGGAGCGATGTGCACGGTGTGTTCCTCTCGGCTTCGTTATCCGAGCGGGCATCTGTGGCGACAAGCAGTGCGGACGCACTCTTACGGGTTTCACACTTCATAGTGAGGCAGTGCGGCAGTACGAGTCTCTTATAGCTGCTTCGTTGCGCTCCGGAGTATTGAAGGTCCAAGCACGAGCTAGATGGATTATGGCTACTTAAGCTTACATACGACACTGGCACCTCGTGAAGAAGCCACACACTCACTCACTCACTCGGCAGGCTGATCTTCGTGGAAAACCAGGCAACGCACCTCGATCGACTCTCTAGAGTACTCGTTGACAGTCTCGGGGTTGACAAACGCAGTGTGGGGTACTCGTCTTGCTCGGCCGTCCAGTTTCGAGTCGAAGCACTTGATCAGGAGAACTTCCTCAGGGGTCTGGCCGTACAGGTAGTACCACTTGTGCTGGGGGTTGGGGCGGACAGTGTAGGTCTCGCCTTTGCGCGTCGGATAGATCAGGCCCACGCCGACGAGGTCCGACTCGGGAACCGAGTGGGCATCAGCGACGGTCAGCGGGTCCTTCAGAATGGTCTTGATGGGCCGCCAGACGTTGATGATTTGGTACCGAGTCTGGAGCAGCCGGTCGGCCTCGTCGGGCAAGTGATGGGGGACGCGAGACTTGGACGCGCTGTAGCTCTGGTCGATGTGTACGCGGTTCACTGGTCCCCGGAGGAGAGCTGCCGGGCTGGCACGGTCCTTGGGAGCACGCCGGATGGTGTGGTCGAAAATAAAGACACGTGACGCCCCGGTCCTGTCAGGGGAGCAGTGGTCAGCAAGCAACAGTCAGCATACGCGGAATTGGTATCGGCTCACGCGTCCTTCAACAGCTGCTCAACTTCCGGGTAGTATTCCGCTTTGATTTGGTCGTCGTCGACAAAGTCTTTCTCGACGCTTGTGTGGCGGTAGATCTCAAATCCGTTCTTGTCCAGGTTATAATTCTTCTCCTCGCCTCGGATGTCGGTGATGGTCACGTCCAGCGGCTCGACTGGTCTCTCGTATGTTTCGGGCTTGCCTACATAGGAGGGCTGGGGGGCGCTGCCATCACCAGGATCCTTGTAGTAGTTCAGGCTCGTGCGGACGTGGTGCTTCTCTTGCTGAGTAGCGGAAAGGGCCTGCAGTTGGGCTGTCACAGGTTCGAACGAGGTAGAGTGGCCACCTGGCTGTTGGACTGCTGCTTGTGCCATTGCTGCTTGTTGGTACTCGTGTTGTCTGTGTGGCCGTCCGTCTGCTCTCGGCACTCCAAGGCCGGGCCCCAAGTGAGGGTGTCACCATACTTATGGCCAATGCTATCCTATTTCCTGATTTGTCAGATAGCACGCCATCCTGGGGTGCTCAGACGCGATGGTCAGCTAGGGTGTGGGGTAAACCGTCGAGGACGTGTATACACGACTCCCGAGGCCAATCGGCGCGGAGACATTGCATGACCATGTCTCTAGCAGACTCCCAATGGCTCAGGCGTTCTGGCCTGATGTTGAGGCATATGAAGCATTTCCAGGTATTCCTCATTTCGCTCCAATCAGTATCTTGTCGGCTTATCAATACACAGTGTTGATTATAATTCCTTGCGTACAAGTTGCGTTATGGTCGTTCCGTCGTCCAACATGTCCGTTTCTTCTTCAAGTCTATAGCCTCGGTAACGGGGCAGGGCAATCGTCCATACGGACCAATAAACAACTCCAAAAAGCAGTCTATGGCCACAGTCAGTGGTGCCCGCCTTTAGAGAAGGACGTCCACTTACATGGCGATACCAACGAATGCATAGGTCGCATAGAAGAAGTTGACGTCCGAGTGGCCCTTTCTAGAAGGGAAGAATGGTGCACCAATCAGGGACAGGGACAACAGGAGCCTCAGCCACACGGCTGGGATCCAAGCCTTGAACGGTCGTCGCAAGTCTGGCTTCTGGTAGCGGAGGAGAATCAAGCCAGCAGCGACCGCCAGACCGAAGAACGATCCGGCATAGCCTTCGACATCCGCAATGAATGCGTAGACGGTGGCCGACGGCGGTATGGCGATGACCAGAGCCGAAGGTACATAATGGACGATGAGCCCTCCCATGGGAGTACCGAATGGTTTTGAAGACGCCAGAAGTGCCGCATATGGTAAGAAACCTTGCCTGGCAACTTCTTGGTTCACCCGAGACTGTGATGTGGTTAGCGAGGTGTCGCTGCATTGTGAATATCTATACCCACCACGGCGAAGGTAACCACCATGACATTCCCCGCTGCGCTCAGAGCAATGGCCAGCGGGAGGAACACGTTGCCGAAACCCGCGCCGAAGACTCGCTCAAAGAAAAGCGCAGCAATAAGCTCGCTGCTCTGCTTGACCTCCTCCAATGGCACCACCGCAAGATATGCGACATTGACAAGAACATACATGGTACAAGCCGTGAGCAATGCACTAGGACCCACAGACTTGATGGTTCGGATAGGATCCTTGACCTCGTTCAGCACGTTGTTGACGTTGCTGAGTCCCGCGTAGCAGTAAGAAATCTTGAAGAAAGTTGTTGACAAGGTGTTCCAGGCCCAGTCTGAACCAGTCCATAAATCATCCCATGACATGGTTGTTGCTGGCCCGCTGGAAGGAGCCATTGGTCTGAACAATACGACGAATAGTCCAGTCAGGATCATGAACACAATCAATCCCACTTTGAGCCACCCAAGAACATTTTGAATCCAGATGCCGGTCCTGTAGAAACAGCTGTGAACAATTGTAATCCAGGTCAGCAGCCCAATTGCCAGGAGTTTGGTATTGACATCCACAGGAGTAACGCCTGCCGCAAAAAGTGTGTACTTAGCGAATACGATGCAATTGCTGGCCGTAAACCCTAGGAGGACAGCTTGGACCGCGACCAAGGTCGAGGTGAGAAACTGTGGTTTGCGGAAGGTGTACTCCAGGTAGACCTTCACCCCGCCTGATCGAGGTAGCATGCAACCATATTCCATATCGATGGCAAGACCAGCCCACGCAACAAGCGCGCCGACAACCCAAAGTACCAGTGCTAGGCCCGGGCTTCCGACGTTCTGCACAATCGTCCCAGGCATAGCAAAAATACCAGATCCGATCACTCGGGAGATCACCAGAACGTACGCGCTCCCCCAGCCTATGTTGCGGCCAGCAGTAGATTCTTCTGGGAGAACATCATTTTCAACGTTCCGTTCGTTGAGTGCTGCTGCTTTGCGTCGCTCTTCAATCGACTCACGCGGTGAACTGTTCTGTGAGCCGACAGGCGACAATAAAGGAGATGTTTCGAGATCTTGCATCTCAGGAGACATGATACCGCTTCAGAAAGGAATACGGCCTCGGAAAAAGAACATGAACAATGCCGGGGGCCGAGGGGTCTTGCGGTGGCTAAAGCACAACAGCTTATGAGGAAAGGCTGAGGATGTACAGAAACACCTCCGAGCAACATGTACCGGCGCACAGGAGTTCCATGCTGACAAAACAGGACCCGATAGACACCTGTCATAATGTAAACATATCAGGGGATGGTATCGCAACATTTGGGGCACTGGTCGCGTCAAGAAGCAAGGCTGATGGGAAGCGACGGGGATTGCTCATTCGGGCCCTCCATCACGCCATATTTGGTCGTTTCAAGGGTTTGTGCTTCTCCGACGCTGACGGGCGAACAGTCAGAGTCGCCATCATCAATAAAGGCTGAAAGTGTTCAGGGCTATTGCATGTGCTGGACTTGGTTGAAGATAATTCTTGCACTGTGGATGAACTATGAGGAAATGCAAATGAGGCCGCGATGAAAACAAAATGAAACTCGCGCACACATCGGTGCACGTGATCCTGCCAAGACCTCAGGCAAGGTTTAATAAGCTGAGGGTACGGAGTAATTGATCAAGGCCTTAGGTTTGTTGCTCTTCTTTTCATTCAGAACCCTCACAAAGCGATGACTGTGTTTTCAGTCCGTCGGTTAGGATAATCAGCGGCTCTCGAGCTTCTCCAGCTTCTCCGCGCAACATTGACCCCAGGCTTTGCAAAGGCCGAGCTCCAGGTTGCAGCTCAGGCTGGAACCTCGGTCCAGTGCTGCCGGAGCTACTTCAGTGTCAGAAACAAGCACGGGGGACCAGCTGTATACAAGGAGACATATTTCTCATCAACCCCTCTTCCAACAACCCTGCCGCATCTCACTTAAAACACAGCCCACCGCCACGAAAGAAAGCACGAGCACGAGCACTCCCTGCTCATTTGGCCGTCACCACCGGCAGAATCCCGAGTTTGGTTGTGAACCGAGGCCAAGGAATCCGAATACGTTCTACGAGCAAGGTAGGGCAATATCATTCAATTGGAGAGAAGGTGGCCTCCGGGAACTATTTCAACAATTTGAAAACCAAAACCCGGGGCAAGGAAACTTGGGAACCCCTCCTGCGGCGTTAAGGATCCTCACGCTCAGCAAGATCGAATTCGAAGGAACCACCAGGCTGTAGAGCTCGACTCACTGCCCACTATGGCCAACAATCAACGCTTCACCGTCGACAAAATCAAAGTCCACGGCGACCCTCGCATCTCTCACTTGTCGGCCTATTTGAACGGATACACGTATGGCCTTCTCTTCAGCCCCGCGTCACCTTCTGTGCCCAAGCGCGGGACCATCTTCTTAATCCACGGCTTCCCAGACATCAGCATGGGCTGGCGCTATCAAATTCCCTTCTTGACACAATTGGGGCTGGACGTCGTCGCACCAGACAGTATCGGCTACGGCCGCACCGATGCACCCCCGTTCAAGCTTCAAGACTACACCTACAAGCGCGCCGCAGACGACATCGCCGAACTGGCCCGCCAACTCGGTGTCTCCAAAATGATCCTCGGTGGCCATGACTGGGGCGGCAGCATCGTGTACCGCGTCGCGCAGTACTATCCTTCCTTGATTTTCGCCGTCTTTTCAATCTGCACGCCTTACTCCCCGCCCAGCGAGAAATACGAACCGCTGGATATCCTGATTGAGAAGCGCCTTCCCAACTTCGCCTACCAAGCACACTTCGTGTCCGGCGAGATCGAAGAGGCCGTGAAATCCAAGGCTGAAATCCGCAACTTCCTCAACAACCTCTACGGTGCGAGGACCACCGACA
The DNA here is from genome assembly GCA_016109495.1 of Phialophora tarda. Lineage (NCBI taxonomy): Eukaryota > Fungi > Ascomycota > Eurotiomycetes > Chaetothyriales > Herpotrichiellaceae > Phialophora > Phialophora tarda. The sequence continues at coordinate 836,302 of JADWPL010000009.1, forward strand.
CCAAGGAAGTCGCCTTTGACGCGACCGTGGGCGTTGACTTGGCCAAGCAGCCCCGAATTGGCAAAACAAAGCTCCTGACCGATGAAGAAATGGACTACTACGTGGATGAGTACGCGAGGCACGGCGTCAACGGGCCCCTCAACTGGTACCGCAACCGCGAGGCCAACTATATGAACGAGTGGCGGGATTTCTTTGGCAGCGGCAAAATCACGGGTCCCCAAGCACAGAAAGACCTGACGCTGCGTATGGAGGTCCTGTTCGTTTTGGCCAAGAAAGATCAAGCGCTGAAGGCTTTTATGGCGCAGAAGATGGAGGAGCGGATCCCGAAGTTGACAAGAAGGGAGGTGGATTCGGGACATTGGGCACTCTGGGAACGGCCGGAGGATTGTAACAAAATCATCGGCGAGTGGTTGGAGACTAAGGTGTTTCCATTCTTCGGCAGCAAGAGGGAGGGCAAATTGTGAAAGGCAGGGAGATGAGCCAATGAATGCGTAGCGCAGAACGAGCCGGAAAAGGGATCCAAAAAACTGAGCTTGCTCAACGTTTCCGAAGTAGGTACGGCGAAAACACACAGAACCTCGTCTTGCATACTCGTACTGCACTATTGGACTGCACACATGAACTCATGGGAGGCTCACGGAGTAGGCATCTAACTCGTAGGAGGCTGTGTAGCGAAAGAGATTAGCGAGCATTTTACCCGTCTTAACGGTGGTGATATCCGGAGTGCCAGGCCATGCTGCTTTTGGTTCACCGCGCCTTCATTTCATCATGACTTTCCTGTGACACGTCGGTGAGGTAAACATGATCGGCGTTGGGAATGACAGCATCGCCAAGTGGAGAGCTCCTGCACAAAGGAGACAGCCAACAGATTTGTTTTCACCGACCAATACTCCGACTGTTCTTGCTTTTGTCTTTGTACCTGCCAGTGGATGTTTCCGTGGGTTTGTGACCGCCTGTTCTTGAACCTGTCTTCTCGGCACCGTTTCCGTCACCACCACCACTTTTCAGTCGGCTGTATGAGTTTTATATGAGCTTCGTGTTAAGTTCTTGTTTCTCAGTCTCCAGACTCCTGATCAGGAGCAGAGCCCTTTTCCCAATGAAGCACTACCATTTTGAGAGCAAGCCCGTGGCTCACAAAGATGCCATTGTCTCCGGACCTCATTACCGCTTCACAATCCTAACTGACCGTCTGCTCCGGTATGAGTGGTCCTATGACGGGAAATTCGAGGACCGCGCCTCCACCTTCGCTATCAATCGAGAGTTCCCGGTACCCAAATTTCAGGTCGTCGACAGGTCGGATGGGCTCGAGATCATCAACGAACACTTCCACCTGAGCTACGATAAGAAGCGGTTTAGTCCCAGTGGACTGTTGTGTAGCTTTTCTGCCAAGATTACACTATGGGGCGCGCAGTGGCGGTATGGCGTCGAGCCTATCCATGGTAGTCGAGAGAATCTTGGCGGAACGGCACGGACGTTAGATGAAGTTGATGGACGTTGCGATGTCGGCACCGGCGTACTCTCGACGTTCGGATACGCTGCTCTCGATGACAGTAAGTCGATGCTGTTCGATGGCGAAGGGTTTGTGGCTGGTCGACGCCCTGGGGATCGCATCGACGGCTACCTCTTTTGTCATGGACATGATTACAAGGGTGCCATAAGAGACTTCTACAAGGTCAGTGGCAAACAGCCCGTGCTGCCCAGGTGGGCCCTTGGCAATTGGTGGTCGAGGTATTACAAGTACCATCAGGACGAATACATCGGCTTGATGGATGAGTTCAAGAGAAAGGACATCCCCCTGTCGGTGGCCGTCGTGGATATGGATTGGCACATGGTAGATGATTCTCGGGTTCCGCATGCTGGCTGGACGGGATACACCTGGGACAAAAAACTGTTTCCCGACCCTGAAGTTTTCGGACGTGAGATACACAGTCGGAACTTGAAGATCACATTGAACGATCACCCACACGCCGGGATTCACCACCATGAAGATTCGTACGAGCAGATGGCAAAGTTCTTGGGCCACGACACGTCAAAGAAGAACCCCATACTGTTCGATCCCACGACCCCCAAGTTCATGGCAGCATATTTGGACATTCTCCACCGCAACGTGGAAAAAGTGGCATCGGACTTTTGGTGGATTGACTGGCAACAAGGTTCTCACACAAAGGTGCCGGGTATTGATCCTTTATGGCTGCTGAATCACTTCCACTTCGTCGACAACGCGCGTGATGGCAAACGTCCGCTCATCTTTTCTCGGTACGCCGGCCCCGGCAGCCATCGATACCCCGTGGGCTTTTCAGGAGACACCATAACGACGTGGGCCAGCCTGGAGTTTCAACCGGAATTCACGGCCACGGCTTCCAACATCGGGTATGGATGGTGGAGCCACGATCTTGGCGGCCACTTTGGCGGTTCACGCGATGACGAGCTCGTAACCCGCTGGATAGAGTTCGGAGTCTTTAGTCCCATTTTCCGTCTGCATTCGTCGAACTCAAGGTGGACGTCAAAGGAACCGTGGTTATACCGCAGGGAAAGCGAAGAAATCATTGAAAGCTTCATGCGATTCCGCCACCGCATGATCCCTTACCTTTACACTCGCAATGTTCTTGCTTCAACCGAGGACGAGCCACTCATCCAGCCCATGTACTGGTTGTTCCCGGAGCGTAGCGAAGCATATCAGGTTCCGAACCAATATTTCTTCGGCTCGGAGCTGGTTGTGGCACCAATTGTCAAGCCACGCGACAAGAGGACTAATCTTGGCCACGTCAAGGTCTGGCTGCCGCCGATGCATCGGCACGTTGATATCTTCACAGGCACGGTCTATGACGGACAAAGAGAGCTAAACATGTACCGACCCCTCAGTCAGATCCCTGTGCTAGCTCATGAAGGAAGCATCGTTCCGCTTGATGCAAACGAGAAACCCGGAAACGGCGGCCTCAATCCTGAAGACTTCGAGGTCCTTGTTGTCATTGGACGCAATGGTCAGAGTTCCGTGCTTGAAGATCCGGCAGATGATTCGGAGCAAGTCAAGAAAGAGAGCCCCCAGACTAATGAACGTGGCTCCCTCATCCAGTACAAACAGGAGGAAGGTGAACTCACAGCTCATGTGACTGGTCGAACCTGGAGTTTCCGTTTCCTGGCCATCACCGAAGTTCCCAAGGACCTGAAAGTCACCGTCGATGGGCAAGATCGCACGGAAGACACAAAAATCACCATCACAACATTCCCGGATACTCCTTCAATGCAAGTCCATGTGCCTCCAGCACTACACCCGGATAAATACACCCTCACCATCTCCCTAGGTGCCAACCCACAACTGAGTGTCATTGATCATAGGGAGCGTATCGAAAAGTTACTGCTGGATTATCAGACGGAGTTTGACATTAAGGACAAGATCTGGAGTATTGTGGATGACAAGGAGAGTGCGATTAATGTCAAGATTGGGAAACTAATGAGTCTGAGTGTGGATGAAACCTTGACGGAGCCTATTGCAGAATTAATCTTGAGCGACGTCAGGGGGATGCATTTGTGAAGGGAGCTGAGAAAGAGAGGAAGCAAGGGCCGGTGTATATTATACTGCCGGCATCACGCGTCGAAGCTTGAGCTGTGAATCGCGTGAGCCAGTCGAGGTCTGGATGTGTGGTCAAGTTAGAATCGCATCCTCAGCTGGGGTAGTGAGATTTAAGAATGGGTCAGTTAGTTGACTCACCTTCACCAAGAACGCCCCAGCCATTTCTTCTTCACCTTCATCTGACACTCGTGTCGCTTCAAGAAGCCTTTTTGAGACGACTTGCTCGTTTCCACATCAGGCTGCACGCAGCTCCGAGTCGGAATAATGGTCAGGCTTCACACTTGACTCAGCGAAGTGCACGCGCATCGCTCGCTCCCATTGGACTGCTCACGGAACAAGCAACACAGTGTGCTAGAGCAAACACCGGCAGCCGTCCGAACCAGCGGTGTCCCTTCCACCTTCTGATGGGGATCGAATCGAGCCCCGCGAGCCCCTCCACGCCCTCTTGACCACGAGCACTCGTACATACTGCGACGCCTGAGATATTCGAAGCAGCTACGGAGCATTCTTACTCCGAGCAAATAAAGCAGAGCTCCCTTGGATTGGAAGTCGCCATTCTGACCCGGAATTGACTGCTTCGTGCAGATTCCCGAGGCTCATCTCACGCTCTTTTCCTTTTGTATCTCCTCGCAGATTCCCTCTCTGGGCTTTGATCTTGTCCACACGTGGCCATGCGCACCCATCTCTTACAAAGCAAGACCTGCGAATATGCAGTCTAGACATGCCCTCGCACAAAGCCGGCCTGCTGTTCGTGAACAAGACATCGTCGTCAAGGTCTCTTTCCAACAGCAAAGGTGACTCGGAGCGTCTTAGGGAGATCCACAAACACGTCCAGAAATCACGCGACTACGAGAAAGAGAAGGAGAACAGGAGGAATGTGAGGAATGCTAGATCGTTGCCTCTAGGATGGCCCCCTGTTTCTGTCGCACCCAGGCAAGCGCCCAGCGACGCACCGCCCCCCACCACTGGAGAGACACCTTCCAGCAAGGATCGGCGTTCGTCAGCCATTGATTTCGACGCCATTCTGCGCGAAGAAGACGCCGAGAGCAAACGCTGCCATCTCGACCCGTGCCTTGATGAGGCTCCGAAGCTCGCTCTCGCTCTCCCGACCAGTGGCTCGCTCGAACCGTTTGGGCAGTTCAAGATAGCCATGAACGCCGAACGGCATCGGATTCTGGAGTATTTTGTGGCCAGATTCTTCCCAGCAGTGACACGAAGCGAGGTGGCTGCGTTTATGGGCCATCCGCAGGCATCGCCCAGAAGCCCTGCCGTTCACATCGTCCGCCAGGCACTTTCGGACGAGTTGCACGTCTTGGCACTATTGACCGCCGCAAGTGCCCGCATGAAGTTCGTCGAGCGATATCATTTCTCTCGAGTTGATCTCCCCGAGCGTCTGGCGGTTGTAGCGCTCCAACTACTCCGACGCTACCTGGCGCGAGGGAACCCGATCACCCATCAGTTGGTGCAAAGCATCCTCTATCTCTGGGCGGTCGAGAGCTACCGGAGAAACTGGGACGCGGTGTGGACGCACGGCAGGATGATCATGTATCTCACTGACAACCATCTCGGTGGCTTCCGGAACCTGGATCCCTACATGCAACGGATGCTGTGGCTGGCTGACCGATTTCAAGCTGCCGCCACTCAAAGTCCGCCTATGGTCAAGGAACAATGGGAGACCGACGAACTCTCGCCTCAGCAACGTACTAGTGCGATCACTGCACTCCAAGAGCACGTCAAGCAGCCAATGGGTTATGGCTTTGTCGAAACAGGCGACGTCTTCAGTCAGGGCTTCCGAGGTCTTCTCGACAAGGTTCTGGACCTCTGTTGCGTTATACACTGCCACTGGATTACCATCCCAGAGCAAAGGCTAATTCCGAACCGGCAATGGGCCGTCGCTCGAAGCTATTTTATTGCAGACGAACTCATTGGTTTCAAAGACGATGGCGCTGGAAATAGCCCGAGCTCCCAAGAGGACAGGATGCAGGACTGCGTCCGACTGGCCCTGATTGTCTGGATGGCTTTTGTGCCCGCCAGTACACCATATACGGATGCGAAGCTCCCAACGTTGCGGGCGGCTGTGGACGCTACAGCCATGCGAAACAGGCTCGAAGGGATCCTGAATGACGCCGACGAGTCGTCCGCCGACCTGAACAAGCAGCTACTGTTGTTCTGGATCGCTGGCCTAGGCGCCGTCACCAGCGAGGTGGTTGAGAATCAGGAGTGGTTTGCGGTACAGTTTCAACGGCATGCGAAGAAGCTAGGAGTCTTTTCTTGGGCAGACTTTGTGTCGATTCAAGAGAGGTTTTTGATGCTGGATACTCTCAAAGCTGGGAACCTTTCAAACTTGATGTGGCTCTTGCAGCGAGCCGTTCACGCCGATGTGGGAAGCTGAGTTACAAACATCTGCTGAAGGGATGTTCTCTAAATGGGCGGTTTTATCATGAGCGTCCCACAGAGATCCGACCGAAAACATCTTTTCACACTCATCCTTTTAGCCATGCAATCGGTTCCAGCGGTACCGAACAAGGACTGCCTGTGCCATGATGGTCGTGCTGGCGAGGTATGTATGCCTTGCAGCATCATCGGTCATCTACTGATATATTGACGTGCTCCCAGTCGCTTCAACGTTGTAATACAACACAATCGGAGTCATAATACGGACTGGTGGAACGAAAATTCTGGGATCCGCACGCGCTTCGTTTCAGCACTGCGGTTGTATGCATCAAGGACTAGATACCCAGAGGTGTCCGTGATCAAACGACATCTCTTACAGCCACGGCGCTTCACAGTCGGAAGATCTCGGAGTGCTCAGCTAACAGAGTCGACTGGTGCGAAAACGGATCTCGGTGGCTCGGTTATTGTTCGGTGCCACGGCACGAGGTTGGGCGTCAGATTGTCCGGTCTGCGATGGAGGGGCTCTGGCAGTGGATGCCGGTCTCTAGATTCCAAGATCCTGACCGCGTCGTGAGGAGTGTCAAATGTCGTGGAAAGTAGGCAGTGTCTTCAGTCCAGAAGTACAATGTGTACGAGGCATTGTCGCACATGTTGTAGGCGGCGTGGCGGGGTTCGAGGGCCGCTGGAAAAGGAACAACAGATTTGCCGAGGCACCGCTACCGGATCACTTTTATTTCCCCCCGCAGCGCAGCGCAGGTGAGCTCCGGGATCGCTGCTCGAGCCTCCACATGCGTCAGACAGCTGCCCTAAACCCCCACCGGCCGACAATCAACTGACCCTGCAGCGCTTTTCGTCCAAGCTTCCTCTCGTCCTTGGGTCGCGGTGCCTGGGAGCTGTGCAGGCATGACGAAATTCCATCGTTGCTCGGCGTGTTCCTGCCCACTGGTCCACTCTGATGTTTTGGACCTTGTGCCTCGGTGGAAAGGGACAAACAGACAATTGCTCAACGCGTCGTCGGTCTCCCAGAGGAAATCTTCGATCGTCTCTCGGATTGGAACGGCTTTCAATTGCTAGACCTGAATTGCCATAAGACTCACCCAACTCCTTCCTGGTTCGTATGCGAAGACTGACCTCACTCTCGTGTGCTGCCCTCTTCTTGGGATTGTTCGTCACGATCGTCTCTCCTCTCCTCCTTACTCGCTAAGGCATTGGCGTTGGGCTTGGGAGCATCATATTTCCTCGTCTCCGCATCTGCTTGTGTCATAGCACAGTCCCAAAGAGACGCTTGTTCGTTCTTTTTAGCTACCCACCTGTCTCTCACACGAGTCCCAGAGCTCGTGTTCCCCTGAGCTCCTCGATACCCGTCGCTGCGTCACAAACAGCATCAACACTGTTTGCACCGCGCTGCATGAACACGACAGTAAGACCCTCGTCTCGCCGAGAGCTCTAGCCCAGTATGTCGGCCAAAAGCGTGAAAGGTGAAGGCGGCAAGAAGCCTGCCTCGGCCGCCACGAACCTCATTGCCGGTGGCGGAGCTGGCATGATGGAAGCTCTGGTGTGCCACCCTCTCGACACGATAAAAGTGCGAATGCAGCTGTCACGGCGAGGTCGGACGCCGGGTACGAAGAAGCGAGGCTTTTTGATGACCGGCCGAGACATCGTCAAGCGAGAAACGGTTTTTGGCCTGTACAAGGGATTGGGCGCTGTTCTTACGGGCATCGTCCCCAAGATGGCCATTCGATTTACAAGTTACGAGTGGTATAAGCAGTTACTCGCAGACACGGATGGCAAAGTGAGCTCTAGAGCGACGTTTCTAGGTATGTCGAGGTGGTTTTGCATTAGCACCGGTCAACATTCGCTGACGTGGCTGAACAGCTGGACTGGCCGCTGGCGTGACTGAAGCAGTCGCCGTCGTAACGCCCATGGAAGTCGTCAAGATCCGCATGCAAGCGCAATATCACTCCCTCTCGGACCCTCTCGACGTGCCCAAATACCGGAGCGCGCCCCACGCCCTCCTGACCGTCCTCCGCGAAGAAGGCGTCGGAGCCATATATCGTGGTGTCTCTCTCACCGCTCTCCGCCAGGGCACGAACCAGGCCGTCAACTTCACCGCATATACCGAACTGAAAGAGTGGCTGCAACGCTTGCAGCCCCAGTACGAGAACAAGAATCTGCCGGGCTATCAGACAACAGTGATAGGGTTGATTTCGGGGGCAATGGGTCCGTTCTCAAATGCGCCCATCGATACCATCAAGACCAGACTCCAGAAGACGCCCGGGGAGCCGGGGCAGACTGCGGTTTCGCGAATACTGAAGATCTCGAACGACATGTTCAAGCAAGAAGGAGCCAGGGCTTTCTACAAGGGTATCACACCCAGAGTCATGCGAGTGGCGCCTGGCCAGGCCGTGACATTCACGGTTTACGAATATCTCAAGAAGAAACTGGAGGACAGCAACATCGCGTTTATAGGCGGCAAGTACGAGGAATGAAACAGCTCGCCGGATGTTCTCCGGTCGAGCAGCGTCGAGCATTTACAAGGAGTGAAGTGCGCACATAACTCTCATGTACCGGCATTGGATATCCCGCCATCTGGTACCTCTCCATGGCATGTACGGAAGGAAAATCTACGATTGCGAGATAGAAGCTGTGACAGTGGCAGAGACGGTCGGAATAATACCATATGCTTGCGCTTGGATACTGTATCTGAGTCTTGGGAGATGCTTCATTTCCAGCATGCGCCCGGATCTCATAAAACGCAGAGAGTATATAAGGTGGTTACACTGCGTAGACCCGGCAAGCAGAATGCGGCTGTCTACTGGAGGCGGACTCGCTTGACTCGCTGGGGCTGAGCAGTCACGACGTGGCTGCTTTTCACAATCGGTTGCCTATCGATCTCAGCCTTTCGACGCCGACTATTTTCACGTTACTCCTCTTAAATCGAATGATGTTTCCAATGCTATGAATGAGTTGGTCTCGCCTCGTGTAGCTGGACACACCGGACGACTGAGTAATTAATGGTTTGCAAGGCTGGCAGAGCGGCCATCCCACCAGAAGATGGCGTCGAGTCTGCGAGTGCGCGATTTCGACGTGGGATGGATCTGTGCCATCATGACAGAGTACGTTGTGGCCGAAGAGCTCCTCGACGAAGAATATGACCAGGGACCGGGCGACGTCGATATCCACGACGACAATGTGTACACCTATGGCCGCGTCGGAACGCACAACGTCGTCATCGCCTGCCTGCCCAAAGGCCGATATGGGACCACTTCAGCAGCATCCGTAGCCAGGGACATGTACCGCAGCTTTCCCAACATCAGGTTTGGAATGATGGTGGGCATTGGCGGCGGTGCGCCGTCGGCCACGCATGATATTCGACTTGGCGACGTTGTCGTGAGCACGCCGGTGCGTCGCACAGGGGGGGTCATCCACTACGACCATGGCAAAGCTATTCAAGATCGGAAGTTCGAACCCACGGGCTCGCTGAACCAACCGCCGTCCGTTCTGCTCAATGCGATTCAAAAAGTAAGCAGTCGACACCTTCGAAAAGGCCACAAGATTGCCCAGACTATCAATGAAATGACCAGACAGAGCCCTCGGCTAGCCAAAACTTACTCCAGACCGGCGCCTGAGACAGACATCTTGTTCAAGGCCTCCTTTACACACCCCTACGATTGGCAACCTTGTTTGGCGTCATGCCTCTCGCACACGTCTCAGGTTGTTCAACGGCCACCTCGCGACGAGCTAGAAGATGATCCTCAAATACACTATGGATTGATCGCGTCGGCGGATCGGCTCATGAAAGATGCCATGACGAGGGACCATCTGGCTGAGACGGAGGGAGTCCTCTGCTTTGAAATGGAAGCCGCTGGGTTGATGGATCGATTCCCATGTGTGGTCATACGGGGGATATCCGACTATTCTGACACCCACAAGAATGACCATTGGCAAGGTTATGCCGCCGCCTCCGCCGCTGCATACGCCAAGGAGCTTCTCTGCGTGATACCAGCTCCCACAGGAAGACACAAGTCGTTTCCCGAGGACGGACTTTCTGACGTGGATAAGAATTCAGACGGAAGATCAACGCTTGCCAGGTCGAAGACAACGGATGCAGACCTCGGACACACCTCGATGGACCTTCTCCGGACGAATGCTCAAGCCGGTGTCTACGCAACACCAGTCACTCAGCCGGACATACCAACCCCAGAACGAGTTGAAAAACAGGCTGGTCACCCCCATAGGTTCGGCTCTGCGCGACCTCAACAGTCCAGGGAATCTCCTGAACATACAGGCGTCCCGCATCACCCTAAGCATTTGGCGCAGGCGAAGGACCCTATCCTGGTAACTGAGCCAGGCCACCCCGAGGACGCGATCACTGGCGGGGAGAGACCACCGCAGCAGAAAAGAGGCGCTGCGACCAACGAAACGTTGCACCGACCACACAACACCCAGTCTCAAAAGGGAACAGTCTTTGTACCGAACGAACATGTCCCAATGCGAGAAAAGTATTGTGTGGCAAAACTGGTACATTCAACACTCATGGAAGGCAAGCCCACGAACCGGTCAAAGCCGTTATTCATAGCCAAATTAGGCTGCCCCGGACCGCACTGCGACAGCAAGGTTCCACTCGAGTGGACTTGCTACAAGTGTGGCGAGACACTTAAACGTGCGGCCGCCGGCCGATATCTCTACTGTTACTGCGGTCGGACGTCGTACTATAACTACACATACAACTGCAATGCACAAGAACACGGAGAAGGGTTCGAGTGTTGTAACAAAAGGGCGTTCCTAGCACTTCGCGGCGGACTTGATCCTGGCAGTAAATTGACCTTATTGGTGATTGGGGAGGCCGGGGTTGGCAAAGGCACCTTCATCAATGCTTTCCTCAACTATCTGAGGTTTGACACGCTTGACGACGCGATGGAGAGTGCGCGTCTACACTGGGCCGTTCCTGGCTCTTTCACGATGCAAAAAATCACTCGGGATGCCGGTGATACCAACATCGTTCACACAAAGATCCGAATAGGCCCCGAGGGACGAGATCCTCTTGTCTCAGATAGAACATTGTTCCCAAAAGTAACTCCCTATGTTGTTCATCTCGGTGGATGCGAAATTCGGCTCATCAATTGCACCGGAATTGGTGGCATGGGCGGGTCGGAGAAAGAGAGGCAACATATCAGCAAGATACTCGCAAGCCTCGCCGTACTTGATGAGCTGAACGGGATTTTGTTCTTGTTGAAGGCAAACACCACGCGATTGACTTCCAGTTTGGAGACTTTTCTTGGAGAGCTGTTGTTGCGGTTGCATCGAGACGCAGTTCAAGTAAGTCTTCCCTTCGTTGAGACAGCTCTCCTGCCGTAAAACACGTCAGCTAAGCAAGCCAGAACCTGGCATTTGGTTTCAGCAACACGCGCCCCTTCGATTTCATGCCAGGCGACGCTTTCAGAGCCCTGAAACAACTCCTAGCCCGCTATCGACCCGGCACCATTTCTCTGAGCCCGCAGACAGTCTACTGCTTCGATTCGGAAAGCTTCAGGCTACTTGCAGCTCAAAAGGACGGCGCCATGGCGCTGCCTGACATGGAAGGCTGCAGGTTGAGCTGGAACAAGTCCTCAACAGAAGTAATGGCCATGCTGGAGCATTTTATGTCACTCCCACCTGTTTCCTGGGTCTCGAACAGACCCCTTCGCTTGAGTGAACTTCTTGATTGACCGGTAGGAAAATGTCCTGCAACTGTGACAAACAAGGAAGATTTGTCGGAAGATCAGATCAGACGTGAGTCCGAGTTGAAGCCGATGGCAGGAAAGGTTCTATTTCCGCCGCTCCCCGCGAAGTCAGGAGTAAGGCCCGGCCACCTCATCGCCAAGGAGAGCCAGATAACACCCCAAGTTGAGAAACCTGACGACCAGACAAGGAGGAATGCCATCAATGCGCGAGCAAGGGGTGAAATGTTCGTAACCCTTAACGCGTAAACGACTCCAAACACACAAAGGTACGACTATAGAGGTCCAAATGGTGGTAATCCGTCTCAGCATGCGGTTGGCACAGAATTCGACAATGTCGTCCGATGAGGCTATGCTGGTATACCCCCTGTGCCGCTTCCAGACGAGACTTAACAAGTTGAAGGTTTGCCAGCGAAAATCTGAGTGGCTCGGCGATCTGCTCCGTCATCGCCCTGGGCACGCCGAAGAATCCCAATCCTTAAGGAGGGACTTGATGAAGGCCGGAGAGATCAACTCATTGTATGAGGCGCGGGTGGGTTTCCTGCCTGAGCGTTCCACTCAGCTTGGGCACTAGGGGACAGAAGTCGAGAAGCAACGCTTAGAGAGGTCGACTGTAAGTGACCACCATAATCGCAGAGTCATGCAAGGACTCTGACGAGCTCATGCCATTTGGGTGGCACCGTTCGCTGTGAAGGCATTCACGGCAGGACAGGCAGCAGAAGTGATGGACGCCACAGAAGTATAAAGTATAAGCTGATACATGAACCACCGTGGTGGTAAGATCTGTGCAAGCCTGCCCCGCCCGGCAGAAGCAGCTTTTGTCGCCACCAAACAGGAGAAGAGAGGACTCCGTGACTCGTTCCTCGTTCCTCGTCTCCCTCGACTCCTTGTCTACTTCCAGCACCCGCTTGGATACATATTACGATTGTCCTGCGCTGGATGGTGCAGTCACAGCTTGGCTAAGGCGGCCTTGGCCGAGCTGTCTTCCCCGTTGAGTCCTCCCCGCCCTCTGCGCATAAACTCCCTGATCACATTCTCCGTGAGCTTGGCCACGTTGTTCGCATAGTCGTCCCACCCCAGCGAGCAGTACCAATTGATGCTCCCGACCGAGAAGACGGCCCCTCCGCCGTCGGTCTCGTAGTAGACGAGATCACTCCTGATCTCCTTGGTCTGGGTGCCCAACGTGCCCGTGATGGGGAAGGCAGTGCACTCGGGCGCGATCCCGAAATCGTCGGAGTGGCCTGTACTCGTGGCGATGACGGTCGCGGTCGCGGGACTTCCGCAGAGCAGGTCGAACGAGTCGATCTCGTCGCCGCTGGCGCCGCCGCCGAGACCGTACTCGCCGATGAGCTGGTCGGAGGGCATGTCCTTGAACATCCAGTCGAACTTGGGGGCGTAGCTCTCTTCGTTGCGCTTGAACGGCACGCCCGGACCGGTGCCTTCGCCGCAAAAGGCCACCCCGAAGAGGCCGTGCGAGGAACGGCCGCGGGAGCGCCACAGGCCGCCTTGTTGGCCCGTCAGGCTCATGACGCGTTCGCCGCCGGGGAGGGCGTACGAGCGGACGCCTTGGTCTCCGCGGCGGACCTCGAGACGCCAGGGCCGGGCCGGGTCGACCGACGAGACCCAGTAGAAGCCGTTGCCGCCGAGGTACATGAGGCTGCCGCCCTGGCGGGCGAAGGTCTCGTACGCGTTGTAGGACTGCAGCGTCGGGTATTCCGGGTGGCAACCCGTGAGGACGGTGTTGTAGGGCGCCAGCGCCGCGGCGCCGTGGAAGTGGAGATCGTGGTCGGTCACCACGTCGTAGGGGATCCCCTGCCGTTCCAGCAGGCCGATCATCATGGAGTCGGCGCTCAATTCGCGGGGCCGTTCGAACGCCCACATGACGTAGCCCGGGCGGAAGTTCAAGATGGGCCTCTTGGCCGAGGAGAAGACGACGCCCGAGTCGTCGTTGTGGACGTCGTAGTTGGACAGGCCGAGGTCCTTGCGGCGCATCAGGCGGTCGTAGTCCTCGTCGCGCCGGATCGACGAGACGTCAAAGCCCGGCGACACCTCGATCGCGCTGGACCGGTTCGTGTCCGAGAGCTTCTCGTTGGCGTAGGCCAGGTACGTGAACGTGGACAGCACGAACGCGACTTTGGCCCCGACCGTCGCGGTCGTGGCCGCCGTCGGGCGCACGATGAAGGTGACCATGTCGCTCGTCTTGCCGTTCGTCGAGCTCACCTCGACGGCGTAGATGCCGGACCGCGCCGTCTCGGGGATCGTGATGGTCAAGTCCGTCTCCCACTGCGCGTCGTCCAGGTCGTCCTCGTGGAAGTGGATCGCCCCGTACCCGTACTTTGCTTTCGTCCAGTCGGCCTCGCTGCCGTCCCAGTCAGGGCCCGTGACCGCCCTGGTCGGGGCGTTGACGAGCACGCCGTCCAGATTATTCCCCGAGACATCGAGGATCGTGTCCTCGGCGATGTTGCGGGAGAAATCGTACTTGGCCAGCACCGTGACTGTCTTGGCGGCGCCGTCGCCGCCGCCCTCGATTTTGGAAAACGTCGGACTGTCGATCCGTCCGTTGAAGAAACAGGTAGCTGCTCGTCCGCCGACGTCTTCCGCATACATTGCCGCAAAAAGGAGCGGGTCCGGGGACTCGGGCGTGGCCAAAACAGCCGGACCTGCAAGCTTGACGTGTGAGACCGACTCCGGGGCCGCTTTCTCCAGAATATACGCCACGGGCCGCAGTTTCAGGGCGCAGTCGGTCCCGTCGAGCGTGAGCGTCATCTCAGCCCAGCGCTGCCTCTTGGGACTGAAGCCCGTGTGTACGACTTCGACGGCGTCGCCCGTGCCGACCCACGCCTCCACGACGCCGGCCTCGTTGATCACCACGGCGAAGCCACGTTTCGCGGCCCGATTCAACGTCGACACAATAGCTTGGGCATGACCTTCTCCTGCCGGCGCGACGGGGAGATGAGCCTGGAAAAAGAGCGAGACGTGAATGCCGCCGCCGCCAGAACTAAAACCCCGTTCAACCACGGCGTACGAGCCCGGTCTCGCGCATTGGAATCGCCCCTTGGCTGTGCCGGTGGGTATTTGCGTGACGGGCTCTAGTTTTTTGACGGGCGAGTGTTCGATCTCGACGCCCTGGATGACGCGCACGGTGCGGTGCGAGTATTCCGGCTCGGTGCATGATATCTTGATGGCCACTTCTTCACCCGGGGATTCAAGCTCAGCACGTCGCTTTGGCGCAATAGTTCTTCAAACGAGACGTACGCCGCGCCGTCGGCTTGGGAGGCGTCAAGTTCACGTCGGTTGTGGTAGATAACCGTCATGCCGAACGCTTCGGCCTTTTTCTTCATGTTTCGCCCGATCCCGCCCATGCCGAGCACGCCGAGCACTTTGCCCTGAGGGTCGTGGCCCAGGGCTGGGGGAGGATTGCCGCGCCAGTCGCCTTTGCGCAACGCCACCATGCTGGTGTTGAAGTTGCGCAGCGCGCCCAGCATGAGAAAGATGGCTGTGTCGGCGGTGGCGTCGTCGACCGCCGTGGGCACGTTTGCCACGAGCAGCGGTGGATCTCGTGCGGAGCAAGCATCAGCATCGATCTGGTCGTAGCCGGCACCGCAGCTGGCGAGAAATTTCCAGGATTTAGGCAGCACGCGGACAAGTTCCTCGTCGAAGAGACCCGTGATGCTGACGGACTGGAAGGTGCGGTACGCAGCGACCACGCCGTCAAGCCCACCGGACTGGCATTCCTTGATGAAGTCGGCGCGGTTGGTGGCGCTTGGTGTCACTAGGTCGCCGAGGGACCTTAGCGATTGCCATGCCTCTTGCGCACTGTACATAGGGAAAGTCGTCAGTTCAGGGCTGGAGAGTACAGGATGCATAGGATGGCTGGTGCGCTTACTGCTCGATCTTGCCGAGGAGCAGGATCTTGGGCCTGGTCGACATGTTCGGTCGCCTTAAGTGCGGTCGACGCCGTGCGCGTCGTGCTACCTTGCAGGCTTGATAAGGCTGTATGGCACAAGGGCGTTCAAGTCTTCCTTTCTCGGTCCAACGACGCTAGCTTCAAGACTGGGCAATGTTAAGCACCGATGGGTCTTCGACAAGATGGATGCAATGGGAGAACCACGGCGGGAAAATTGGATTTCATAAGAGGGACACGATACTAACGTCTTGAGAGTGATAGCAAAATACAAGTAGATCTCCAGAGGGATTGACGACTTACTGTTTGATTGGTCATTTGGGGGTTATTGTATTTGCGGCATGACACGCCGCGCACTTCTCAGCGGGAAGGGCGTTGGTTATCAGCAGTCGGGCTGGCTGCTTCGATAGTAATGGACTGGGTGTAGGTCGGACATATTAGCATAGAATCGGCCATTGCAAGGTGCAGAATCTCCTGGAGGATCGCAGGTTGAATGGATCAAGCATAGAGTACGAAGTCTCTCATGAAAAAGAGCAGCGCAGAGGTTGGGTAAGGACCATCAACTTGCTACGGCATCCTTGGCGATGTGGCGATATACAGAACTGCACTAATAGTCATGTCCTGCCCCGTTGCCAACAATTACGGTGAACCTGGTAACTGCGTCTCGATTGGAGCTCGACATCAATTGAGACTCAGTCCCGGATCGCAATCAAGCTGAAGGGATCAACCCGCCTTGTCCTCCGTACGATCGTGCCTCGTCCTGCCGCCTTCCTGTCATACTCTCTACACGCCTCTTTATCTACTTCACGAGCCGGAATAGCGCAACTCCTTTGAGCTTGGCCAGAATGGCCGCCAAACCTATCAAGGACGTCGCCTCTTTGGCCAAGGTACGTGTCTCGTCACCAGCTATGTTGACAGATGACTCGCTTACAGTCGGCTCTAGAAATATACCCAAGAAAGTACCGGTATCTGGGCGACCATCCACAGGTACTTCGCCATCGACCGCAATCGCAGCAACGGCGTTCCTGTCAAACACTTTCGCAACCCTTCCCCGGCCGCTCTTGACCCCAAGTCCTACGATGACGCCGTGACGATACCCGCGGCAGACATCGCAGATAACCCGTATTGGAAGAGAGATGTACGACGAGCATATCCCACGCTTAGCACCGTTACGCAGGGCGAAGTAGTGGGGCTCTTGACCCTGGGAAGTGCGGCAAATCCGAGTCCGAAGCTGTTGGCTGGCGAGGAGGGCAGTAAGCAATTGGTCGCGGTGAAACACGAGGGCGAGAGAGGTCTCGCCGCGTACTTCGAGCATGAGAAGGCGGCAGCAGTGCTGGGCGAGAATGGATTGCCTCCTATGCCGGTCAATGTGGGGCAGAAGAAAGACGTAAAGTACCAGCAGGCACCGACGAGTTATGGAGACGAGTATGTTACTCTGCCTGTCGAGAGCCATCTACCTATGCTAACACTGCTGGCAGTTATCCATGCCGAAGCTTTCTCTAGAAGTCTATCGCATCACCGGACAGGGGCAACTGTATATAGTCTCATCAAGCTCTTGCAGGCTCGTAAGCCAGAAGAGAAAACGGCACACATTATTCCATTGCCGCGCGACGTTCTGCCTCGACAGCCGCTTGCTGTTGCTCGAGAATTTCTCGCTGGCGAACAGCTTCTTCACCAACCGCTTTTTCGCCCTTTCTTCTCTGGCGCTCTTCGAAAGCTTGTCTGCCCTTCATGATTCGCCCCACGATCTCCGCGGCATTCACATGCGAGTACGGATGGTCCTCGATCTGCCGCAAAATGCCCATCTCCTTGGCATCCGTGTAAGGGTCGAATGTTGAGGGCATGAATGTCGTGGGACCGTGGTAGACGGCGGAAACCTTGCCCATGGGCATTGCTTGTAGATATGCTTTTGAGGGCAAGAAAGGCGCCCCGAATACGACGGCGTGAATATACCGGCATTGCAAGACACACAGTCCTCGCTCGAAAATGTTCATGATAGGGTAGTTGAGACCTTTCCAGTGGTTGATCACGGCATCGTCGTGGACACCAGCAACGACGTAAGCTTCGTTGTCCTCTGCTTGACTGACTCGTTTCAGAAACTCGATGTGCCCGGAAGAGAAGAGATCGAAGCCGCCATCGACGTAGACAATCTTTTGACCAGGTTTGGGACCTTTTCCAGCCACAATCTTCTCGAATCGGCCACTGTCGGGAGATTCTGGCTCTCCTAATTTGCTTGGTGCTTGCTCAGCCCATGACCATACTTCTGCACCTGGATGCAAAGCTGTCTCATCCATAGCATAATCCTTGATTCTCTCCAGCATTTCAGCGCCTTCAGCCACCTTTTGTGGGTCAGGTCCATCGTTAGTCTTGCCCTGAAGGGCATCCGGCAGGGACTTGATGAAGTGCGTCTTGGTACAGAGCAACATGCGGCCCACCAAGTCGGTGGTAGATATTCCTGGCGTTCGTTTGAAGACGAGGAAGCGACCAGCAGCCTTGACGAAGCGATAGCAGTCTTCTCCACCAGCATCGGATGTGATGTCGTCACCGTGAGCGACGTAGTAACAGCCATAATGGGAGATCCAAGGCAAGGCCGTCACATAAGGAGCGTATGGGATGACTTTGGTGGTCCACCGACATGCTTCGCAAGCGGCCATTCGTTCATCCAATGTCATGACGGTTGGCCCTTTGTTGTCCAAAATCTCTTCATCCGAATGGAGTCCGATGTAGAGCTCTTTACCTAGCTGGCGGGCTTGTCGCAATGCACCGGCATGACCTGAATCGATCAGACATGCTTACCTTTCGTCTTACTGGAGACCTACCGTGATGAGCAAAGTCGAAGCATCCATCGACCCAGATGCGATCTTTCCGGATTTCTTCATCTTCTTGGGGGTCGACTGGCCAGTGGCCCGGCTCTGGCACCTCGACGTCCATGGCACTGTGGGCGGTGCAGGTGGAAACGACGGCAAACTCAAATGATGCAGTCTTCAGGCTCCTTGTGTGCCCTAAAGGGATGTCTGCCTCTGCAAGGAGGATGAAATGATGGGGATGCCCCTGGACAGATGGCGCAATATGAGTGGCACGAGGCAGTCGAAGGGTGAGGAATCCCCACAAATTTGGCCTCGCGCACCTTGATGAACCCCTGTTTGTTCGTGGAATCTACCACACCATCTGCAGGTACCCTTCGCTGTCCGCACCCCTTTCGACCCAAGTCGCAGAATTCGCTGGCGCACACTATTGACCTGGGCTTGAATTTGATTCGGTGATCTCGATCCGACCGGTCAGGTGGTACAAAGAAGAAACGGTTAGAGTGGGAGTATGACTGAGCCTAGCACTCAGATTCAGAACCAGCCTCGGCCGCAAGCATCTCGCGATGGTTCCATCAGTTCCACCAACTCAGGAGGAGCAGCGGCAGGAGGGGGAGGAGCCGCAGGCTTTCTCTCCAAGATTACCAGATCGCCTTCACGCAGACATAAGCCTCTGGGATCCAACGGCTCCCTCGACGGTGCTGGTTCGACACCACCTCGCCCTCGTCCTCGTCCCGCCTACACACGAACCGTCACTGCCCCTCCCGCCCCAATCACTTTAAATTCCATCAAGGCCGACATTGTCGCGCGAACCGCCAGTGATGTGAGCGGGCTCGCTCCTACCGACAACAAGATGCTGCCTCTCCCAGTTGGAAACAT
This sequence comes from Phialophora tarda, assembly GCA_016109495.1. Classification (NCBI taxonomy): domain Eukaryota; kingdom Fungi; phylum Ascomycota; class Eurotiomycetes; order Chaetothyriales; family Herpotrichiellaceae; genus Phialophora; species Phialophora tarda. Next base: position 855,574 of record JADWPL010000009.1, read on the forward strand.
TGCTCCTGTCTACAACACCTCCGGCACCCATCGCGCTCCCCTCCACCCGATCAACAGCAATGTCAGCACTGGCGATGATGGCTCAAGTGCTCACACGGCGCAGAAGAAGGAGAAAGAGACACGAGAGCCGGATGTGGCTTCAGCGTTGGCCCTCAATGGGATGCTTCCCACCAGCCAAGCTGCCCTCGCTGCCATTTCGGGCCAGCCGAGCACTTCAGCACTCTACGTGCACATACAAGAGATGACGCATAAAAGGGTCGCGACGCTGGACTATCTGCGCAGAGCGCATGAAGGCCGGTCGTTCTGGTTCAACACGGTCCAGTTCACTGAGGCGGATATCTCCAAACTACCATCATACACGCCCAACCGAATGTCACGACGAGCTGTCAATTACATGTTATTGGGAATGTCCCTGCCGATGATTTTGGATTTCCATCCTCCCCAATCTCAAACTCAGACCAGTGTCGCAAGCAGCGCAGCAGTTGCGCAAGACTACTTGAAGAACCTGAACACACTGTTGGCCGAGTTTGAATCTTTCCAACAACTCCATCCACCCGATGGTAGTTCGGCGAGTTCATTAAGTCGAGCGCGGATACCTCAGATGTTTAAAAGAGCAGCGACAACTTCAAGGCCGCGAAAATCGAGCGGCCCGGTCACAGATATCGGCCTCCCTATGCTTCCCACCACATCACCACCTTCGACGCTGCCGGAGGCCGGTCACCATGCTTCACAGCCATCGATAGACACTACAGCCAGCATGGCTACCTTTGCGTCGTCGGCAACTACGCTGGTAAATCCTTCGCCTTTGACTCCCATGTCGGCCATCAATTTCCCCAGTGCTACATCATTCCCTCCTCCCGCGCCTTTTGACGCGCCCAATTCGACCCTGTTACCGAACGAGGGTCCATATACTCACCTGCAAACCCCGCCTCTTCCATTCACGCCCGACTTCTTCACCGTGTTCGCTACATTGTGTGATGTCCTCATTGACACATATCAGCGGCTACTGCAGATCTTGACAGGACCGCCCGCTTGCACACCAGCCATCAGCGACCTGTTCTCCAAAGTTGACGGGCGGATACGCAAAGTTATGGTTTCCGCGGTTATACGTGAATTCGAGCAGGCCTCCCGGGAAACCGCAAAGAGGGAGATGATGGGTTTGCAGAAAGTCGTCTTGGGAGGACTGATAGCATGAAGAATGAAACCAGCTGTGAAGCCGTCAAAGGGACAGGCTCCCTCTTGAAACCCATAAACATGTACGAGAATCTCATTGGATACTAAGACTGAGCGCGGCGTTTGGAAAGCTACTGAACCGGCTGGATGAGAATCTGCGGCGATGAGTTGGAATCGAAAATAGCTGTACTGTGAATAGCTTGTAAGATACGAGATGTAAGCGGCATGAGAGCGAATGGACCGAGTTCTGAACTTGGGCTTGACGTACGAACCCGATATTTCGAAAAGGTTCTCCCGCTCAGGCGACCATCAGCAGAACCCTACGGAGTACTCGGTAAGTATACAAAGTACTCCGTACAACCACGACTCGCTCCTTGGGGAATGGTACCATGAATAAGACGCCCAAAAGAGCATATGACAAGAGACCACGAGGTAGTTGGACAATCTTAGCCATCGCCAAGGAAAAAAAGATTGCTTTCAGAAAGGATTGGTCTCTGGGTTTTCTCAAGGCCAGAACGACCAATACCCCTGGACGCCATTCAATTTGCGGGGGACGCCATTGAGCATGGCCGCCCGCCCGCAGGCTCGGAGAAAAGAATGTAGGACCCCTGCACGTCCAATTTGAACCCTGCTTCTTCCTTTCCGCGACCTTGCTATTCTTTAACTCGTACCTTGTATGAGTACTGTATAGTTGTCGCAGCCATGCACTGGTTCAAGGATAGCAGAAGCTCGACGAAGGGAAATCGACCGACTCCGCCTCGTAAGGCTTTAATGCTGAAGATTTTAACTCTTCGGCGCTGCGTGTAACGCCTGTGGCGGCTGCCGGGCGCAAACTCTCTGACGCGGGTGTGCCTGGCTAATCCGTTTACCGGCTAGTTATCCCCCGCCGATATTGACCTCATTTCCCTATCAATTCTCCGAGCGGATCGTCGCCTCTCCTCACACTCTGACTGCTGCTTTGGCCTCTTCTCTTCTCACTTTCGGACTCTTTGCTTTTCTTTCCTCATCTTCTTTTCCCTCCCGCTTGGATAGTGCGCAAACTGGTTACTTGCATTCTTGCCTGGCATTATCACTCTAGACATCGTTCGTACTACATAAGGAGGGATATCCCGCGACTCGCCACTTACCAAGCCAACACCTCATTCTGACGTCTGGTGCGCTCGCGTACATTTCCACCAATTCCACCCCAAAAAGCTACGAGATGGCAGGCATGCGGCGCGGCCAAGCGCTCTTGCTCGCTCTCGGCATCGTTCTCATCTACTTCCTGTTCTTCTCCGGTTCTGGGTCGAGCACAGATTTCCGGAAGGCCACCGAGGCATCATTATCGCGCCGCCGCGGCGTGCTCAGAGGTGCTCTTTCAGACCAGGAATTGACTGCGCAGACAAACCGCGAGCTTCAAGAGATTCTAGACAGGCAACAGGGACAGCGGGACCGGGACCAGAAGATCTTTGACGCGTCGCCTGTTCAAGGCGCTCATGCGTACACCTCGACAATCAGCTTCGACAACGAAGTCCCCATCGGCGGCAGGAAGACGATGCCAAAGGAAAAGCCCAAGTACCCTGTTGACACTGCCAAACCAGCGGGCGCAACGGCTCTTGTCGCGGACGGCCAAGGCGAAGAAGTCGCATACAACGGGAATAAAGTGGAAAAGGCCGAAGATGCGGGAGAAGACCTTGCAAGGGAGGAGTTGCAAAGTATTCTCAAGAAGAGTCCGAGTACGTGAGCTTCCGCGCCGGGGAGTCGTGCAGTCACTGACCTTGTACCGAACAGTTATCATCTTTTCCAAATCATACTGCCCGTACTCAAAACGCGCGAAAGCCCTGCTTCTGCAAACATACAGCATCACGCCGGCACCGTATGTGGTCGAACTCGACCTGATGACGGACCCGGTTCCCAGACCTCATGCCGCAGACGATGATGATGACGACGCACCAGCACCAACCTTGGGCAAAAAATTGCAAGACCTGTTGGCCTCTTTAACGGGTCGACGGACGGTCCCGAATATCATGATCAATGCACAAAGTCTAGGCGGAAGCGACGACATTGCCAAGATGGACGCGGAAGGCACCTTGGAGGAGCACATCAAGAAGATGGGAGGGAAAAGGATCGTTAGTGTGGAGAAGCACCACAAAGACGAAGATTAATTTCCCGGTCTCCTTTCGTTCAATTTGCGTTGGCATCATCCCAATTTGGGCCGCTGCGAAACCAGCATTTTCGACAAACGACCGCTCTCCCTGTCAGGCCTGCTCAACAAAAGGGCAACACCCGGCCGGTACACGTCTGTCGAAGTCAGGCCGTGTCAGCATTCCCACTTCCTTCATTCGCTGCAACTGGCGTCGGTTGAGGTATCTCATGACAAACGCAGCACACTGTCCTTGAGACGCCTGCAAGAGCTATGCATGCCGGAGAAGATGAGAAGATGGGCACTCGAGGTTAGGCTGTCCGTGGTCCTCTGCTCTCAGCCTTCAACTTTGGACTACGGGAATAAGTCGCGGAAGTATCGAGCTTGCGGAAGCCGGAAGCGAATGCCTTGGATTCTATCAGAGCGCTGGTACAGCGTTCTCTACTGGCGTCGTGGGCCCCACCGATGTCTGTCATATAAGCATTTGCGACCTTCACCACCCCTGCCATCGGACCGTCCCTCAAGTCGCTTGGGGCCATGTCGAAATCCCCTCGGGGATGAGATTCTGGCAATTTCTCGTATTGCGGTCCTCCTCCACCTTCTGACCGATCTTTGGTCCTGCTCGTGGCCGGTTGATGGGCCGTGACATTGGTAGGAGGAACAGAATGAGCGATGGCTCGTCGCTGGTGGACGTGCTATTATAAGAAGGAAGAAAGGAGGCCATGAAGTGGAATGGAGTGGTGCTGAGAAGACCCTCTGCTAGCTTTGAAGATGTCCTTTTGCGTATCCATCTGGAAATCAATTTGCCATTCGGCAAATATGACTGTCCATGTCACCTCGAACATCGCAGCAAAGGGGGCAGGCAGTCCTAAGGTGTTTGGACCTTTATGCCTTTTCGCCATCGTTGTTGGTGCTGTCGGGCCGAAAAGATGGCTGGAAGAACGATACGAAAGACCGAGACGGGTAATGAGACTCCGACAGATTGAGTAGCCTCCTGAGGCGCCTTTATCGGGTCACACCCATCCTTGGTACAAGCAATACGTTGCGCCACGCAGCGTTCTGTACAGTCCCCATTAGAGGTCGTTATCTCGGTAACTAGCCACTGCCTCTCATGTTCAAGGGAGAGAAGATCGACCATCTGTCAGAACGTAGTGGATGGGATACTAAATATCATATCAAGAGACCCGGCACTCCTTGGCTAAATCTGAAGAACAAACCCAGCACATTCTAGCTCCGAAAGAGATATCTCGCACCCGTCTCCAGTGCAGTGCCACCTTCCCGCCCCAAATGAGCAGCTGGTCGAATCGTTCGGACCTGCGACTCTCCCTGTGAAGCTCCCTGATGGCCTCGAACCGGTTTTCAGCCAAGGCATGCTCCCTGTTCAACGAAATCAGGCTGTAATCAAGTCCAAACCTTTCGCCGCAGTGGTTCAGTGACCAGATCCCCGATTACGTCCACATTGCCCCGTCGACTACCTAGTCTGCTCCCTCGTCGCCACGGCCTCGGCTTCCGCCTGTGCGGGCCCTCACTCGCTCTTCTGCTGCTTCGGCCTCGGCAGTGAAAGGACCGGAACTTCCAGCACGAGACGGTCATGTACTTGTCCCACCAGCACTGAGATCGTGACAGCGATGTCTCGAACAGCCGAGCCGCGCCGTCGACTCGTTGCGAAGGGCCCGAGCCTGGCAGTGGTGGTGGTGGTTCAGAAGCCCGTTTGGTATTATTGTCCGGTGCAATGGCGGTGCTGCTGCTGTTCCGAGCGACACCCGCTTTGTTGTCGTCGCGAGCGGCTCTCTTGAACCACGTCGAAGTATGTACTACCTGGACCGGACGACCTCGACGACCAGGTCAAACCACGTGCCCACCCCTATGGGGCGAACGGGGCTGTCGAAGACCTGGTGAAGACCCCAAGGCCCAGGGGGCCCCCAGCTCGCCATGAAAACGTGACCCTCCACGTCGCGCTGCGGCGGGGCGCGCGCAGTCCCAGATCACCGCGCTGCTCAGGGATAATGCCGACTTGGAAGGCCGCGACGACGAGCGAGGTGCCGGACCACTTCCGCAATGGGCATGGGGGATTGGGAGCCAGTTACTGGGGTCTGGAGAAGGTGTTCGAGGTCGGCGAAGTGGGCCATCCTGAAGATCTTTGCCAATTTGCCGTTCTGAGCAGAAGTGTGCCGTTCTGAGGAGGAGTATGCCGTTCTGAAGACGAGTAATGAAATGTATGACCAGCTTTAAATCTAGCCCTTCTCTCTGGCTGGAGGCGTCGTATGGTTGCCGTAAGTGCCCGATCGTCCTATAGCGAGCGAGCAATGCAAAGGATGATTCATGATTTCATTCAGTATCTGCCTGCATGCCTACCTACCTACGCACATCACGTATTCGCTAGGGGAGGGAAATGCTGGACGATATTGATACTGGCATTGTATATAGGTATAGGTATAGGTATAGGTACAGGTACAGGTATATATTAGCGTCCAGCCATACCGTCACCTACCTAGCTGTCTCTTACCTAGATAAATATTCAACACACTCACCAAAATAGGTACCAGTGATCTATGATCAGTGACGAGTGACCAGCGGCCAGGACTTACAGTGGTCCTTACGTTCAGTACTCGTATGCAGCAGTTCTCCTTCCTCGATCTCCTCGGCTCGCCATCCAGACAGGAGCGTTTGTTTGCTTGCAGTCTTAAGCCCCCGTCAGATGTATTTGTATTATACACCACACACATCTACGACGCACGTCCCGTTAGAATACGGGTACGACGAGATGGAAGAAATAAGCCACGCATGATTTAGACGACAAGTGCATCGTTTTTCATACTCATCTCGGTGTTTCTCTCCCTCTCTCTTTACCTACAATCTAGGTTGGGCTTGAGGCAGGGATTGATGATCCTTGCCGCCGAGGCCGAGTTCCTTGATGATGATGTCGGCGGCCTTCTCGCCCACCACGAACGCCGTGTTGCCCGTGTTGGCGCCGACATTCTCGGGCGGGACACTCAGGTCGGCGAGCTTCAGGGCCGTGACGCCATGGACGTTCAAGGAGCCGTCCACGACGCCCTTTTTCTCGCGCGGCGCCATCTTGCACGTCCCCAGCGAGTGCCAGGTCGTGGACAAGATCTCGCGGATGCGCTGGTCGATCGCCTTGTCGTCCTCGGCCGAGTACTCGATGCGGGCGGCGTCGTCGTTGGTCACGACGGGGCCGTCGGCCTTTTCGATGACGGCCGCCTTCGACCCGGCCGGGAAGCGCGGGTGCGAGGACGCGAGCTCGCCGCGGAAGATGGGCATGCGCCGCCACATCTCGCGCGACACCTTGTACGCCCAGATGTGCTTCTTGATGTCGACGTCGCCGGGGTCGGTGAGCCAGCCCGTGTCGAAGTCGACCGGGTCGGACATGGCCGGGCCCGTCACGTGGATGCTGCCGCGAGAGTACGGGTACGCCGTCCAGTTCGCCATGGAGATGTATTCGGCGTCGTCGGGGAGGACGGAATGGTCGCCGTAGTAGCTGTGGGTCGATTGTTAGTACGGACGAGAAGCAGAGGCGCCAAGGTTGAGCGTGGCGTCTTCTTACCAGCAGTACAGAGCAAGGATCATGAGAGGTCTGTCGGGCGCGTTTTTAAAGTCGCGGTCCCACGCCTTTTTGAACTCGGGTCCCAGAGCCTCAACGTCGGCCTCGGTCGGCCGGAACTTACCTTGGGCGTCCATTGCGTTGGTGCCGAGGAGCTCGTCGGTGGTTTTGATGGCCTCGTCAATGTTGAAACGCCCGTCTTGGTATCCGTTGATGGTTTCGCGCGGCGTGAGATTCGTTCGGTACGCCCACAGTGAGAGGTGGTGATCCTGGTAGTCGCTCCCCACGCCCGGGAGATCCTCGAGGACCGGAATCCCAGCGCCTTGCAGAATTTTCGCATCGCCTATCCCTGACCGCTCGAGGATGCCCGGTGTGGCGTTTGCCCCTGCCGAGACCACGACCAACTTGCGGGCCCGCACGGTGCGCCGGGCGGTGTACGCTGTGGACAGAAACTCGGGGTTGGGCAGGTACTTGGGATTGGTCTGGTACTCGACCCCGACGGCTCGCTTGTTGTCGTCGAAGAGGACCTTGACGACTTGCTTCTCAACCAGCACATGTAGATTCGGATAGTCTCCGCTCTGGAGCTTGGGATGCAGATACCGATGCGCAGAATCTTGACGTCGTCCGTTTAGACCAACGTACCGATAGTAGCGCTCTATGGCGTTGTTGGCGTCGAGGTTCTGTAGATCCTTGACCTCGGGGTATCCGAGCTTGGCCGCGGCATCGACGAAGGCGTCTTCCGCCCGGCTGCATACGTAAGTGCCCTTGGAAATGTTGACAGGACCGTCGAAGCCGTGGCGGTCCTTGTCGCCTTTGCCATGGTAGGTCTCCATCTGTGATGTAATTAGTGACGGGGCCGAGTTGTTATGCGAAGCCAGTGCAGACGGACCTTGTTCAGGAAGGGGAGCAGCTCATCGGCAGCCCATCCCGGCGTTTTCCAGGAGTCGAAGTCGGATCGTTGAGCCCGAGTGTAGACCAACCAATTAATGGCAGAGCCTCCGCCGAGGGTGCCTCCAGATGGCACAATGGGAGTCCGATCAAGGAGCTGTGGGGATTTCTTCGCGGGCCAGAAAAGCGTGATCTTGCTGCTGGGGAACAGGTTCCGCGGGTACAGCGCTGGGTGCACGACTTCAGGCATGCCATAGTTGTTGGGGCCTTGCTCAATCACGAGAATGGACAGGTTGCGATCCGCTTCGGCCAACCGCCCGGCGACCACGCATCCGGCAAGACCACCTGTGACATGACGCTTGAGTTAGGGGCGAGATGGTATGGGTCGTGAGAATCTTGACATGGACATTACCTCCGGCAATCTGGGCTTTGTTAGCACCTGGAACCTGTCATGCCGACACTATGTGGGCAAGTACGGCAGGGCACGGCGAAATACTTACAATCACATCTACCTCCTGGAGGTCCCCTGGGAGCTTCGTGTACAGCGGCATGATGAGTGCCGCGGGTCCACCACGATCCGTCCACGTCTTCACTTCTGCTTTCGGCGAGGCACACGAATCGACATGAAGGTCTGAGCAGGTCGAAACTCTTCGGCTGCAAGTCACACATATAGGCCCATGACGGAGGTGTTGGAGTCAATCCCCTCATTCTCGTTCCTATGGAGGTTTGCCTATTTCGGTCCGGTTAAGCAGCGTGCCGGACATCGACGGCGCTGACGACACAAGACGAGCATGATGGACATGCACAAAACACGGCCTTAACCCCGCATTTGAACGGAGTCAGGAGGAGGTCGCTCAGCTGTTGATACAGAACGAGGTGAGGACCAGAAGACGTCAAGGATGTGCGCCCCGGCTGGAGCGGCACGTGACTGGATTGTACTCCGCGCACTAGCTATGTTGGGACTAGCCTGTATCTTGCTCCCACGGCCGGCCAAGCATGATCGACAGAATGATGGAGGCGGCTATCGCGGCCCCAGACTCTGGGGCTTCTCACCCCGAGTATCTTTCGTAGCCCCTCATGTTCGCTGCTGTGCTCGGGCTTACACACCGAGCATCGGTCGTGTCGGAGTCAACATAGCGGCCGCTAGGGAAGGCGACGACAGGCGAGTTTCCGAGGACGATTGCCTATGCAAATGAAGCCGTCTGTGGATCCAACCGTCCAGAGGCGGACGAGACTGGGTGGTTGCCGTCGTGGAAACAACGGGTCGAGATGCCTCAGGGACCAGCTACTGCAGGCATCAAGCTTCACATGGCGTATCCTAGCAGGCCGCGTCAGCATAAAGCCAATTTCATGCTCTCCAAGAATGCCCCCTCGTTGCCGTTGTGACCGAGCCCACCAGGATACAAGCCATGGCAGCAAGGTCTTCGGCCCAAACCCAGGACGTATCAATAGTCAACCATGATTGATTTCAAAAACCGTGGCATCCGAAGAACGCCGTCGCTGTGCAGTCTGATGCGATGTAAAGACCTCTAGCCGTCAACGACGTCCTCAAACTCGTCGTCGTCATCATCATCCAGATCCATCCCCGACTTCGTATCTGCATCTGTATCCTCCGCCTTGGGCGCAATTTCGACACCCGTGGGATGCAAAAGCATCTGATCGCCTTGCTTGTATTCGTCCTTTAATTCCCATTTGCCGTTGAAGTCGCCCTGCTTCCACATAAAGGCGATCTCCTCGAGCGTTTCGCGCAAGTAGGCTTCGGGCTGGTTGACTTTTGCTTTGAGATCGCGTAGGCCCCAGATTCGATGTTGGCGGAACAGAGCCATGAGCTTGTCGACAAGCACGTCCTTGTCCACACGAGCGGCGCGGTTTTCTTTCGCCGCGCGTTTCCTGGCTTGGTTTGCCTGGTTCAGCGCGTGTTAGTTCGTGTTCGGTCCACGAGGAAGGGGAGGGACAAAAGTGGCCACGTACCTTGGCCGCCGCTTGTGCTTCTGCCCGACTCTTATATATGTTTCTGCTTCGCTTCTCTGGGTCGTCGTCACCTGTCCTGAAAAGTGCTTCTTCATGGACACGGACTTTCAACATCGCGGCGGCTCGCTTGCTCTCCAGCTGGAAGTATTCGTCATTCTTCACCGGCACGGCTTCAAACTCTCTGCCGATGGCGCCTGTGATAGCTGTCTGTTTGGGTATGGGTCGTCGAGTGTAGGGTACAAATCGGCCTTTGTTTTCCTTTTTCTTTTGTTCACGTCTGTGCCGTTCGAAGAGGTTGGATCGCCCCTGCCCCGGATTGCCTTCCTCGTCCACTTCGTCCCACGTGAATGACTTGGGCTTGTAGCCTGCTAGATCTCTTTCTGAGAAGACGAATGCTTGGCCGGGCCTGCGTGAGCGCTGTTTCTCTGGAGGAGCAGCAAAAAGGTTGTACTCTCTGGGTTCGTTCTCCAACACGGGACTCGGGTAAAGCAGTAGACTGACCTGTCGACGGCGGTGTTAATACGGACCACACCCCTAGGACTTGGAAAGGACGAACGTACCCTTGACGGATTGGTGTCTGAGCCTTCTACTCTAATCTTGCCGATCTCAATCTCGTCGTCATCTTCTATCTTGGATAGCTTCTCCCACAGGGTCCGTGGGATATGACTGAGCCATAATTGTTGATTTGCTTGTGAGAAGTCCAGATCTCCTGCGTCTTCATACATGTCCTCATCTTCGTCTAGGAAGGGCGACGGCGTATCTGAAGGTTCAGCTTTGATGTTCTCATCGGGGACTGATTCTAGCTTGACTTTGGGGATTCCGGTGCCCTGAAGGGTTGCCATGCTGGCGGTGGGAGGAGCTGTGAGAGATAGGACAGAAGGGAAACGAAAGTACGGAATACTGGGTTACCGCCGCTCAGGCGCATGTCCTTTGTCGCCGCGAACAAGAATCCCGCGCGGGGAGTCGTGTCATTGGTGCCTGGCGCTGGCCAATCAGGAACGGCGCCTCCCAGCCTCAGCCGCCCCACTCAACCCGGCCACTATTTCCTGAGTTACCAACAGACCTGTGGCCGAGTACGAGGTGTTTGCATGGTGCGCATTGAATTAAAACAGCCACGTCCGGAAGTCGAATGACATGTCACAGCTAATTACAGCTAATTATAGCTCGCTCGGTGCTAGGGAGCCTCGCATCTCCCGTAATATATCGTCTCTTGCTAAGCAGGCCGAGTCTTCTGCTTTCTGTCAATCAACATTGATCGCCGTAGGACCGCGAGTGAACCCTTGCGCCTCCCTGATCTTCTCCTGCTTAATTTGTTCTTCCCTGACCGCTTCAACGTCGACGATACTATTCCTGCGTCCTTGGTAAGTACTCTCCGGCAGAGCATTGAGCGCATCTTCCTCCTTGTCCAAATTCCGGAAACAGATCCAGAATAACACCATGCCCACAAAGCTGATACAAGCGATGGATGTATAGAGCCAGGTGAACAGAGGGTCGACCGCCAATGGCACGAAAGCCTGTGCAATAGCACTTGAGAAGGCGTTCGTGAACCAGTACAAGCCGGTTACAAACGAACGCATATTCTTCGGCGCTTTCGTGAAAGCGTACTCAAGCGATGTGATAGACGCAAAGATCTCCGAAAAGGCAATGAAAACGTACGCTGGCGTCTGGATCCAAACACTCATATCCGGGGGACCGAGTTCGGCAATGCAGGCCCCGTCGGTGGCGTTGTTGCCGCAAGGGGCGTCGACGTAGATGTAGTGCTGGATGATGGCTGCCACCACCATGGAGAGACATCCGAATCCGAACCCCCACGTGATCTTCTTGATCGGGGTGAACTTGATGCCTTTACGCGCCAATGCCGGGTAGATGAACTTGTCGCAGATTGGAATGAAAATCAGCAAGGCAATAGGGTCCAAGTTCTGGACCAGGTCATTTGGCAAGCCGTTCAGTTTCATTGTTCCCGCCTGGGTGACCAGATTATTCGTCATCTGCGCGTAACTGAGCCAGTAGATTGGGAGGAAAGTGAAAACGGCACAGGCTGAGAGTCCGCGTCGAATCTGTTCCACCCAAGCATCGTCGAACATCATCCACGAAGGCTTGTCGACGATATTCGAAGGTTTGACGCGGTCCCAGAATCCATCGCCGCCCACTTCTTTCGGATGTGTCCATTTTCCCTTCATGGCCAATCTGATGAGACGCACGGCTGTGGACAGAACAGAGCCTGTTGGTGGATGCCTTACATATCTGTTGCGGCACCAGATCATAACAAGAGGGCAGAAAAGGAACATAATTGTGGGTAGCAGGAATGCCAACCAGAATCCCACATATTTCTCAGCGTAAACCTACAGGCTGATGTTAGTCTGGATTAGACGTGGTAAGTAGAGTCGAAACCCACCATCGCAATCTGCCCCACAAGGGCGCCGACATTGATAAAGAAGTAATACCGCATGTAGATGCGAGAGATCGTGAGGTATGGATCGTGGATAACCCGCTCTCCGCTTTTCTCCGTGTAGACGATCGGTCTTGGGTGAGCGGCCTCGTACTGCTCAGCAATGAGAGGAGAAATGTTGCACTTAAAGAACCCAACACCCATTCCGAAGAAAATCAGCCCGACGCAGAAGACACCAATGGCCACATCGGAATGTTCAATCACCCCCGGAATGGAGCTGACGAGGATGATAATGTGACCGAAAGTGGCGACGACGATAGCGACATTGATCGTCTTGTAGCGGCCCCAGTACGTGTCAGCCAGGTATCCACCAAGCAGTGGCATCACATATGACCAAAAAGAGTTGAAAAGGATGAGGCCGGTGGAAGCTTGAGAGCCATAACCCAGCGCTCCGGCCTGGCCATCAGTCCCGGCTGACCCTGTCCTGGACCCCGGAGGCAGTGGCCAATTGATATAGTTGGCAACTGTACCATGTCAGCATTGATACTGCTCCGTCGCCGCGTCTCAGCGACCTACAAACGACGGTGGTCCCATAGTAGGCAAATCTTTCGCAAAGTTCGACAAAGGCGATAGTATAGAGCAACCACGGTACGTGACCGTGAGTTCGTCTCAACGTCTTGAGCTCCTCGTTCGTTGGGTACTGCTCTCCGTTGGGGCCCATGAGTACTTCGTTAAGCGCCTCTTTATCAGAGACTTGGGCCTGTGCTTTGTCGTCTTGTTCCACATTGTCGACTATGCCTTTCTCCAGTGAAGGAAAATTGGCGGTGGCAGCTTCCGCCGACTCTATGTTTGCGGCACTAGAGGACATGGTGCTGGTGCTCGAACAATGCTAGTGAAGTGAGAGGTGCAAAGTAGCTGTGGGTAGGGACCTGGCATTAGTACCATAGTTAAATCACCGTGGTGGCCATGGCGGTTACACAAGCAGCAAGGACGGATCCTTCTGGTGTTCCCATGATCGATTGACCGAAACTGACGACTTCCACAAGAGGCAGGCGCGCAAAGATAAAATCGTTCCTGCACAACATTGTCCACTCGGAAGCTCTGTCTCGCCAAGCTCTTCGCGACAAACATAGACGCTGATACCAGCGGAAGACTCCTCATCCCTCTGTAACATCTTGGCAGTCCCCCACTACCTGCGCAAAGCCAAGACAAGCCAGCGGGTGATGGGGCAGCTTGGCGGGAGAATAGCAGGCTTTGATTTGGTTCCATACACAGCGAAGCCTGTGACGTTACATAGGCAAGACGTGGAAGCAATCGAGTCCGTGCAACGGCGTAACTTGTTCTTCAAGGGATCTATCGCCGTGGGAAGACTGCTATTGATCAGCGGTAGCACTTACGTCTGCCCGCAGAGAACCTCGAAGCTCCTGTTGCGTCGATAGGGATATGCGCTTATTGGCGGACCGAGAAGGCAGGTAGCACCTTGTTCTTGGTTCGACAAGATTACAGAGTACGCAGATCTTGCCGTGATGAGGAATTATCGTGAGCAGTGCTTGGTCGAGTTCCGGTGATAGGAGGGACTGTTGAACCCTAGACATCAACGTGTCATCGCACACACGAGAATTCCTCAACTCTCTGAACTGCCTGGGTGGTGTCCTGATCGATTCGGAACGGGTTCAAAACGGCGTTGGCCCTTTTTTATGGTTCGTTTACTCAAACGAAGACCAATGGTTGACGTCGGAACCCATCGCCGATATGCGAGATTGCCAGGTCAACCGCGCCCTTTTGGGTGGCTGTGAGGTATTCAGATCGCTGCAACATCTTCAGCGGCAGGACCAGCTGCATCGCCGCAACAACGTTTATTTCTTGGAAACCTTGCCTAGGATGGAGGCCAGATATCGATGAGTTGAAGTCTCCAGTAGGTGTCACGTCTCCCAGAGCATATGCCGTCAGACCAATGAGCTCGGATGCGGTGGTCTGGATAATGGCACGGTATTTGGACATCCGAACGTCAGTGCCGGTGCCAGTGGACGACGGCCGAGGCTTGGCAGAAGACTGCGCAACATCAAGCTTCAACAGCTCGATGAGGCCCTCGTACAGTTTGTAGCGAGCAGCGAGGAATCGTAGCCAATATAAGAAAACCCAAAAGCTGTAGAAGTGATAGATGGCGTGAGACGGATAGAGAGCCCACATCGTGCCGGCTGTCGGAGCACGAACCCTCATCATGTCCCAGCCAGGTTCATCTTTACTCCAGCCTGTCATGTCTTCGTCTATTGACTCACCACGCTTCAAGAACATTTCTGCTGTGGCTTTGGTCTTCGCTGGTTGCAATGGAGTTTGAGAGAGGAACTGCTTGACCTTTTCCAGTAACCGGGCAACTTGGTGAAAGTAGGCGGAGGCCCTGTTTGCTGTTTGAGAAGGGACGAACTCATGTTCATCCTGATACACGTCAATCTCAAGGTTGTCGAAGTCCTTCGAAAAGACCGAAGTCAATATGAAAAGTCGCATTTGCTGTAAGAGTTAGCGGGTCTGGTCAGCCACGGCGATCAGCACAACCTACAATGGCCGCTTTGAAGATGCGGAAGATTTTCTCTCCACGCGCCGTGGTGAACTGGGTCATTCCTCGAAGGCGCAACAGGTTCATGGCACCCCTGACATGCAACAAATGTGCCTGCCATTCCTCCTCGAGTGTTGGTGAGTCGGCGTTCGTTCGTCCGTGAGTGAGCACAACGCTCACCATCTGGGTATCTTGTAAGTTGAGCGTTTGTACAGGAGCCGCCGCTTCTCACCTCGTAAAGTCCAAGAAGCCAGACGGCAAGCACTGTCTCATCTTGTATGCTTGCCTTTGTGTCACGAATCGTGGCATTGGTTAGGCGCAAGGCTTGACCATATTCTTTACCGGTCTGCAGTCTCACGTCTTTGCCACTATATCTGTCGGCCAACGTCATGCGAGACACTGCCATAGCGGCCTTCTTGACGCATGAGCCGTCTTCTGCGTCCCGAAGCATATCCGGCAAGAAATCGAGAACCGGAAACGAGTAGAGGCGGCCTGCTTGGAAGCAGAACAGGTTGAGAAAGAAGCACATCGACTGATGAGGGATATCATAACGTAATGGAGGCGATATTGACCGTTGAGCAGGCGCAATTTTCTGGAAGGCAGTTTGGCCCGCGTCGTCCTCAATCTTGATTTTGACTGGGAAATCTGGGCCCGTCTTTCGTCCTGCGATGATGGATCCACCTGGCGGGAAAAGGGAACCTGGTAATTGCTGCTTTAGGCTTGAGCTTGAAGATGGACCGTCTTGAGGTGCTCGGAACTGGAGCTGTAGCTGGAAAGGATATCCTGGGCAAGGTTGGTGCAGCTGGGCGCATTTTTTGCAACCTGGTCTGCCCTCGTCGCACTGAGACCTCATCAATATTGTTCTCAATCTCACAACAGCATTCCTTACCTTGATCTTCCGTTTGCGACAGCGGGCGCAACCTCTACTGGACCTGCCAATGTTACCCATAACCAATAGGCATCGGAATCTCGAACGAGCAAAGCAATAGATGTGGACGTGACGGGAGAGCCGCAGCAACTGCGACAAATGCGGAGCCCAAGAGTGTAGAAATCTGGAGGATGTCAAGGCTTTGAGAAGTTGTTTATCGGCAGTTCACCAGTTGACTGCCTTTTTCCCACTGGCATAATTCGTTTTGTTGACGCCTTGCGAACCCTGCACGGCCCCCAAAAGCTGTGTTTGAGCAGCAATGTAACTGGGCACCCGATGGTATCGGAGTTAGTCTCAAAGCTGTAGCTCGTCAAGTCGGCGGTCGGCGGAATAGGAAATGACACCACATGCGAGCCAGACACAGAGCCTCCATGAAGGTTCGAACACGAGGAGAGAACACAAACAACGGAAGTTTCGCAGGAAGTACTAGGAGTGATAGAGAGAAGCGTTGGTCCGTAGCCGGCTGAGGTCAGGAAGCAGTTAGGGCATCCCAGCAGTGAGAAAGGAGGGGGATTATTCTTGACAAAAGGTGAGCCGGCCAGCCCTCATTCAGCTTGCGCATGAGCCATCGCGGAGGTGCTGTCCCGCAGCTTGGCAAATCTCTTGCAAATCTCGGCCCCGACCTGCGAGGGACTAACGTTTCCTGGCCCATGCAGAGCCGTCGAGGTGGTATTGCCCCGACGATGAATTTGGCAATTAGCAGCATATTTACCGAAGCAGCTCCGTCTACCACGCGGAGGAGGACCAGTCTCGCGCCGTTTCGTCGAGCTGCAGTCAGTAGAGCAGAATGGAGGTGGCGACTAATTTGGAGGGCCGAAAATAGGTTCCGAAGCGTGGAGAGCCGCCGGGCAAGGGCCTCGAGAGAACGCACAGTCGTTAAGAGGAACAGGAAAGGCACTGTCATAGGGGGAGGTGTGAGTGAATGTCTCAAAGGTCGTCTTCCCAAGTCTAAGTTTCAGCTTGGTGTTGGCATTGTGCTGCAGTGCTTCAGCCGCAACGCCCTGCATCGGCGAGACCAACGCAACCATCCCGGGCTCTGATTGGTGGTCGGGCCACCTTCCCCTCGCATCACCTTCGTTTCGCATGCGCCTTCTATAAGATGTGAAGATGAATAACCCCCCGATGCAACACTACCTCTTCGCGACTCCGACATTCCGCCTGAATTCGCCCATCGTCGGCTGGTGCTTTCAACCGAAGTGAGCCCTTTGGACATGCATTGTTTCTGCTAGAAAGCACCGTCTGCGGGAAGAGGCATGGCCTCAAGATTGGTGCTGGTCATTGGCGACCTCTTCATTCCAGATCGCGCACCGGTAAGCCTTCGGCTGTTATGTTCGCGGACGGACTGAATGACTCACATTGGATACAGGAGATTCCACCCAAGGTCAGTCCCTGCTGAGAGATTGGCTGATCAGAGCATGCGGCTCACTTTCTGCGACCCAGTTCCGCAAGCTCCTCGCTCCGGGAAAGATCGGCCAAGTGGTATGCTTGGGCAACATCACAGACAAAGAGACATACGATTTCCTGCGCCAAACGGCTCCCGATCTGCACATTGTCAAGGGAGACTTCGACACGGAGGCATCCAGCCTAGCCTTGTCAAAAGTGGTCCAACATGGAGGACTCCGCATCGGTCTTACGCATGGTCACACCGTAATTCCCCCGGGCGATGCCGACGCCCTGCTGATTGCAGCTCGGCAAATGGATGTTGATGTTCTGTTATGGGGAGGCACCCACAAGTTCGAAGCGTACGAGTTGGAAGGGAAATTCTTCGTCAATCCAGGTAGCGCAACAGGCGCATTCAGCACAGGCTGGTTAGCCATCGAGGAGGAGCCGATACCAAGCTTCTGCTTGATGGACGTACGTGCTGGCCAGCTGTGGATTGGCATACGGATGCTGACTGTGAGACAGATACAAGGAGATGTCTTGGTACTATACGTCTATCAGCTGCGAAAGGATGAAAACGGAAACGAGAACGTCGCAGTGGAGAAAGTGTCATTTAGAAAGCCTGCTCCTGTCGAGTCATGAGAGCTCTTGAGATTTCAGCCTTGCTAATGGGCCTCAACCCTGTATCGCAACATGAGTGAGTATGCGACACTAATGAACATCCGACGGCCCCGACCGAAAACCATGTACAATACAACCATAGCCACATGGTTGATACCGATCAACGTCCGACAAGCACACTGCTTCGGCGTTCCGCCACAGCAAGTCAGCTTGAAGAAATGCATACACATGAGATGCAAGATAGGAGTTCCGCAGTTGAGGGGCCCCGAAGGTAGTGCCTGCGTGCAGACTGAGGGCTTCGGCTCATTGATCTCGATACTTATGGGCGCAGATGCTCAACATCGATACGCAATCCCTCCAGCCACAAGAACCAGATAAGACCCGCTACACTGCTTGCCCGTGGGCTGCCAGTCTCAGCCCCGCAATGAAATTGCAATCTCGACCGTGTTGACCCATCTGATGCGCGCTTCTGGCAATTCATCGGCTTCATACATCTGTCTCTTTCGCTTCTTCCGCTTCCGCCTGGACGTTTTTTCCAGTGAATCGTCCATACCGGTGTCAGCATCGTCCTTCTCATCAGCAGCTTCGGCCTTCGAATCGCCAGTCGATGTAGCTTGCTCAGCTAAACCCAACGTAGTCTCATCCGCCCCGCCCAGTAACTCCAAAGTGGTGTCACCGTATTGTGGCTTCAACGACTCTTCCTCCGCCTGTGCTGCCTCCTCGTCTTCCTTGTCCTTGTCGTCGCTTTCATCATCTCCACCACCTTCCACAATGTCGTCCACGGTGCTGACGCTGCCAGTCCTGACTTCGACGTTGCAGAGCATATCCTTCTCGTGAGTACGGAACCACTCGCCCACACGGAGCGCCTGGGCCATCGCCCTTCCACTTGCCTTGACTAGCACCTCTTCCTTGTTCTTCGCGAGCGCCTCATTCGCCTTCTCCACCGCACCTCTCGGCCCATGTCCACCCTTTCTCGTGACCGACGCTCCTGCGCTCTGCAGAGCGCGCTTCTCAATACTGGTCAGATATCGCTTCACGCGCTTGATCGCAGCGACCGCGGGTGTGCGACGTGAGACGTAGACGACCTTGGGAGCTTTGGCGCCAGAAGAGCGTAAGTCGGCAATCGGTGCGTGGTTTAGCGGGCGGCGTCGAACCGTCGCATTTGGAGGTAGTCGGCGCAGGTCTTGGTTCTGCCTTTCGTGTCTGAGGGCCTTTAGTTCGGCGGACACGTCGAAGGGTAGTGGCGCAGAAGCCATTGCTGCTGAGGGTCGAATCGCTAAAGTTGAAGTGCAACAGATACCATGTTGTTATTAAGAAAGCCTGGGACTCCTCACATCGCCTATGTGTGAATAGACCGAAGCCGTACAGAGCTCGTGCTGACCTGCGAGACCCGTGGTTTACAACTGGGTAGAAGTCAATGCGAAATATGGAGTACGGCGCAGCACTCGGTCTCGGCGAAGCGATTCTGTCTCCTCACATGCCCGTGTCCCCCTCTTCGTTTCTCTCCCCCTTCCCTCTGTTGCTCTCCCTCTCTTCCCTGTGTTTCATCGCCACTCAGCTCGCGTGGATTGGGTCGTCGCTGTGCACCACACCACGGGTATTTTGCTTTTCCCCCTCTGAGAAGCTCCCTCACATGCCCCACTACGTGCTGTCCAAAGACCACGAGAACCAGCACAATGACGAGCTACATGAGTAATTCATGTTTGAGTCGGGCTGCTACAATTTCTTGAAAGGCGTGGCGGTAAGCATTGGACCTTTTTGGCCTAAGCACACGGATCTCTCAAGGCTCGGCTGGCATATGCCACTGATCGCCAACCCTGAAGCCCTCCGGGAACGGATCAGTCGGGTCCAACACGACTTGCTTGAAGCTGGTGATCCAGCCCCTGCCTTTGACTGTTGGGAGGATGGCATCATATTCGCCGACCTTGGTCGTGCCACGGATATGATTGATGAATTCTGTGCTAATGATGCTCTTGTGCCGGAACGTCTCTCCGACCTCAAGCTGGCCTCTGGCATGCAGCACAGCCATGCGAGCACAAGTGCCTGTTCCGCAAGGACATCTGTCGAATCTCCCAGGAGACACGACCACTGTGTTGACGGCCTCTTTGATCCCATCTGGCCCGGTCTCGGGCGGATGGCTCCATACAAAATTTGTGACGCCTCGTATGGCCGGGTTCTCTGGATGTACGGGAACGTATTGTTTCTGCACAGCTCTCTTGATCCTCTCGCCAATCTCAACGAGTTTGTTCGCGTCACTATTCGCAATCTTCAGTCCGCATGATCCGGCATCAACAAGGGCAAACATCATGCCGCCCCAGGCAATGTCGACCGAGACTGTGCCTAGACCCGGCACATCTATTTCTTTATCCAGAGCAAAGACAAAAGACGGGGCATTGTCAAAAGCCACAGACTTGCATTTTCCCGCCTCGCACTCGGCCGTTATTCCCACCAGTCCCGCGGCGGTATCGAGGTTGAACCGAGTAATGGGCTCTTGCATTGGGATCATACCCGTCTCCAGCAACACCGTCGCGGTGCATATCGTGTTCGACCCACTCATGGGTGCGTATTCATCGCTCTCCATGATGATGAAGCCGGCATCTGCTCGCGGATCGCAAGGCTGCAGGATCAGGTTGGTGCACATTGACGACCGGCCCCTCGGTTCTTGTAGCAGCATCTTTCGGAGCCCGTCTTTCTGCTCCCAGAAATACATCATCTTCTCGTACATTGTCTTACAACTGGGAGGAGCATCCAGGACGCCGCCCACGATGACGTCGCCCACTTCGCCCTCGGCATGGCAGCCTACTACGGAGATGGTGCGTAGAGATCTCATGTCTACACAGAGTGAAAGGATCCAGGACAGACACGCTTCCTTCGCATGCTTTTCGTTGTATATCTAGAGAGAGAGAAGTCTGATGCGATTGGCCATGCGCTATGGATTACTAATGGCTAGTCAACTGGTCAAGACCGAAACGCCCTCCCTGGCATGACTTGTTGTATATCCAGAGGAGGACTTGTCCGGATCTTACATTGTAGGGTCTCACCTCAAGCGCGGATCTCCACGCTCAAGCAACTTACGTTTACGGCACAGTCTATTGGGTACAGACTATGTAGGCTTGCGACTATTTCTGTGCATCGAAATTCTTAGCAGCGTGTGTCCATAGACTCGAGTTGGGCCACAACATCTTACATGCTCGTTGATCTGGCTATATGGATAGACTAAAATCATACTGACTGATTCACAGGTACGGCAAACCACCTGCCACCTGGTAAATACTATCACGACCACATCCAGAGACACGAGAACAGAAAACCTGTCTCAAGCAAAAGCACAGTTTCATTGCAGCTACTTCGGTGCTGGAACAGAAATATAGGAATAGTCCAGTATCCGACACCCCCTCCCCAACAACTAGACACTCACCCGCTGACGCTAAGTTTCGCTTTCAAACCGCTGAAAAGGAAGGTATCCTCTCCCCATGTCCCGTGTCCAGTAGATGAATGGCCCTTGCGGCACATCCTAGAAATGCTGAAAAGTATCGAGAGGTAGACACTGAAAAGGTCCGAATATCATACCCCGTACAATAGCCCATCCTACATATTCATACTTGATACACAATTTGGCCGCTCGAAGCTGCAATGACCATCCAACGTGACTCGTTCATCGGCCAGCCACCAAGTCGACGGCTTGCGGGAGCCAGCTGTCACCAGCGCCATTAGGCATGAGCCAGTCACCGATATCGATTGACGGCAAAAAAGTAGTGTCCAGTGACGGCAAAGCTTCCGTGGATGATTTTGGCAAGGCGTAATTCGATGTGAAACCGTCGTTGAAGGCGAGGTCAAAATACGATCCAGGCTGTGCGACGGTCCCAATACTCGAACCGCACTCGTCCAGCAGAGCTTGGATCTCGGCGGCATTCTGGTATAGATCGGCGCCACCGAGGTCGACCCCGTCCCCGTCTTCGGGCTTCTGTTGCGATGCCTTCCTCAAAGCGTCCGGTCGAATCCCAAAATCTTGCAATGTCTTGGCCATCGCAGTCTTGTCGTTCACCAACCCATCCTCGAGGATTCTACTGATTGCCCGCAGGAGACAATCTCGCTGTGACTCGACCAGCTGAACGTATGCGGCGTTCGGTGTCTTTGGTTCCCTTTTTGACTCTCTATTTGTTGTGCATATAACGCCGTCTCGTTTGCATTTATCGCATATCTTCCCTCTGCTCCAGTGGCAGCGCGCCTTTTTCAACCGACATCGATCGCAGGCCTTGGGTGTTCTCTTCGGGTAATAGCCGGACACGTCATCAGCTTCTGGCGACAAGTGTTGGCGCTTTGCAGGGCGCGGCGACACGGAAGGGCTCTCTAAGGTCGGGCGGGCAGGTGTGTTTGAAGCCTTGGTTTCCGGGACGATAAAGAACATGATGGATGATGACAACCTGTCTTCTAGAATGGATCAGTTTCAGCGGGTTCGAGGACTCGCTCGTCTCACAGCTCCGGGCGTATTCGCTGTATTTAAATCACTGTGTTGGGCCAAAAGGGTCTTTAGTCCCACTCGTCGACCGTACACAAAGAATATTGGAAAGCGCGTCAGGTCGTTGCGTGACTTCAATGGAGAGTGAGTGAGACGTTTCGACCATGACGTCGCCTCGTCTATTCGTAGACGAACCCACACCACCAGGTTACCGCGGCTAAAGTATCAGCCTGTCGGATGACCAGCGTCAAGCTCCGACGCGCTCTGCTATCAGGTTGCTCATCGACGCTACCTCCCCACCTCCCACATCGCATACGCTTGCTTCGCGGAACAATCTTTTTGCGGTCACTCGTGCTTAACGGCCACCCGTCTGCGTGAAATCAACCTCCAGGACTTCTCAGGCCGAATCAAGAGTGGCTGAACCCATTGGTTTATGACGATCCCACGCAAGATTCAGCAAACCCGCGTGTGAGCGCCGCAAAACCTGCGTTTCATCCAAGCCTGGATTTGTCCCACGATACGCTGCTCGGTGGCCGTCCCTGTGAGAGCAAAGGATGACGGCTGCGAGAGACATGCTATGAAGTGTGCGTCACCCGCTATCAGAAGGTACCACCCAGGGTTAGACCCGCGCACTGCCCGTGACTCGCGTCCCCCTGCAGTCTAGCCGTGACAGCCGCAAGCGCAGTCTACTATGCCTCACGTTGCTTGGGAGAATCGGGCTGCTGCCAAACGGGCCAGCGTCCAGAAAGCCATTCCGACGCCGTGGCGAGTCCGCCCCGACCAAATACCACGCCGGGAGGATCCTGTACCACTTCTCGATATACCTGGGAGATACCTGTCCGAGGAGGAGTTGTTGATCACAGAGACGGCTCCCCTGGACACGCTAGCCAGTATACATGCGGGTGTCTGGTCCAGCGAGGATGTCGTTCGTGCTTACTGTCATAGGGCTGCCATCTGTCATCAATTTGTCAACTGCCTCACGGAAGTGTTATTCGAGGAAGCCATCGAGATCGCGAGAGGACTGGACCAATATCGTCGTGTGCACGGGGGCTTGAAAGGCCCACTCCATGGCCTCCCCATCAGTTTCATGGACCGCTTTCGTGTTGCGGGGACAGAAACAGCCGCCGGCTTTATCTCATGGCTCGGGCCTAAGGAGACTGGGGCGACCGAGTCGCTCATTGTCCATCATATGCGGAAACTAGGCGCAATCCCCTTTTGCAAGACTAACGTCCCTCAAAGCATGTCATTGGCAGAGACCACCAACAACATACATGGAAGTACTCGTAATCCACATTCAGGACTTCTGTCCAGCGGTGGCGCCGCAGGAGGTATGACCAACTGGTGTGACCCCGGGCGTAGAATAGATGATTAACTATTATCAGGGGAGGGTGCTTTACTTGCGATGAAGGGCTCTCCGTTTGGGTGGGCCACCGAGTTTGCCGGCTCCGGACGCATTCCAGCAGCATTCAATGGTCTGTTCAGCCTCAAGGTTTCCTCTGGACGGCTACCAACACTCGGCGTTGCCTCGAGCGACTCAAGTCTACCGTCAAGGAATTTCACTATAGCCATGATGTCACGGGATCTGTCTTCGCTGCGGTACATGGCAAGGCTCTGTCTGGGAGCACCTGCGTATGAGGAAGACCCTTTGTGGGTGGACATGCCGTGGAGGGAAGCCAGAATCAGACCGCCGATATTCAGTCGCCCTGTATTTGCGGTCCTGGAATGCGACGGCAGCGTCCAGCCGCAGCCGCCCATTCGACGGGCATTGAGATCGATCGTCCAGTCCTTACGACGAGCCAACTATCCAGTTATGGAATGGAGACCCCCTCCCCAGGCAACAGCGGTACAGGCTTACTTCAAAATCATAGGCGCTGACGGGGCGCAAGCAACGCGACAGCATATCAAAGCAGGTGGAGAGCCACCCGTGCCAATGCTCAGGGAGTGGTATTTGAACGAGCCCACCGCGCCGTTACCTCTGCCAGAGTATTTGTGTTTGACCAGGTCACTGGAGAAGTACCAGGCAGAGTTTCAAAAGTACTGGACGTCGACTGTAGAGAGCACGGTTAGTGGCTATCCGGTCGACGGAGTCATCATGCCCGTCTGTGCGAACGCTGCGTGCTACGAGAATACATTGACATATTTCGGTGAGTAAAGCAAGGAAAAGCAATGCGGGTGGTTGTTGAATATGTACAGGGTATAGTGCGATTGTCAATCTTCTCGACTTCACGGCGATTTCATTCCCAGCTGGTTCTGTCGACAAAACCCTGGACGCCAAAGCCAGCTCATTTGTCCCGCTGAGTCCAGAGGATAACTCCGTAAACGCCTCATGTATGTTGACAACCCGGTATTACTCCAGATCCTAACATGAATGTGCAGATAACAGCTCCGCCTGTCACGGTGCCCCGGTAGGTCTCCAGCTCATGTGCCGGAGATTTGAAGAAGAGAAGGCTCTGAAACTGGTTGAGATCATTCTCCAGGCACAGGCCGCCTGCTGGACGTGACACCGGTGACATCCTCCGTCGACATCGTCAATTCTCCCGGTTGGCCCCCTCGAAGAAGTGTCCTTGCAATCGAGTTAGGGTGCTAGAGGCTTCGCGACCAAGAAGGGCCTCGCATTCAGCTCTTATACAACCGGCGACCCTCATCGCAAGCATACGGAACTCGATGCCATGCTGTCGTCAGGTTGCCACGAAAGTTGTATTGTGCTTCGTACGACTCAGGCTGCGTGTTATAGCTGTCATCAACAGCTTTGACCACGAACTCGGATCCAGCTGCAGGCTTGCTCACTATTGCCTGCCACCGTTTCCACGACCAGCTCTTCTGACCCTTCGACTGATCCGGAAGCAGGTCTGCTTGTTGCCACGTGCGTCCTCCATCGGCGCTGAAGTCGACTCGAACAATTTCTCGGCCTCCACCACTGTACGCGTATCCTTCCACCTCGACTGCCCCTTCTTCGAACACAGACTTGGGCAGCTGTTTCCGACCGTCGAAGCAGCTGCTGGATACATCCCTTATCGACGTGATGGCGGATTGGACTGGCGTCTCCTGTATGGCTGGAGCAGAGGACCAGTCAACATCTTTGGCAGTCTGGTTAGGCCCGAAGCACTTATAATCCCGCTGTTGCCACTGGGATTGGCTTTCTTCGTCTGAAAGGACAATCTTTTCGAGCCACTTGACACTTCTCGCTGCGGTATGGCCGGGCACGAGCACCCGCAATGGGTAGCCATGATCCTGCGGCAATGGTCTACCATTCATCTGATAAGCGAGCATGACGTCCCCCCGCGAATTGACGACTTTGTCAATCGGTATCGACGCGCCATAGGCTTCAGCACCTATAAAATGGACGTGCTTGACGTCTTCGGAAGCGCAGTCATCGGGGTCGAACCCTGCATCGCGCAAGACATCACTCAGACGAACACCGGTCCATTCTGCATTAGATATGGCGCCAGCGTCCCACTGAAGGCCGCTTGCAGGTTTCGCCCTCATGGACATGTGTTTTCGTCGATTGCCAGAACACTGCAGAGTTGCGGTGATGCGGAATGGCTGGAAGTTGCGTTTTAGCTGTGCCAGGCTGTACTCCTTCTCATTGCCATCCGGGAGCTCTACCGTCAGCTTGTGTGTTTCCTCGTCAGCCTCTGGCACCCAAAAATGGTTGCGAACGTAAAACGTCTCGGCCGGGGTGATGAAGGTGTCCAGAGACGTATTGGGAGATTCGGCATTGCAAGGCGTCCGCGTGTGCTGGATCAAGCGCGGGTCTCTTTTCGGATCATTGACGAACGGGTCTTCGACATCGTCACTTCTGATCTGGCCGTTGACTCGATCTCTCGGGTCAATTTCGCCGATGAAGTACTCCTCCAGCACGTCATACACGTCTGGCTTGTGGTGGATCGTGAAGATGCCCCAGTACGGATCGATTGAACCGCCGACAGCACGCAGGATGACGGGTCCCCCCGGGTGGGCCTCGATCCAGTCTGTAATGTCGTACACCCTAGGTCCTTTCATGACCCATTTACGCTCAGAGTTTCTCCCGTGTCGTCTAACTTCGTCCAAGCGGATGAACGTGTTCCCATTCGCGGGTGGAGCCTCAGCCTGCGCAACTGGAGCCCAATACAGGGCTGAAGCTGCGATGATGGTACTCCCGCCAATGGCGCACCCAGTTAGAGCCGCAGGGGACAGAAGACGCCATCTATCTGCGTGCTGATTGGTTGAGCTGGTTGACCTGATCTGGCCGGATGTTCTCCACGCTGGCGTGTAGCTCGTGTCTCTCCGCCTTAGACACGATGAGATCCGTCCCAGGAAGCATTGAAGCCGGTTTAGGTTGGGCATATTGATGCCGCTGCCAACGACGCGTCAGCTCCGCGAATGGCTGCGACGCGTGGATTCTCAGGCTGGCTGTCCACCATGCCAGTCGGTTTTCACAAGCATCAAAGCGTAGAATGATCTCAGCGGTTCTGGATGTTTGTTGACGCGGGCCAATATCTGGTGCAAGTTGGAATGGTGAGGTTGATATGATGTCCACTGAAAGCGGCAGGGAGACCAAAGTGCCTCACCGCCGGATGTTCGGAGTGCGGGGCAGGGCGGTAGGATGCCAGCGAAGCCTACGGGTAGAGCGCCTTCAGCCTTGCAGCCTCGTCGGGAGATGTCCGCTGCGACCGACGATCGACGTTGACGACGTGCGTATCGTCGCAGATCACCAAGGAACGTGGAGACGACAAATCTATGAGCCGAAAAGTACAACTACTCGGTGCCCAGAGAAGGTGCAGTGACGAGCACTCGCGGTTCATGGCTGCACGACACGCACGATTCCAATCACGTGCTTCCTCGACGCCCGGCTCAACCTCGCCGGCCGCCGGAATTCGACGACCGGAAGAGCGGGAGAACGTACCGCCACAAATAACTCCTCCTGGAAAGCTTATTTGCTGAAGTTTGCGACCCTTGCTGGCTTAGAAAGCCATGGCTCCTGCATCTATAACTGCGTCACTCAGAACCATTCGCAAAATGTCTGCCACGCTGGACCCCGATACTAATACATCCGAATGCTCCTGGGAAGTCCCATAACCTCAACACATCGGACCGAGTTCGATATTGACGAGAAGCCTCCGAATCACTTCCCACCATGGACCCTGCCGCTACGCACGAGGACTCGCCGCAGAGGCTGCCGACTGGTGGATCCGGCGCAGCCAACGACGACCTCATAGCGAGCTTTGCTGCCAGGAATCAGCACGGATGGAGGAGAGTGGTCCTGAACTTTACGCCCTCCTGGTTTGCGGCGACGATGGGGACAGGCATTGCCTCGATTCTTCTGCACAACCTGCCCTACAACGGCGACTGGCTGTACTGGCTCTCGGTCATCGTCTTCTGCCTGAATGTCGGTCTGTTCTGCGTCTTCCTCGTCATCTCCATCTTGCGGTATACGATGTTTCCGGGCATCTTTATGGCCATGATTCGACACCCCGTGCAGTCTCTGTTCTGCGGGACCTTCCCCATGGGCCTGGCGACCATCGTGAACATGGTTGTCTTTGTGTGCGTCGCGCACTGGGGCCCATGGGCCGTAACCCTGGCGTGGACGCTATGGTGGATCGACGTGGCCGTCGCCGTCATTTCGTGCATGTGGCTGCCCTTTGTCATCATGCACATCCACCAAAGCGAGCTCTCCAACATGACCGCCGTGTGGCTCCTGCCCATTGTGGCGACCATCGTCGCCGCGGCCTCGGGCGGCATTGTCGCCGAAGTGCTCCCCAATCGACAACACCAGGTCTGGACGATCGTCACGTCCTACGTCCTCTGGGGAACAGGCTTCCCTCTGGCCATGGTCGTGCTGGTCATGTACTTCCACCGCCTGACCATCCACCGGCTTCCCGCCAGGGAAGTCATTGTCTCGGTCTTCCTCCCGCTCGGCCCGCTCGGTCAAGGCAGCTTTGCGCTCATCCAACTCGGTAAGGTGTGCGCGGAAGTGTTTCCCCAGACGGAGAACTTTGGCCCCGAGAGCGGCCGGATCATCTACAGTTTCTCCATCGTCGTGGCCCTCGCCATCTGGGGGTACGGTCTCGTGTGGCTGTTCTTCGCCATTGCGAGCATCACGCGAAGCAGGTGAGTCTTTAGGCCTATTTTCTCGCAACGAGCCCAGACTGACGGCGAGAAACTAGGTTCCCTTTCAACATGGGATGGTGGGGCTTTACTTTCCCCTTGGGGGTCTTTGCCGTGTCGACGTGCACCCTGGCCAAAGAGATCCCCAGCAAGTTCTTCAAGGTGCTCGGCACGATCTTCTCCGTGGCGGTCATTCTGCTGTGGGTGGTCGTCGGGTCGGGAACGCTGAAGGGCGCCCTTTCGGGGGAGCTCCTGTATGCGCCGTGCGTGGAGCAGTATGAGAAGCGGTTAGGACGGAAGGACAATGACACTGACAGGATCGTCAATCGCCGATTACCTCTGCGGCACTGGAGGAAGGGGCAGGAAGAGGGCGATGACGCCGACTCAGCCAACGCCGACGCCGACGCCGAGAAGCAGGAAGTTTGATATCAAACGATGTGAGTGAGTGAGTGTTTGTGATGGAGAGGTGGAACTGAGAGAGGGCTTCACCGTTCAGGCACAAAGCAAGCAGGAATACGATATGCTAGATATGATATGATATAATACAAGTACCCATTAATGATTATAACACGAAGTACTCGCCTGCCTTGCCTGAACGTGAAGGCCACCCCGAGTATTACAGTAGGAGGGACTGACAGAGTACTCGCCTGCCTTGCCTGAGCGTCAAGGCCACCCCGAGTATTACAGCAGGGACAGCAGGAAGGACTCGAGGACAGAGCACGCAGTACAGAGTACGAGGTAAATCTAATGAACAGTACGGATGAAGTACATAACATACTAGCACGAGGATGTAAGAAGGAGTGGAAGGACTACTCCGTCTTCTCGTCCGTACTGTACAGACTTGTGCCTTGGCCAGACCCCGACCGGTCCCCGATATGTAGTAACCGACAACCGAATCTCCAATACGATACGAGTACTGTACCTCGTACAGATTCGTTAGTAGTCGCGTACAAGTAGGATACAGTACGTTGGGGAAGGTGCACGGGGGACGGTACACGGTACACGTACTGCATGTGCGTGGAATGTCGTCCGTAGTGGTTGTTGAACCTGACGCACTCGCTTTGGATGAGTAGAGGGTACACAGTACGCAGTACATAGTGATACACGGTTCCCAGGACGGAGTTGTACACGCGCGAAGGAAGGAGGAGGGGGTGCACCCAAGTCCAAGTCCAGTGGAACGATCAAAGAGCGCATTGAGCAAGTTACCTCAACCTCCCAAGCGACTTTGAGTTTAATCAAAGCCCGTGCCCCCCGGCTTCACCTTTCCGCAGTTCCTGAAGAATGCCGAAAGAGTCTTTTTGACGCGGCACGAGCCTGGCTGCGCTGGACTGTGCTGCTGGTGGTCGTGGTCCATGCGGGGACGAGCAGAGCACAGCACAGCGCGGCACTGCAGAGTCGGGCAGAACAGATGTAAGGGGTGGCTATTTCGCATGAATACGAGTACACACGGTACCTAGGCAAGGAGGGAGGAAGGGAGGAGAAAAGGGCCCCGGAAATACTACTGGAGACGGAGAAGGCGGGGTAGGCCAGTACTGTATTTCT
The DNA here is from genome assembly GCA_016109495.1 of Phialophora tarda. Lineage (NCBI taxonomy): Eukaryota > Fungi > Ascomycota > Eurotiomycetes > Chaetothyriales > Herpotrichiellaceae > Phialophora > Phialophora tarda. The sequence continues at coordinate 885,250 of JADWPL010000009.1, forward strand.
GGTTACCGTACCACATACGTACTCGGTCGTAGATTGCCAACGAAATACGCACCGAGGAACCGCATACTTACGAGTAGTACATACATGCCGCGTACGGGGAGGAAGGTGCCTAGGTAGGGCCGAAGGTTCCCGCGTGGAAAGTATATTTCCACGGCATTCCAGGGAGGGGAGATTCGGTGTTTATTATTAAAACTTGGAGCTGGGACTTGAAGTCGAACTTGAACTGGAGCTGGAATTGGAATTGGAACTGCCTTTACAATTACAGTCCTCTCCGGATCTAATACCACTGCTGGGTAGAAGTTTGTTCCATAGCAGAAGCCGCTGACTCGAAGGAGGCCTGACGCTCGCTCGGTCGCTACGCTACAAGGAGGGACGGAGAGGGATACAACAACAACACACACACACACACACACACACAGGGTCAGTGAGATCAGTGAATCAGCGAGATCGCCTGAGATAGATACCGCAATGGCGCCATCGACTCTCGAATACATCAAGGGGATTGTTTTCCCGTTGCCCTTCATGGGCGCGGCCGCGTTCTGTAAGTTTGCCTTGCCCCCGGCTCTTTTATGAGCGACGCCGCTTCACATTGCACACCACTGCCCTTCAATGCACGGCGCTTCACTGCACTGTCCTGCCCTCGACTGCACCGGTCGTAGTCCGATGACAGCATGACCACGAGCTCACATTCTCAGACTTCGGACTTACGTTGCTGAAAAATCCGCTCCTACCGCTGCGGGACCTCAATACGTTCAAGGAAAAAGCGTTCGCCAACATGTGGCTCACGTTTGGGCCCATGTGCGCCGACGACACCCCGGAGATTCTCCCGCCTCTGCTGGCCCAGAGCAAGGGCGTCATTCTCGACGTGGGCCCCGGCTCAGGCGAACAGGTCAAGCGGTTCACGCACCCGGAGAACATCACGGCCATCTATGGTGTCGAGCCGGGCGTGTCGCTGCACGACCAGTTGAGGGCGAAGGCCCGGGCGGCGGGTCTGGGCGACAAGTATCACGTCCTGTCCGCGACCGCGGACTTGGATGCCATGATCCCGGCGTTGATCAAGGCCGGGCTGGTCGAGGAAGGCAAGACGTCGTCGACCGATCTGCAGCTCTTCGACGAGATTGTCTGTTTGCGTGTCCTGTGCGGCGTTCCCGACCAGGCCGCCAGTGTGGCGGATTTGTATAGCTTGCTCAAGCCCGGCGGGCGGTTCGTCATCTGCGAGCACGTCTTGAACACGGGCCACTTGGTCGCGCGCCTGGCGCAGCGGTTTTACATGTTGTTAGGATGGAAGCAGTTGATGGGCGGGTGTTGTCTGACGAGGAACACGATGGAGACGTTGTTGAAGGTTGCGAACGCGAGGGATGGAGGCTGGGCTAAGGTCGAGGTGCAGCAGGCTGATGAGCTGAGCCCGGTCGTCCACGCGGTGGGTGTTTTGACCAAGAAGTTGTGAGGTCCGGAGTAGGGTTTGATCTGTGTAAGCAAGTGAAGGGAGGGGAGTTGATGACGGGGATTTTGTGGGAGGAATGTATCTGACGACGGGGGTCCTGCTGGAGGAGTGTATCTGACGAGCTCTGGGATCTGTTTATCGGCCTTTCGAAATTTCCTGTCTGTCGAACTTTCAATGTCGTTCCTGCAATGTTAACCAATCCAGGAGGCTTTAGTCTCAACGTGGAGCTGATACCAGTTCATGATACGTATGGTTCATTCTTGTTAACTCGTCGTGTCGCGTACACATCATTCGGAGAGTCAACGAGAAAATTAATTAGCCCGGCCTGCTAATGTACGTGAGAGTTCAGCACCGTCCGAAACCGAGATACGGAGGCATCAGTGGAGATCGCTCGCAGCCATTCCAGATCGCGGCGAGCTTTTTGAAGTCGGTTAGAAGTGTATTTCCGGGTTCAGGTTTCAGAGACTGCATCCTCCCTCATCTTACCGAGTACCTAGGCTCTAGTTAGTTAGCTTCCAGGTAAGCTTTGGCATGCCCTGCAGAGCCGAGCGGCCCCTAGGGGCTTTGCTAGGCTTATTTTCCCCCTAATGATTCGGCCTCTCTGGCTCCCACATTACCTACAAATGTCAGCTGGGATAGCGCCCTGCACACTTTTTACTAAAATGCTTCGGAGAGGCCAAGTCCAACTACTCGTAGTAACAGTAGAACCATCCTCCTCAGTTGCGCTTTCCAGCATGAAAAGGCCCCTTTCACTTTACGATGTCCGCCACTCCCATACACAGGACAGTGCATACATGCTTTTGCGAGTCCAGGGATCCGTGACCCAGAACCTGTCTGGACCTTATATTTGCACTCAGTCATTCTGAAGTAGCTCTCATGAGTACCATTTCTCAACCCTTGAAACTGCAAGAGAGCAGGGATTAAACAGCAAAGCATCCGATTCAAGCGCCCAACGCCCCGTATTACCCTCTACTCGAGACCATGCACATGAAAACGAGTGTCAGAATACTCAAGAGATGGGGGTCGCCGCAGTCCCTGGCCGAGATCGCAACACCACACTGCTGATTGTAATGTGTCTCCTACTCAGCTGCAAGGCTCGAATGTGCGCTTGCTTCCGGTGGCGGGTATACACAGCACCATTGAAGGACTCGCGTAGGGCGTAAGAGCCGCAGTCTTGCTGCGATGGACAGTACGTCAGCTTGTGCGGGGTGGATTGTACAACGAGAACCAGGATCATTGGGACAAGGAGTTTGACCGCGGCTACATCTTTCCGGCTACTTGGAGAAACCCCCGATCTCGCTCTTACCAACGGTCAGATGAAGGGCTGCTTATCGAAGAACATGCTCACCCAGAACAGTATATAATCTTGGCAGAGGATGTATCCTGACAGCATACGCGCATGTCCAACGCTAGGAGCTGCCAGATCAACTTGACGGATAAGACTCGACACGAACAATGAAAGACCTCAAGGTGATTGTTGTCGGAGCAGGGATCGGTGGCCTGTCCACGGCTCTGGCTCTTGCGACGGATGGACACCAGGTTATCGTTCTCGAAGGGGTCAAAGAATTCCTAGAGGTGAGGCTCAACAGACATTTGTTCAGCCACGACGACGACGCTGACACCACGCTGTAACCCAGGTTGGTGCGGGGATTCGGGTCCCTCCAAACTCATCACGTCTCAGCCGGAGCTGGGGCGTCGATTTCAGCAAGATCAAGAAAGAAACCGCGCGAGGACTGCGCTTCCTGGACGCGACGGGCAAGGTCCTGCTCGACATTGACTACAAGGACATCGAGGCCAGGTACGGGGCCCCGTACTACTTCATCCACCGGGCAGACCTGATCAATATACTTGTCGAGACCGCATCTCAACACCGCAACATCAGCCTGCGGATGGACAGCAAGGTGAGAGACTACGATTTCGAAGCCCCCGCCCTGACACTGGCGAGCGGCGAGCGACTTACAGCAGACCTCATCATCTGTGCCGACGGAATCAAGTCCGCGGTCAGGAACACCATCAACGGCTCTCCGATCGAGCCCCAAGACACCGGCGACGTGGCATACAGGGTCATCGTGCCGGCTGAACCGCTCCGAAACGATCCAGAGATGCGGCCACTGCTGGAAAGCGGCTTGGCCATGCACTGGCTCGGGCCCGAGGCCCATGCGGTCGGCTACCCCCTACGCGGTGGCGAGCTCTACAACATCATCATTGACATAACACACCACACCGACGTAGGCCGCCCGATCGGCGACGAGGAATGGCGCTCCCAAGCCGACAACACGGAGCTTGTCCAACGCTTCGCTGACTGGTGCCCGCCCGTGCGGAAGCTGTGCGGCCTCACCGACTCTTACCTCAAGTGGAAGCTCGCCGACTTCGATCACCTGCAGAGGTGGATCCATCCAAGCGGCAAGGTCGCTATCCTGGGAGACGCATGCCACCCGATGATGCCATATATGGCTCAAGGTGCTGCCCAGGCAACCGAGGACGCTGCCACCCTAGGGGCAGCTCTCCGAGAGCACGACAACCTCCACGACGCGCTGCACGCGTACCAGAGGCAGAGATTACCTCGAGCGACTCACGTGGCGAAGAACACACGAATCCTTCAGGCGTGGTGGCACCTGTACGACGGTCCTGAACGAGACCGGCGAGACCAGTTGATCAAGCAAGATAACCTCGACAATCCCTTCTTCTGGGCAAACTCGACAAGGCTCGATTGGTTGTTCGGCCATGACGCAACGAAGTTGACGAAGGACGACGAGTTGCAGCCTCCCAAGCTGGCTCCTATGCCCGTCGACGAGGCACTCGTCTACAATATAGCGGACAGTGATCTTCGAAGGAAGTTCCAAAGCTTGAGGCGGTGGTGATAATAGGAGTGGCCCAAAGGTTGAGGCAGCGGTAATAAAAGGCGTGGATTGAGGTAGAATCCCGCCAGAAAGCATGTCGAGTGCTGGCTCTCCAGACACGCAATAGCATAATTCTGCAGACTATGACCGATCATCGGGCTTACAGTAAGCCTCATCTCGTCGTCCGTAAAAGGATCTTTCATTACTGTCGTAGTGTGTAACCCCCGACTCCCCACAGCCTCGCGCATGCTTGGCTCTCATCCTAGCCCCGGACGTAACCTGCAGGCGTTTGTTTTCTTTTCATCCGAAAAATGCGTCGCTGCCTCTTCTTCTCGCCGTGTGTCTCTGTTCTGGATACAATATTCTACAGGAGAACTTGTAGAAGGCTTTCCAGTCCATACCCGTTCCCATCCCGTGCTGGTACTCTTCTTGGACGACAAAACCCCCATGCCCTGGCGGGAAATATGGACCTACCGCGCCACGAGCAGATTGTGCAGCTACACACACACACACACACACTCACTCACTCAGTCACTCACTCACTCACACACACACACTCACACACACACACACACACGTCCACAGCCAGCGCAGAAAAGGACACCTAACATACCGCGGTAGGTTCTATAGTAGCTCGTGTCCATGTTTCTGGCATCATGGCGCTGATGATGGGTCTTCTGGCGCGAAGTGGAACGATAGGGAGAACAGTATATCGGCGCTCGGGACTCGGTACGACGCGATCACGGCGGAGTGTCTGGTCGCTTCGCCGTACAGGCTATCGCTCCTGTCCCACGAACAGACGCGTCGACGCATGCAGTCGATTAGACGTGGCGATATCGCTGTGAAACAGGGTGTGGAACGACGTGCACTGCTGCAGGGAATAGAATTCATCAACGTTACAGTCAGTGTGCCAGGCAAGACGCGTCTTGAGGCCTCACTCGGAAAACGGTAAGTCAATTTCTTCGTACGGACAGCACACGCTGTGAAATGCAGCACCACAACAAATGCAGGCCCAGGTACGCTTTACGTTGTACGCTGTACGCGCGGACAATTGAGTTTGCGTCCTTCGAGCTGCTCCCCCAGCTGTATCACTCGCGAGGTAGTAACACTGTCCCGCTCGATATGGGGGTCATCCTCAATGTTGCACAAAGGCGACGTTGAGGCGTCATTATTGCAGAGATGGGAGCAAGACGTCCCTCTTCTCTCTTCTCTCGAGCGGTGCTGTTCGGCGAGCGACATACTCGGATCTCGCGTGAGCAAACCATTCCATCCCATCCCATACCATGGGAAACACTTTCTCCAGGCCGAAACAGAATGCAGCGCGCCTTGGTCGGGCGTCTCCTCGACGAAGGTCTGGCGGCCGAGATTCTCCGCGTCGCTCTCAACGCCATAGCTGCGGTGGCAGAACCCGTCCAGTTGAGTCGCTGCCCTGGAATTCCTCTCGCCGCAGAGGTAAAGCTCGAGACAGCGCGATGATAATATCGGCCCCGGAGTCACCGAACATGACGTCGCCGTTGTGTTATTATGGATATCAACGCCAGCTGTCGAGACCGAAGTTCCCGTCCCCAAGGCACATCTACAGACATGGAGAGAGCGGTTTGAGAGGACGACACCATGGAGATGAGGACCCGCCGCCACCCTATGTGAATACTGAGCTAAATCTAGATCTAGATCTGGACCTGGATCTGGACCTGCATGATCCAAGGCCAGACACCGTTTCCCCACCGATGCCTCATGCCCCCATGCCGCCTGGTTGGGACGATCGTTTCTACGCCGGCGTTCCCATGAATGAACGTGTTCGCGAGCGTCACCGGCGGCAGACAACGAACCGAAGAGACAGAAGCAAACGCCACCTTCGCGTGGGGGAAGGAACTCGAGCGAAAACCTACAGATTCGACATCGACGTCGATGATCCCTTTTGGCGCGGCGTGCGGGTGAACCTTGTCGAGGCCAATCCCAATCCTGCTGCTGGGGTCGAAATGAACGATAAGCGGCCGGTGCGGTGGACGAGGAGGACGGATGCAGATGGCTATCGTCTATTCCGTGGTTGAACAGAACAGACCATCAGGTGAGATGATTTCAAACTGGGTGCGTTGCTGCTGTTACCACTGGACTCCCCAAAGCTCTAAGAGGCCATCCTTTTGGTTTGATAGGGAAAATCGGGGGAACATGTGTGTGCCTGGACAATTCACCCTCTGGGTCCGATGGACGATAACCTCACGAACTGGACGTCCTTCCTATCTACCACTTCAGCGCCGATAGGAAGGAATATGCGTGATTGCCACTTTCACTACAACCGCAATCACCGTGATACGTTCGCATGCGCCACCTAAACGGCCAGTGAAGCCATCAATCGCAATCGCGCAGGAACTATAAATGTTTGCTTTCTTCCCGACCATTCTCTTCCGACCTTCTCATCAATTCAATGACATCTCAAGATTACATCTGACGAAGCCCCGGCCCTGGTAAACCATTATATCATATCCCAACCATCGAACCTTTTCGGTAATTTTCATACAACCACGCGAAGAATCTATGGGGACCAGCTCCTCCACACCAACTATACGGCCGAAAGATCTCGAACGCTGGAACCGCCAAGGTAGGCCAGTCTTGGTTGATGAGCGCCGCCAGGGGAGGGATCCAGACGGCACTAGATACGTTGAGACCCGGCGGAGATATGTGCGAGGAGATCCTTTCGGTGGGGTCGGCATAGAGGGAGATAATCAGCTACCAATAAGCGGTAGTGGAGGATATGGACTCGGTCAAATACCTCCTTCTCTATCAGGGTTGTATCCCAACCCGCTGGGTGGCCCAGATGTCGTGGTTGGAAGAGGCTTTGGCGCACCGTCCCCTGACGGGTTTACTGTCTTTGAACCGCCTTTTGCGGCGGGACAAATGCCGGTATTCGAAAGATACCCACCGGTTGTCGAGGAAGTCGACTGGGCCTTTCTTCCTAGGAGCAGATTCGGTCGACAAGACGATATACATTTGGGGCAGCCAACACCATTCATGTTCGGCATTCCTCATGACGGCTTCCCTCCTAGGCGCGCTCACCATCCACCTCCTGGACGCATGTTTGCCGAAAACACCTTCGAACCACAAGACAGACGCTTCGATGGCGAACAGGGGCGTCACAGATCGCCCGGGTTTGGAAGAAGACCATCACCATTTTCATATGACGTTCCTGACGACGCTTCGTTGGAGTCATGGGGCCCAGTCCGTAGAGGTCGCAGACCATCTCCTGGCTTCATTTTTGCCGAAGATGGCATCCCGCTGCGAGGAAAGACATCTCGAAATGGCTAGGGACCGTTGATTCCAGGTGGATTGGGAGCCCCAGAAAATGGGCAGATCTGGTGGCGCCGGCTTGAATTGCTTCCAAAGATGGACGACGAACAGTTGTGCCTCAAGGCTATCGGCCGGGCAAGGATATATCGTGCTGGGTCGACAAATATGCTTGATACCCGTCTTTTCCCAGTGAGGATTACCGAAGTTGAGAAAATATTTTGAAATATCGCCCTCTGCGATTTATCCACGAACCAAGCCTTGGATATGTTTTGTGGCGGGCGCCGAGGTGCTGACTGGAGTGGACTCGCTGGAGAGGACATGGTCGCCTTGGACTCTTCTGTGCGGTTGGGCGGCTGGCGTTGTGCTTCAGAGTTAGGTTGAGTCGGCAAGTGATCGAGGCGTACACATTGAGTGTCTGCAAGGTGGGTGGCACTTCCTGGAGAATTACCGCTTAGCTTGAGCGCAATGAATGATACTTGTGGGAAATGAGGAACAGATAATGTTCAGAGAGTGGCCAATGTGATGTAAGGGTGAAAGTGAGGTGGGAGACTGCAACATCGAGACTGGGACGGCGCCTTCTATTGATCTGCTGCAGTCTAACAGCTGAATCGAACCTGCGGAAGACGGGTTGCTCGGAGCAGACCTACGACAATGGAAAGAAGCAGTGAAACAAGTTGAACATGCTGTTCGTCTTCTACCGCGATTCTCGTCACTTTTTATCAAATGTTTGTCATTTAAGATCATGGTATCGTAGCCAGACCAGACTGGCCTGATCTTACGCTGCCATTCCAAGAAATTCCATTACCAAAGTGAATGTGGCCCTCCCATAGGTGACCGTGAGGTAAGATTTCTGATCGTGATTGGGGCACCGTTGCAATTGTAAAGAGCAAATCGTGAATGGTCGTAAATGCATTAATGAGTCTCGGCCCGAGGGACACCTATTTGAGGCCCGGGAGGAGGCGTAGGGACAAAGCTCGGCTGCTGTGTAATTGCTCCATAGGGGTTGTCGTCGGCGTAGTGGACAGGTGTCCCTTGCCCGTATGCAAAGGCGCCGGGCGGAGGAGGAAAAGTTGGGTGCTGCAGCGGATACTGCTGCTGAGCGTAGCCGCCAAGGTTGGGCATGCTTCCAGTAAAGCCGCTGTCGACGTAGTTGTGAGCCGCGATCATGCTCATCTTCCGGCGTCTTGCTTCTCGCTTGAGCTTGTGTCTCTCTCGTTTCTCCCTTTCCTCCTTCTGTTCCCTCTGTGCTTCCCGGGTCTCCTGCCACTCACTGTAGGCCCCTTTGAGTCCTAAAGCAGCAATCCCGATACTGGCTGCATCCTGCAGTCTGTTTTTGTTCTTTGCCCTCCTCGCTTGTTCCGGACTGATATCGCCCTCCTTCAACAGCTTCCTTCTCAAGTCTCGTTTTTCCATACTCTGATACACACTGTGCGCGGCGTGTATGGTTGCAACGGTCGCAAGACCTCCGGTGAGCAACATCTTCTTGCGACCCTTCTTTATCTCTTTCTCATCTTCGGAACTGGAGCCGAGGTCAGAATCGGAGTCTGTTTCTGGGTCCCCGGTATGACGCGGGCCGTAGTCGAGCTCATAGCCAGAGGGCGCCCCCCTGGGTACGCTCAGGGAACGGGGACCGTCATTTGCATAGTCATAGTGGGGTTGAATGGTACCTACATCTCGGGAATCATTGTATCCATATCCTCCATGACGGCTGGACCGTCCATCATCGTCGTAGTCGTCGTAGTTCCGGCGGCGATCCCGTTCACGGCTTGGATCGACCTTATCCGCCGCATCTTTCAACCCCAACGCAGCGAGTCCTCTGGCGGCAATTGAGCGGCTGCGGCTGCGTTTGCTTGGAGGGCTCCGGCTGCCGCGGCTACCGTATGATGATGCGCTCCGAGAGCGGGCGCGGCCACGGGATCGAGAGCGGATTGAGTCATATGCTTTCTTTGCTGTGGCTGCGACAATACCGCCAGCGGCAAGATCTCCCAAGCCTCCTCGAGACTGGCTGCGCCCACGGCGACTGTCGGGACTCCCATTCCTCCCTCGAGACTTCGATCGAGGGCCATTGACGATGCGATTGGTAGCCATACCGGCCAAAGCAGAGCCGACGATGTCTCGCTTGGAATGGTGGTGAGGATCGTCTTTGTTGGAGATCAAGCCATCAACTCCGCCAGCCGCGAGCGCGGCGGTGAGTATTCGCTTGCCTTTCTCACCGCCCCAGCCACCCTCGGTCTTGCGAGCACGGAACGCCTCGCCGGCACCTGCCAGAACAGCGGCTTTTATGGCTTGCGAGATTTGTTCGCCTCTGACCTTGCCGCGGCTCTTGCTACGATGTCGAGACCGGTCAGACGACGATCTGTCTCTGCGACCAACCCGGCTTCGGCTCCGATGACGGTCGCGGGAATTTGATCGCGATCTGTCGCGGCTCTTGCCTAAAAGAGCCCCAGCGACGCCTCCTAGCCCGACAGCGCCCAATGCCTCTTCAACCGTAGACTTTCTGCGCTCTTTCTTAGGTGGGGTGCGGCTACGGCTTCGGGAGGAGTAATCCGAGGAATACCGGCGGGAGCGGCCTGGGGAGGGTTAGTTGCGGAGATAGAGATACGGGGGGCAGGACGCGGAAACTCACGGCTGTCATCGTAATCCCGAGTCTTGCGTTTGGGCTTGTCGACGACGACGTAGTCATCATCATATCTCTTTCGCGAAACGTAAGACCGGTCATCATACCGGTCGTCGTGCCAGCGATCGTCGGACGACCTCGTACGAATGGGGCGATGGCCACTTTTGCGTACAGTGGTCTCCCGATAGACAGCGCCGCGATCTCCAGGGGCGAAGTCACGGGAGACTTCTTCAATTGAGTCGACGCTGTCATCGCGCCGCTTGACTATACGGGATTCTCTCGTGTTTGAATCGTAGATCGTGGTATCGTCATAGTCATCTCTTCGTGATCGCTCCCGAGTGCTTCTCGGTCGACGGGATCTATCATCGTCGTAATAAGACATTGTCGCTGCGGCGGGGCCAACCGTGCAATGAGGGGAAGACAACAGTAATTGAAAAGGGACGTGCGGTCCAGCAAAAATACCGCAACGGCGGGAGGGGTCGGGTCGATGCGAAATGTGATCGCTCCCAGTCTTTGGCTGTTACGGTGACCGTTGGGATGGAAAAGGAAGTGCAGATGCTGATGAGTTGAATCAGAGAAGTGGATGCAAGTTTCTTTTGAGCAGCTTCGAAGAGAACACCAGGATTCTAGGCAGCTTGGCAGAAGTTGTGAGGCTTGGTTGTTCGGGAGAGGCAAAACGTCGTGGTGATGGTATATGCAGTGGCTGGAGAACCAAAGTGCCCGCAGAGTGCACAAAAAGCCGGCGAACAGGTGACCAACCGCTACTCGTACGTCATCGCCAGGAACTTGGGCGCTGGCTTCTGAAGCGCTGTGCGCAGCGACCATCGACGACGCCCAACTAACAAGGGATATGCCCGTTGTAGGCTGAGGAAGTGGGCAACAGGGCGCGTACGGTTTCCAGTACACGAACTATCACGTTGCCTGCTCTCTGCTCAAGGGCCTACTTGATGTCGACATCCAAAGTGCGGCGCTGGCTGAACACCTTTCTTCCCCAAGACCAGGCAGCAGGCAAGTTAGGGCTCGCGTCTCCAGAACTTCGCCCATAGGGAGAACGCTCACACAGCGAATGAGGTTGTGATTAGGACTCGCCCTGTTGGACTGCCACGTCAGCAACCACGAGGCCGGCCACTGTGTTTCCGACCCTATCAATCTTCACCGCTGAATCCCATGGGATGAAATCTGTTTGCTCACCGGTTTGCCTCAGCATTTCCGGATGACCCCAGTGCGCCTTGCACAAAGAGCACAGCCTCGTAGCGAAGTCTTCAGTGAAGGAAATGGGTGCTTCTTTGCAGCTTCGAGAACACCATGGCTGGCTTGGCAACGGGCAATGCCAAATGGAGAATTGACACTGACAGCCACTGGCTGGCGCCAACTAGCAGCCCATCGGGAGATGCTGAGAATTGGAAGGGTCCTCTTTGATTCCAGCCTTATGGCTTGAGTGGTCCCCTGCATAGGAAAACTTTATACTTTTACATCTTCGCGTTGTTGGGCGGAAGTGCACTGCTTTGGCAAAACCATATGGTGGTGCCTGATTGCCAGAAGATCAATAGCTCTTCGCGCGTGGCAGACGAACTTTGCAACTGCCCTTCTCCCAGTTTTCGGATTCCTTTCACGAGCACGGAGTAATCACTATACGTTTCCTATGTCCTTCGGAAAGATGAATGTGGACGGCGCCGAAGTCCTGTGTATCGAACTTGCAGTTACTCTCATAAGAGCAGTGACAGTGGTCAGCTGCCTGCGTCGGGCATCCTTGCGGCATTCCTACTATCACCTAAGAATATCCGTACGCGGTACGATGTTGGCGCTTGAAGGGTTGGGACGCACCGTACTGGGTACTCCGTATAGGTACTCAGGATTACTTGTTACGACGAGCTACAATCGGATTGTCGATTGCCATGGTACTAATACCAAATCCAGTAGGATTATGAGGAGTTTTGGGTGGTTGTTGCATGAAGGGGAATAAGGTTGGCCTTGCAACGGACTGCAGATTAGACCCTGACCTGCGATCGAGCTCTAATAGTGGCCATCGTGAATTTCAGGCTGGCAGTGATGTCACTACTGGAACAAGTAAGCTGTCCCAAGGCCCAAGCCCCGCAAATCCTAACCAAGTCCTTCCCGCGCTCCGTCCTCAATTCGCTTACGGTCTGCATCGCGAGAAAGTTTCCTCCCCGTGGGAGAAAGATGGGATTGGAACTCAAGCACAGATCCAAGTACCTGGATACTCGTAGTATCCAACTGTCAATGTTTTCCTCCATCCCCGTCTCCCCCTCTACGCAGCATGCTGCGCTCCTATCCAAACCTTAAAACCAGAAGCCTGTCTCTGAGGCGCCCTTACTGGTTCAGCTCTGATCCTTGCCCTGGCCGTGTTTGCCTCTGACGCATGAGCCAGGTTGCTGGATGGGTCCCCATGAGGGGGAATCCGGTTATGGTGTCCGCAGCCCGCTTTTGATTTTCTGGATCGTAATCTCTTCGTGTATCGCTCGATCCATCCTGGTTCCGGGTCACAGAATTGCCAGGGGGTGTCACGGAAACTCTGAAAACCTTGACCGTGCCAGATAAGCAGTGCCTGTTGAGGTACTCTATGCGCCGATCATGGTCTAGCATGGCAAGGCTTGACACTCCCCGCCTGTGGCTTCATTCTGCGCACGGGAGGATGGCGCAGCCAATACCTCGTAAGCCAGGAATTCTGACGGCTGGTGGTAAGTGCAAATTTGAGTGTCAAATCTTCGCAATTCTGAACGGCCAGCCTCTTGCTCCTTGAACCGTGCACAGGAGGGGCATATTCTGGGGATTCTGAAAATGCCCTAGATCTGGAGAAGGGTCAAATTACACTCGTGTCTGCAGGGTCTCGTCTTCCTCAAGCCACCACGAAGCCACTGTGAAGCCACGATACAAATTCCATGTACCCTCGTATTTTCAAGTCTTCGGGTGAGCACCCAGGAGCATCATCGGCCGATGCAAGCTGCATGATGTCTTCCAAGCCTCGAATAGCACGAGACTAAAACGGTTTCAATCTGCCACACCTGGCCTAACCTCATTGTTTCTGACTTGTCAACCATTCATCTCTTGTGCTTCCCTCGCTAGCCTTCACATGGTATCCATCCTTCCCGCGCCGCTGACATTGTTCCCACGAGACAACCCGGTCCAGCGCATGGAGCACCCCCAATTATTGGCTTTTGCCCGTTCAAATGCCATTTCGACATTTCCATCTGCTCGATCTTCGATCGCGCCCCGCCGAGAGAGCAACAATGCCAGAAAACCTGCGAACCCTCCGACACGATGGTCGCGCAACTTCCGGGTTAAGAATCCAGAGTTACTGAAAGGTCAACTCTTTCCCTCCTGTCTGCCGGACGACCCTTCTTTCTGCTCAGCATTTCCTACATCTCGACTGTCCTCTTGTACACGTAGTGAAGCGTGTTCAGAAACACCCTGAGCGTCCCTGTGCATCAAGGGTCTCTTCTCTTCCCTTCCCTCGGATCTCTTAGCCGCGCAGCACAGCTCTGTCCTGACAGCTGCCCACCACTCCACATACCTCACCCATTACATTGCTTCTGTAGATGCATTGGCCCTCTTTCGACACTTGCAATTCCTAGCTACTAAGACAGTCACACCACGACAGACTGCGACCTGCCCTTCGTTGGAGACAATCCGACACGTCAAAACCAAACCACTTCAATCAGCTCATAGCAACCCCAGGTTACAGTCATTGGCATTTATCAGCCGTATGTACCTTCTCACAGCCTTTGGACGTAGTCTCACGACCTGACCCTCCCAGGCAGTTGTCTTCTCTAGCTTACTTTGGACCAGCGGCCTATCCGCTGGGCGCATTTTGAGTGCGTCCAACAATGGAAGTGCAGACGCAACCTGGAGAAGCACGTATCTTCTCGATCTTGAACGACAACGACTGTCCATCCTTCGTCATCCGCCCGAGACAATTCAAGCAGTCGTCTCCTGGGATTGAATCTCACCGCTCAACGGTGTCGCCGCCACCGCCGCCGAGGGGAGAAAGGCCGAGTCTTTTGCGTCATCCCAAGTACGACAGGGAATCCTCTGTGTCGTCGGCCGGCTCGCCTCCTGCCCTGTCGCGGCTCTCATCCTCATCCAAGTATTCCACCTCGAGCATGGATTCATCTCCATCACCAGCAACGCCGGCGTACAACTTTTTGGACCACACTCTCGCGCAGTATGACCCGCTCCTGCGCCAAGACCCATTGGCCGGAGGCTATCTGCCGTCTCCCACCAGCATCACTCCATTCCTTGAACAACAACTGTTGATCGGTCCCAACATGGCTGATCAGTTCACGGGCAAATTGATGCATCCCATCACTCCTAGCCAGTATTCCATTGGCTCCGTGCCGCTGCATCCTACTCACCAGAACCTCTCCACGTCATCGCAGCCCACCAATGCGACTGTCCCACCTCCAGCCACCTCGGCCCCTGCAAGCGCGCAACAACGAACCTCCCCGACAACAAGCTCAGCTCCCACCATTGGCAAGAAGAACAAATATCCTTGCCCGTACGCCCAATCGCATCACTGTCAAGCCACCTTTACCACGTCGGGGCACGCCGCGCGTCATGGGAAGAAGCACACTGGAGAGAAGGGTGTTCACTGTCCAATTTGCAATAAAGCTTTTACGAGGAAAGACAACATGAAGCAGCATGAGCGTACACACAAGGGTCAGTCTACATCAAGCAGTAACAGCGAAGGCTCGACGCGTAAAAGCAAGGCCGCCATCACAAAAGACGCGCAAAAAGCAAAGCAACTCCAGAAAGAGCACAGCGTGAATACAGAAGCAAGCCGGCGGTCGAGTCTGATTCATTCGCCTCTGTCCGAAGTCACATCGGTCGCCGCTACGGCTATTGACACTCCGCTCAATGTCGAGGAACCCATCTATGCTGACCCGAACCAAGTTCTCATGCCCATCCAGGCCATCCCAGACAACATATCCCCGAGCTCCCTGTACCCGCCGCTGGGCGACGAGACCCTCATGAACACGGTTCCTATGGGCCAGATACCTGTCATGGGAAAGTCGCACGACCCCGGCTCTGGAGCTGGTGCCTTTATGAATCCGATGCCGCCTCTTATACGCGGACTTTCAGATCTCGATACTCTTGCGCAGGCTGCGGAAAGTTTTGACGCATCCTTCTATCCACCTGGCTTATATCCTCCACCCTCACAAACGCCGTAACCATGGCAATTTCACATCTCCGTGCGGCCAACGAACACGTCTTTGGCGACACTTTATGTTTTTTTCTCATTGCTTGCACAGCGCTGGCGTTCAGGACGTTCATGACAAAATTGACGAGTCTCACCGAATCGAGCTTTCCTCTTCTACGACGAGCGCCTAGTATCAGGGGCATTGTGAAGGATCGATTCCGATCCTGAGGAACACAGGCCAAAGGAGAACAAAACGACCGTGTTGCTCTGTAATGTTGATTGGGACCGGGTTGTCATAGATACACGGGAAGCGAGAGGGTGAGAAGACCACCCCAGCAAACGAAGGGAATGGTGTGGTATTCTATCTTGACTGAGATGCTTTTTTACGGGCGGAGACGGTCACACTACCGCCAGTTTGAAAGCAAACGACAGATTATGATACCCGCAAGTTTTTGCTATGGCACACTGTAATTCTGACTTGTACCCAGACTTGCGGGCAAAGAAAATGCTTGTGAATGAAAGGAAAGCACTTGTACTCTTCAATATTCCTGACGGACTCGGTGATCGCGCTGCCAAGGGCATTCTTTCTCGATAGTAGCAACAATCAATATAGAACATGCAGCGCACTGCGTCGGCTCCATCGTTGATTGGAGCTCGAGGCATGAATACCGCCACGGCGACACGGTACACAGCGAGAGTAGACAAGGCCCACGCGGCTTTGCTTTGGGTTGGACCCTCCACGTAGCGATGAGGTCATTTTGAAGACTGAGCCTACGCTCGCACTGGTAGGGAATACCTTGTTAATACTCCGTACTACGGCAGTGGCTGTCGATAATCTATCAATGCGCCGTACACCGTAACGTCTCTTTTCGGTGGGAGATGACCTCCTCTGTGCGGGGAAGGCCGGGTATGTATGGAGGACTCCCTCGAACGGCAACTGCGAACGATGCTTGTTGCGGTCCTTCGATCTAATACCTATGTAAACCAGTGAATCGGACTGATCAATGAATTCTGCCACACTTGTGACTCCGTTGATAAGCCACCTTCTGCACAGCGGTAGGTACAATCATCTGATCCAATCAACGAGGCGGCTACGTACTGGTACTTGTTACTTCGGATCATCTTCGCTCACACCTCAGCCCCAAGTGAGATTCGGACCCATTTCTTTGCAAGGCGCAAGCGCGATCACCAATGGCCCAAGCTTCCGTGATCAATCTATAAACTCGGTAAGTATCGAGTGGACTATGCTGCTGTAGTGAGAGAGACTTATTTAGGTGTTTTTGTCGCCGGGCCCGATGGTACGGCCAAACATGGCCGTTCTCCAGTCCTTCCGTCGAGAATCCATTACCTTCCACCGGGCGCGACCAGAGCTTACATGTACAAGACTTCCAAGACAGCTACAGTCCAGTGCTTATTTCACCGCCAAGGCTGTTCGTCCTATTCAAGCCATCTCACGCCCCGGCTCAAGCTGACAATGTCGCCATGTCGGAACAATTCCACGATCCTTCCTTGGTAGCCACATAGGGAACAACCTGGGTGCCGGGGGCGAACGAACACGACTACTGCTGACGGGCCCCGGAAACATCATGCTATGAATAAATGAAGCCCTAGCAGCGCTTAAGTTAGTCGACTCTAAAATTGGTATAGGCCCAGGATACTGACAGCGCTCCAGCACGCAAATAAATCGTCCCTATGGCGCTGTCACCTCGGCATGACGGCCGTATGATCGTAAACCATCACTTGTCTCTCAACGTGTTCTCAATATCGGCAAACTCTAGAAGATGAACTCCTTCATACAGCAGCAGCAGCAGCACTCGGGTCACAACCACAACTTCAATGGCCAGCCGGAATTTGCTGAAAGGGCGCTAGAGGAATGGGAACCGCATGTCTTGTTAGTTCACAGAGAGCAGAGACCCATGTTCCCACCGGCCATGAGCAATCATCACAACGGGTACGTCTACTCTGTTACCGAAGCCGGCGCCAGCTGTTGAGATTGAAAGCCGGCGAGAGAGTGTGTTTTCGCATTTTATTCCTGTACCACGCAAAATACGTAGAGACGAAATGCTCCCGGAGTTCGAAGACGGAAAACACTGACAGAAGCTTACGCAGACAACACCATCTAGGCGGCCCGCCACATATGCACGGCATGCCTCCAGTGGCAGCCGTGTATGAAGCGACGCAGAACCATCAAGCGGAGATGCTCGCGTACGAATATGAGCATGTAGCAGGACAAGCTCATCTCGGGGGAATGCAAGAGCAACAACACATGTATGGCGATCCACATCAACAAAGCCAACAGGCGTACATGGATCCAAATCAGCAGCACCAGGGAGCATACGCAGATCCAACTCAACAGGAGCACCAGGGAGCATACGCAGATCCAACCCAACAGCAGCACCAGGCAGCGTACGCAGATCCAACCCAACAGCAGCACCAGGCAGCGTACGCAGATCCAACCCAACAGCAGCACCAGTCAGCGTACGCAGACCCAGCTCAGCAGCAGCAGCAGCAGCCAGACTGCGCCGACCCAACTCAACAGCACCAGCCAGTCTATACCGACGCCCATCAGCAAAACCAGCATGGCTGCGTCGATCCCGGCCAACAGCACCAGCTGAACCACACCGACCCTACTCAACAGCATCAGTCAGCACGCGCCGATCCTCATCAACAAAGCCAGCCGCACCGCACAGGAGGGACGCACCAAAACAACGAACACTCCGAACAACCTCAAAGCTGGGATGAGGACCCTTACGAGCCAGAGGACGTGCATTCCGGCGCCAAAGATCCATGGCAGCAGCATCAAAACTGGGACTATGATGCGCCACCGGAGCACGAGCACGAAGCCGATCCCGACTACGACCATAACCAGGGTTATCATGGCAAGTATGACACCGAGCACGAGCAGGGGCAAGGAGAAGATTATAACCACCCGTACAACCACGAGCACGGGCACGAACACAGCCACGGGCACGACAATAGTGATTATTATAATGACAACTATGACGATAAGTACGACGACAAATTCGAGATCAAATTCGAGATCAAATACGACGATAAATACGACGACAAGTACGACGACAAATACGACCCAGAAGATGGGCACGGTCACGAGCATAACCAGCATAAGCATAGCCACGATCCTGATCACCAGCATGAGCATGAACATGAACATGAGCATGAGCAGGACCACCACGATCCCCACCATCATCCACATCATCCACACCACCCCCATGGCCATGAGCATGAACATGAGCATGACCCTAAACACGGCGGCGACGACGGTCACAAGCACAAGCACGACGTCCCTGATAACAAGCACGAGGACAAGCACCACAATGACGATCCTGACAACGAGCACAAGCACCAGAACTATGACGACGACGATCCTGACAGCGAGCATAAGCACAAGCACTATGATGACGACGATCACAAGCACACGAGCAAGCACAACCATGACTCGGACTCCAAACCCAAAGGGTGTGATGAAAATTGCTGCGGCGGGAAATGCGACGGCTCCTGCTGCGGAGGCAATTGTGTTGGCAACTGCGGCGGTGATAAATGGGACTCGTGATTGCCGAATTTCGGGCCGTGCGACTGTTTGGTGTTGTGTTTTGTATTATTTCGCCCTCTGGGTACTGGTTAAGCTTGTTGTGTAAGTAGTTTTCATTGCGCTTCCACCGGGAAGTGGGGAATATACTTGGTTATTAGACTGGTCTTTGGAATTCTCTACCGGGGTAGAGGGGGGCGTCGTGTATAGGGTAGGATTGTGAAGACGAACTGAGGACGGAGATGGAAAGAATAAGGTCACGCGTGGGTGTGATCATATACAGTAGGTGAAGCTGTGGTTGTGGTGGTGGTTATAGTCCTAGTTGCCCATTGCGGGTATGAACTCTCCAGAGAAAGTATAGATGAAATCGATCATTCATTCATCAAGGATGAACCAAGAGCGGATTGATTGCCCTCGTAACACATCGATGGATTTTCTTGGAATACTCGGATTATTCCATCCAACTTCAACATACCATCAACCACACCAACACTGATGCTCCTTGAAAGATGAAGTGCTCCTCGAACAGTATTCAGACACCTAACGAATTACTGTGCGATAGAGGTCGAGTGCTCCGGACTACAATAGTAAAGCATAGTATGGTATAGCATAGCATAGGATAGCATAGTATAGCAAGGTATATTATACTGGCATTTGAACTAACTGTTTGTTTGTTTGTTCATCCACCCACCCGTCATCTCACACCACATTGCGCGCAGACGACCCGATTCCTGACCCGTCTATCATCACTCCCTTCCCCCCCGTCCACCCAAGTGGTAAGTAAGTAAGTAAGTAGTAGTTAAGTAGTGAGTTGATTGAGGAATACAAAGGCGAGAGAGACGTCGCGTGCCTTGGTGAATCCCTCTATAGGAGACTTGGTACACTCGGGCTCTTGACACTTGACACTTTACTTATTACACCTTCTCGGTATCGACGGCGACGATCGTGTTGTCCTCGGTGATGGCCAGGGTTCTGGTCTGCACAGAGTACTTGACGGGGTTGGGGGCCTCGAAGATCTTGTCGAGTTCCTCGAGCTATTGAGATTGAGATTGTTAGCGAACAATGTGACAATGTAAAAGCAACAAAATTTCCTGGGGACAGAGACGATTCTCTAGGAGGGGTGGCGAGGGGGTGGGGGGGGGGGGGGGGACAACTTACAGTTCGCTTCCTCGTCTCAGGGAAGAAAAAGTACGCCAGGACGCCCTGGATGAAACACCAGACCACAAAGATGATGTAGCACTTCCATTCGATCTTCTTGATGGCGATGGGCCAGGCGAACTGGTTGAGCAGACCCGCGGCGTTGACGAAGAAGGACTGGAAGGCCATGCCCTTGGCGCGGAGTTCGAAGCTGAAGACCTCGACCGGGTACAGCGCCTGGAGGGGCGTGAGGTTGAACGAGTAGACGGCGCCGAAGAGGAAGATGAAGGTCAGGACGGCGTTGCCGGCGTTCTCGTTGCTGAAGACGGCGTCGCCGGCCCCCACGCTGCCCGAGACCAAGGAGTTGGCGAGCGTGCCCGCCGCGGCGGTCATGCCGACCCAGACGAGCGAGGCGCCGAAGAAGCCGGCCAGCATCATCTTGCGACGCCCGATCTTCTCCACGAAGTGAGCACCGAGCACGGCGAAGCAGAACTGTTCGACCGAGTAGCCCAGCTGCACGTTGGCCTTGCCGATGGAGCCGTTGACGCCGGCCGTGTCGAGCACCGCGCCCATGAAGTACGAGAGCACACTGTTGCCAGCCCCTGCAAGTCACACACCGGGGGGTCAGCGGACATTCAAGAAAGTAACATCTCTTGTGGGGGGTTTTCGGGGAACTTACATTGAGTGAAGGCGGAGAACCAACAAGCTACGGCAGTTCGGTAGACGGCCGACCTCTTGTTGAACAAAGCACGGTAATCCCACCAGCGTTTGTCCTGTAAAAAAGCAGTCAGTCAGCCTGTACTTTAAGTGTCCCTGATATGCAAACTTCGGGGCCAGACTTACAGAGCCGTCCATCTCAATGAACTCCTCGTACTCGTTGAGTTGAAGTCGGACCCAGACGGACTCAGAGTTGCCATACCCATGCCACTTGGTCAGGACCTGGTGGGCCTTTTCGCGCTTGTTGTGGGCATAGAGCCATCGAGGCGACTCGGGCAGGAAGAAGCAGAACAGGGCGATGATTCCGGGGAAGACCATCTGCAACCAGATAGGGATGAGCCAGGAGTTGTTGCCCTTGATGTTGAGACCGCCACGGACGGCTCCGGACGACAGAATGGAGCCGGCCAACCAGGTGGTGTTGCAAAGACCGGTGATGATACCACGGTACTTGGGATGCGCGGTTTCGACGATCCAGATGGGGCCGGCTGCGGCGGCAATGGTGACGCCAAAGCCCAGCACGAATCGACCACCCATCATCAGCCCCTCGGAGGCGTTGTGCGCAGTCAAGCCCTGGATGATGGTGCCGACGATGATGAGGATGCTGCCGATGAACATGCCAAAGCGTCGTCCCCACTGATCAATGGCAGGTCCGACGAAGGGCAGAGCGGAGACACCGCCGATCTGGTACATGGAGCTGATCAGACCGGCCCAGATACCTTTGTTTTCTCCGTCGAAGTGCTTGAGGAAGTACTCCTTGTTGTTGAGCAGACCGCCAAACATCATCGTGTCGTATCCGTTCAT
Source organism: Phialophora tarda (assembly GCA_016109495.1). Taxonomy (NCBI): domain Eukaryota; kingdom Fungi; phylum Ascomycota; class Eurotiomycetes; order Chaetothyriales; family Herpotrichiellaceae; genus Phialophora; species Phialophora tarda. Next base: position 906,796 of record JADWPL010000009.1, read on the forward strand.
GGTCTGGCAGAAGAAGCCGATGAGCAGGCATGCGAACAGCTTCAATGTGCGTGGGTGCGTGAGCGGCACGGCTTCCTGGAGCAGAGCCTCGTTGTAGGCTTCGCTGCCTTTGACTTCTTTGACCTCGACGACCTGCATGCGTTGAGATGGTGTCAGAAAAACATCATCACGGCGAACTGAAGACGGGACGGCCGTCGCCGTTGGACTTACATCCTTGCCCTTGTCGATCGAGCCAACCTGCTCAACAGTCTGGCTATCGCCTATCTTCTCGGCCATCTTGTTCTCTCTGGGTTGTCGCTGGCACGAAAGAATGCTGAGGTGTTGTCGGTCTGGGTTGACAGTTGGAAGGTGAAGGAGAAGGGGGACCTGAGGCTTATTTAATCTCTTTCCTATAGCTCCAGATGACAGCGGAGGTCCATACTGGGTTAACCACCGTTCCTAGCCTGGCCTGGGGTATACAAAGTGATCAGACCATGGCTCGCGTCTAGCCTTGGGTAAGAAAAAGCCTCCCGACATGGAGCCGATAAAGGAGGGGGATCTGAGATGGGCCAATGATTGCCACTCAGGTGCTAACCTGTATCGAACGCTCGGGCCCAGGATCCTAGCTGACTTGAATCCGGGGCATGAGATTATTTTCCTTAACCTGCCTGCGGAGTGTCCACACGGGGTTTCCAGAGGATGTGGTGGTGGATGGAGCCCTCGCTGCAGCGCATCCATTCGTTCTTCTCCACTCCCTTGACTGTGAAGGGAGTGCGGACTTGGGTCACGAGCGCCAGGGCTTCGCTTAGCTTCTCCTTCTCTATCATTGCTGACATCTAGAAGGCAGGAAAGAAGCTTGGTCGGCCGCTCAGAGCCGAAGACTAACCTTCAGAGCCTCACATTCGCCAGCTTCTTGAGCCTTGCAGCTCCGTAGCGGCCAGCTTTGGGGTTGCTCTGCAAATTCCCCGATATTGTTGCCACCGAGGTTCAAGCGGCAGCTCGTGGTCATTTGCGTTTACCGCATTAAGTTTCACCTCGGCGGTCCTTACCTCGTGTTGGCGACTTGGCCGGGTAGGCTGATTCGCCATTTTGCCATCAAGGTGAGACGAAAACAGGGCCGGCGAGATGCGCTTGTTCCGTCAGGTGTTAGCCGAGTCCGGGGCCAAGAGAACGCTGGTCGAGCTCTGATTTCCTCCTGACCAGCTGCCCGGACCTTGATTGGTGGCCCATGGGGAAGGATGCAGCAGAGGCGAAAGGAAGTCATCCCAGACTTCCTCCGAACATTAAGCGGTGGACCGCCTTCGCAGCCACGCGACTCACGGGCACCAACCTCCTCGCCTTCATTCATCTCCTCAAAAACGTCGGTTCCACCCCCTGCTGCTGTTTTTAGTCTAAGTTGTCATTGTCATGCTGTGTAGCATGAGCTTGGCTCCGTAGAATACCATGTGGTGTAAAGCATCGACGGCGCAAGGGGGGCATTTCCACACACGGCCCGTAACCAAGCGCCGAGGCAAGGTTGATCTTCGGCTCTGTTAAGTCAACATTGCGGATCCCCGCCTACCACGAAGCCGGTGTTCCAAGGCACGGAAGATTCCTTGGGTGCTCCGCCAAACCATCGGATGATCGCAGCAACCCCAGATTGATCGCAGGCGACCACATCAACGTCTCGCAAAGTCTACAATAACATGGCCGTGGCTAATCCTCGGTGTGGCCCTCCTCGCTATCCTTTGTCGTCACAAGTATGGCGCAAGCGGATTGGCGACCCTGACCTCAGCCTTGTGTGGTCGTGTTGGCATTCGACAACCTTTACACGAAGGCACACCAGCCTCGAGAGGTTGATTCTGACCCTCGATTACTGCGTGGCGTCGTCCGCGAATCCTCCATTTGCAGTCCTGGGTAGTCTTCGGCCATTGCCTCTCCTCGAAGGGTGCTCCGAGGCCCGCTGTCGGAATGACTACCCTCAACGGCCATATCGAACGTGCCATCCTCTTGCCGTATTTTGACATGCGTCAAATCATGGCGCGACAATTGGGTGTTGGAGTCTTAGAGTGGTTGCCGCAGCCGCTGGTTCGGAGGCCTGCAAGTCTAGGTGCTGTGCTTGCTGCACAACGCGAAAGAATCCATCTGCTGCAATTTCAGCTATTTTCTGGACCTTTTACTGGTGGAAATGTGTTGCTGGCTTCAGGATTGCTAGCCTGACTCCATAACGGACACCCACCCGTTTCGCAATCAGACGAGGGTGGCCACGCGAACTGGCCGAAGTCTCTGAGTCTAGGTCTCGACACCATTGAGAGGTTCCGGGGCCCCAGTCCATGCTGATCTTGACTTTTGGGGCAAGGAGGGCCTGCATTTGCAGCGATCGCAGTCTTGTCAAAGGCCTCGCCGTTGCCCAGCTGACCAGTCTCGATTGCTCTGGGGTGGCGATCGCCCCAGAGCAAGCTTTGTGCTGACCAGCAGCAAATGATTACCACCAGCACGCCACTAGCGGGCGGCGTCAAGCGAAGACAGAGCGTCTAGCCCACGAGAGTGGCTCCGATGAAGGATGAAATTGCCTCTTGATCTGCAGCATGTGCTTGCTTGAGCAGGGAGTTTCGATCCTAGCTGGGCAATCTTCTCAGGCTGGCCTCCGGGCTCTTGGCGATCTGGACCGTGTCATTCTCCAACATGCCACCATGCAGGCAATTGATATTGTGTCGTGACTCCCTACACTCAGCAAGAGTCGCATGATGATCATACCTCAGCTCTGATCTGCGACGCATACAAGCGCCGTGTCTGGATCTGGGTCGATATCGAGGAGGTGGTATGCTCCGTACAGGACTTGGTGCGGCTCCATCCTCTTTCTGGACCTGTTTGCAGGGTCCCTCGGAAAACCTCGATATCCGGTGACTTCCTGCAGGTCGATCGCCACTCCCGCCTTGGGAAAAGCTGCAGCTGTGTCTCAGCTGTACAGACGTGCATCCTTCATGATCCACTCATGTCTTCGATCGATAGGGTGCTTGAGCACGAGGGTGTCGCATGAGATGTAGTGTTCCAGCTCGACTTACCCTGCCTGTCTTGTTCCAGAACCTCGACGATCGCCTGCGGTGATATTGGATGCCAGTATTCTTTCTTGCCGAAGCCGTCCTCGCCACCCCCGAAGGCCAGAAGGTCCTCGGTCCAGTTAGCCAGACTGGCAGAGAGCTCCAAAATGTCGCCGAAAACGAAGTGCGAACGCGAGGAGAAGTTCGAAAGGGCTGCTATCTTCGCCTGCACGCCTGCCTCCGAAAGGAACGGAATATCGAAATGAGACATTGCCTCGTCTGAAACGAATCTCGGCCAGGTGAAGTGCTTGTGCAGATTGGAAGGCGCCAGTGCTTCAACTGCGTAGAGCCACTCCATCAAGCCTGCCATTTTATGTGTGCCCGTCGAATAATTGAGTCTTTCAGGACGTTGCCGGTGTGTTTTACAACTGCATACATCATCCACGAGCAGCGTGGTAAACAGCTGGAGAGCAATGAAAAATACCCAAAGCAGTTGTGACTCAGCGTCTGCTGAGTCTCCGGAGAAGATCTCTCTGTCTTGCGCAACCTTGAACCAGATAGCGTAATAGTCGAGGAACCGGTTGTATCCTGTGCTCGGAGAAACCTGAAGTCCAGAGAAGATTGACTGAAGACTGATCAAGAATCTCAACCCGCGATAGCGATCCCCGACGAACTTCTGAGCCGCACATAACGACACGATACCCTTTGACAGCAACACTTGGAGATGAGATCCTTGCGGATACGTCGCCATGCTGGGGCGAGTCGAGGTGGTAGACTGACCTGCATATGTCGTCGAACCGCGTGAAAGATTGTTGAAGATAGTTCGCCGCCCTTCATATTGGATCCGCTGGGTGACCATGGCGCAGCCCCGGACGAATGTGGCAAAATCGACTGCATCGAACGGCAGAAGCTGGCTCATTTTTAGCATCAGAGACCTGTGTCGCGACAGATGGAAGAATGGGGAAATCATGATAGAGATGGTACGAAGTTCAGGGGGCACTCACTGCAGACTGAAATGTGAGGGCGTAAGACGTTGCTAACATAACATCATAGTCGACTGCAGAATGATGTGTTTTGGCGCACGCCTCCCTCAGACCGCATATTGCACGTCCCCTGTGCGCCAAGGCAGTGTCAAGGTCACAGTCGGTCCCGCTCAAGGTATTGAAGTGGGAAGCTGCCAGTGCAAGCAACGCACCCATCAGATGCTCAAAGTGGTGGCTGAGCTGAGGTATGTCCCGTGTCCACGTCGTCTTACTGCCCAGGGGGAGAGGCGGATGTGCAACGCGCAAGAAGTGGTTGAACAGCTTGAGGTCGTGGAGAGTGGACGATCCCGAGACCGTCGATAGGGTTGTACCAGGTGCTATTGAGGAACTCTGGCCTCCGGGGGACTCCATTCTGTCACCTCTTCCTGAGTTGGCCACTGCTGGATACCGACACAGTTTCCCCTTGGACACACATTTTCGGCAATGGGGCTTTTCCTCCGAGCATTTGATGTGGCCCTTCTTACATGCGAGGCAGCCCGCTCGAGACTTCCTATGCGAGCGCCGGGAACTGGTTGCAGGTAGAGCAGTAAAGAGGAAGAACTGATGCTGGTGCTTCTCCATTCCTCCGCTCTAGTGAACGCTCTTGAGATTGAGCCTCGAAACTACCAAGCGCGGCATTAAGAAATCCTAGATTTCGTTGGAAAAAAGCAGAGAAAAAGCGTGGACACCTCGACAACAAATCCATAGTGCCTTGGCTTTGTCAGAACTCGAGAACCTGTCTGAGGCCAAGTCGAACGTGGTTGTCGAGAAGCGGTCGTATACTCGGTACAGGAAATGACTTCGCTTGGGACGCGAATACGAAGTACGGCGTCCATTTTCGGCGCGTAGCTCCACCGCTATCCTAACGTCATTAGGACAGTGACGTTGTTCACTCTTCCTTTACCCTTCATTCACCTTTACTTCAGAACCGGCCTTAGCTGTGGCCTGAGAGCTGGAATTTGTGTATGCTTCTAGCATTACAGGGCTTTACTCTAGGCAGGAGAACACTTACGTGCCGGACATTATCTTCCAAAATGAGTTGGATGGACTCTTGGTCAAGGCCGGGCAAACATGCCGCCGTCCCCCCTCCTTTCTATCTGACACAGGGCGATGACGTGCCCTACTGTCGAACTTGTGGTAGAGTGATAAGTGAGTTTGCAAAGGTGGAACTAAAATAAAAATGGGTTTGTTGACAGTATCCGAGGTTCTCGCAAACAGCACCAGCAGAAGAAGCCAACGAACACGGTCAAATACTGCTCAGATCGATGTCGGAATCGTAAGCCTGGGCCTCTGGACAAGAGGATAGAGAGGACGATAGTGGCGCTTCTCAATGCTGAGCCGGGGTACGGTGTTGAGAAAGCGACAGCCAAACCCAAGACGACAAAGGGAGATCGCCGGATCATCGTAACGTGCGACGAGATCGAGGAAGTCGTGTTTGGCAGCAGACATGACCCAAGCAAAACATTCGGACGAAAGAAGAATCGAGCAACTCGAGCCTTGGGCGAGGACGGCGAATGGAAAAGCGTGGACATGGAAGACGACCATGATACCGGCTCCGACCAGGACACGTCTCCGGTAGAGGGTACACACCAGCGAGTCCGTCCGCTAGTACGGCCGTCGCAGCTGGCATCTGATGTCAATGGCAGTATCGGAGGCGAGAAGGGCTGGGCTGAGCGGCAGTCCGAGACTCCTGAAGAGCTCGAGAAGCGATTGGAGGGACAGCAGCGTGCTGAACACCGGGAGATGGTTCGAAGAGCGGCTAGAAGAGGCGTCGTTTTCGGATTCATTGTCGACCCTTCGAGCCAGGATACACAAAGACAACATGCCACAGCACCGACAGTAGAAAGCCGAGCTGACACGGACAAGAATCGCTCAGAGTCAGAGACGCGGCGAAAGTGTGAAGCCCTCATGAATGGATCAGTAGTCGAACCCAGCTTTGCCAAAGGCAACTGGGCCATTCGGTGGAGGGAATAGTCAAGACCAGACAGAGGCCCTGGAGACAGACAGGATGTAACAACAGAGACATGGAGATTAGCTGTAGCAGTAAAACTCGGCGCCTCGACTTGGCCATTTCCACTGATCGGTCAGGCCCTCCACCGCCAAGCGAGTGTTAATCGCACTTCTTCTCTCCAGAGCCATAAACACAGCCATGGATGCATCTACATATCCACATGAGCCATGCCCATCTTAGGATACCGATCACCCTTGATAGGGTTTCTCTTCAAAATGTCCGCGATCTCCTTCATCTCCTCCTCCGCCAGCTCCACGTGCGTCGTGTTCTCAATGACCCGCTCCGGCCTGGTCGCCCCCGGAATCGGTATAATGACACCCAGCGTAAGCTGCTGCCCGTCCTCGGTCGTGACGGTCCGCCCACTGAGGGCTCGGACCCAAGCGATTGCGATCTGAGCCTTCGTCACGCCTTTCTTCCGTGCCAGCTTTTCGACCTCGTGCACGATCTGGTTGTTGTATTCGAGCACGTCGTCCTGGAACCGCGGCATCATCTTGCGGAAGTCCCCCTCCGGGATGTCGGCGTTCCGTCTGATGGTCTCGCCGGCCAGCGCGCCGCGGCTGAGCGGACTATACGCGACGATGGGGATGTCGAGTCTGGCGCACGTCGCCGCGACGCCGTTGCGGAGGATGTCCGTCGTCCACAGCGAGACCTCGACTTCGACGGCCGCGATCGGGTGGATCTTGTGCGCCCGCTCGATGGTCGAGGCCTTGACTTCCGACAGGCCAATGCCGCCGATCTTGCCCTCCTTGACGAGCTCGGCGAGCGTGCCGATCGTCTCCTCCAGGGGCACGTCGTGGTCAAGCCGAGCGCATTCGAAGATGTCGATGGTCTTGGTGCCGTCCAGGATCTTCAGGCAATCCTCGACGCTGCGGCGGACGTTCTTGGCCGAGCCGTCGGGCTTCAACTGCCCTGGGAGAGTGCCACCTTTGATGCTGAGCACCACCTTGTCCGCATCGCCCGGGTGGTGCTTGAAGTATTCGTGCAGCAGATGGCACGAGTGTCGCTCCGGGGGCCCATAAAGTTCGCCGCCGTTCCAGAAGTTCGAACCCTGCGCCAATGCCGTCTTCATGGCTTTAAAGCTGTCCTCGGCTGGTTGTGGGTTGGGCCTCCACGTCAAGCCCATGAGGCCATACCCGATGGGCCCGATGGGCTTCCCGGCGAGCGTGACACTGGCAGGCATGTCGGGCCTAGTCTGTTCGAGGTGCGCGGGAGATGGGACTCGAGAGCTTTAAACCGATGACTGTTTCGAGACGAGCCTTTCCCAATGTCCCGATTCTCGAGGCTGCGGATCGTCGCAAGCTGTTCGAAAACCCAGAGACTTCTAAGCCAGTGAGTATCTCAAGTCGGCTATCCTTGCAACGCAATGCTAGGGCCGGCCGACGAGAGTATATATACCTCTCTGGCACGAAAAATCCCACCCACGACTCGGATGGCAATGATGGTGATGTAAACCAGCCGCGAGGGTGGAGACCGCGGCGATTCGGCAGTTTCGAGCTTGTTTCTCTCGGACTGTACGAGTACCTAGTACGAGCAGCTGGACCAGTCAATCAATCAACCAATGAAAACGCACGTTGTGGCAGAAAGGGAAAAAAGAGATTGGTTGGTTGGTTGGCTGGGTTTGTCCCCGCGACGTTTCTAAACTCCGAAGTTTACCGTGTAGCATGCGACGAGGGCGGAAGAGAAGAGAAAGAGGAGCTACAGTACAGTAGCGGAGCTGATGGATCTATTACTTTGGGATTTTTCAAACCGAGCATCATCAACGGAGCAACACCCTTCCGGTCGGAAGGACTTTGTCGACACTTTGACCTGAAAGAGGAAATCTTCTCGGACCCGAAGTGGTTCCGTTCGTGATAGTATAGTTTCCCAGGTGTGTGGTTAAGCCCGCTGGTATGCATATGCATATGCATATCCATGGGACTCGGAGGTGGAGGAGGAGGAGGAAATGCCTGTTCTGGTTTTACGGGGAGAGTGATTGAAGACTATGTACAACTGCACGGGACGAAATAATTAATAGCTTGTATACTGTATCTCGGCGCCGGTGGAGGCCGTGGACCATGCAAGAGAATGCTGAAGGGGCGAGAGATACTGTATCCCAGACGCCAATAGGGCCGTGGACTAAAGACTGAGTGTTGAAAAGGCTCCAGGTGCACGTTGCGAGGTGTCGTTTGATGTCTGGACTTCAGGCTCATAAAGTATTGAAGCTACAGACACATCTTCGAGCGGGATTAGACTGGGCCCTTCCATTCTTACTGCGCCTTGCATACTGTAGCTGAACAAGCACAAATGGTCCAGCCGGCTACAGGAATGTACATGGCTGGCTATGATAGGTAGGACCGTTCATATTGCATACGTATGGGGGCCCCGATGTACTATGTACTGCTGGGAACCGGTGCCAGAGACCGTCGGGTTGTGATCGAAGTCGGACAAGCAAGGGGGGTAGCCATCCATCGTAAATATGCCTTGAGACAGTCTGTATGTATTCAAAAAAAAGTAAAAAGTCCCCTTCTGCTGGCAGCGACTCTGTTGTACCATGCCACTTTCATCTCATGTACAGGTGAAATTGTCAAGTTCGCCTATATTCGATCCGGGGGGGGCCAAATTGGGGAATATGAACTCCTCGTCCAAAAGCAAGAACGCACTGTTGGAAACACTTTTGCTCTCGATAGTCCCCCATCTCCGCCCAAAACCAATCCCACGACCTTGCCTGCTCAGAATACCTCGCTCTTGGTACAGGGTTTCATCGTCTAGCGACGCCTTTGTGCATTTGATCGTGTCATCGTCCATGTAATGAAAAACAGTGCGCCTGCCACATCCGCTCCCTCGAGGTCAGCTGGTATATGCATCGTTGCGGCCACAATCGCGATTTGCAAAGAGCAAAAAGAGCGATGCTCGATATCGAAGAACTCCAAACTTCCTTGCTTTCATGCTTATACCACTGTCTCTGTGACCGCCGATTCGCAATGCTGAAATATGAAAAGTTCGTCGCTTGGACGGAGAAGGGTATCACTGATGATCTGGTGTTTTCACAGCAAAATGGGTGCCAAGGCCCAAATCCAGGGCAAAAGTCGTCGAATTCAGTCAAATTGGTCGTTCTGCGTATCGGTAACAGTGTCGCTCAGGTTGATGAGCAGTTGGGCCAGACATCGCTTGGTGGCTGCATCATCCCTGAGGACGTTGGAAAAGGTTGCATCTCGGAGCGGTTCTGGGAGGCATTGGCGCAGCGCTTGACGAGCTCGGTTATTATCGCTAAGTCTGCATTCCAGTCAGTGGATAGTCTCGAGTCAGGTTGTCCCGAAGGACGACAAACCTCAAGAAGCATCTAACGACGTGTTTCAGCAACCGGACAGTCTGAGTTTCGACAAGACCAATGACCATGTTGCTCAAGACGGTGCCCACAGCGTAGAATCGCTCGTATGTGGCACATATGTATCCCAGGCCCGTGTCATCCAGCAGGATCTTTTGGACGATGAAGATGGCGACCGTCTTGGACAACTCGCTGCCTGTTTCCATAATTCGCAGGCACAGCGGGATGATCTCGGTTGTCAACAGGAAGGTGATTGTTGGCGAGGAGTTGCTGGCAGTGGCCTGTGCGCCTGGCGTGCCTGATGGGTTGATCGAGACATTCGACGAGGGCTCGTTCTTGACCAAAGCACCAATGACACCGAGTGAAGTGAGGCGGAGGTACTCGAAGGGTCTCGACTTGGACGTGGTGTTGAGGAAAGGGTACAGGAACAGGGGAATGTGCGCTGAGTCTTGTGTTAGCATGTGTCCTGTCGCCGTCGACCAATAATGCCTACCGTTGAGAAAGAGGCCTCTCGTCTCATTGTGGCTAGCAACACACTGGAGCAGGGCCAAAGCATTGCAGACACGGTTGCTGGCCGCTGCTGTGAGCTGACTGGGGTTCAGGAGAGGATAGACCGAGATAATCTCCTGCAGCAGACTTGTCATGACGCCGAAACTGTGCCAGAGAACCAAAGCGAGCTCGGGCACTTGTTCCCGCTTTTTGCTCAATTCCATCAGCGCCCCCTCCCTTCTGTTCGGGTCCAGAAGCTCCGCCACCCATTGTAGTACTTTTCGATTCTCTTCCGAGAGCTGTTGATCCATGCCCGGAGCCGCCTGCTCGTTCATAGCCGTGAGGGAGGCGCCGAGGGAATTCTGCGCGTTGTCTCCCACAGCCTGGCGGTTGGTGGTCTGCGCATGCGAAGAGTTGTGGTTCGGATTCGCCGCGAGTCGAGAGTAGTGATGCGCGGCGGCAAGCTGGGCTTGCGCCTGTTGCTGCCCATGGCTCAAGGGTGCGTGACTTTGCTGGGACCCATTGTGCTGCCAAGCGGACTGCTCGTGCTGGTTGTATTGTTGCTGGTGAGAATAAAGATGCTGCGTCTGTAGCATGATGGTCGAGGTTGGCTCGGGTCAGGCGAGACTCATTCTCAGCTGAGACGAGGGCGAGGCAGTAAGGATGTCTAGGATGGTACGGAGTAGAGTGCGGGCGACTGTAACGGTGGGTGCTCAGATGGTGGAGCAGGACGTGGGTGAGTAAGTCTGAATTATAGCGGCTGGGACTCGAAAGTGAGAGGCCCTGTTGTAGATGCGAACTCGAAAGAGAAGACAACCCAAGGGATTTGATGCAGAGTGAAGAAGCGGGGAGGTCGAGTTCGGACGGGATGAAATCGGCCCCTGGTGCGGCTCGGTCAGGGCTTTCGTTCATTCTTCACCGCACCAAACGTGATGTGTGCGTGACACGCTGTTGGCTGCTGCTTAGATAATACCCGCAATTTACTGGTTGGCACCATCCGGAGTGCACAGTACTCGTACTCAGTAGATCGGTAAGATTCACAACGGGGTTCGCGACATGCGCTCCCTAGAGACGCTTTGGACAATGCATGTACAGTCCCCATTCAACAAAGGTGCGGCCAAGTATAAACAACACCCAACACCCAACCTTTCACGCGTCACATGTACATTGATCTCGAATGTCCAAGAACTCCCCACCGATCCGCACAGAAGCATACTATCCAGAACAAGCCATACATTCACCCCTGGCCGACCTCAGCCTCACGGGTGCTGATCTGCCTTCCGGCCCTCCAACACCAAGTCGACTCTCTTGATCGGATGTAACAACATGCCTGGGAGACACATTCTGCCCTCGCCAGCCACCTCAAACTGCTCGCCGCCGTCATTGTTGAACTTGTATCCCAGCCAGCGATGCCACAGCACCTCCGGAAAGCCAGCGTTGTAATACCACGTGGTGCCGCGGAAATTGTGCTCTCTGTCGCCAAAGACACTGGTTCGCGCGGCGCCTGTGGCCCCGTTTCGGCCAGCATTGAACACAGACTGTAAGTAGTTTGTGGGCCACTTTCGATCGATGTACTCTGGATGCGGGACATAGACGGCCTTGAGCCCGTGATGCAGCGCGCAGCTTGCCGGCCACATTTCGCTGAACATGGAGTGTTTCTTCAGTGCCGTTTCCTTGTGCATGGTGACGAGCAGTTTGCGGGAAAGACGCGAGGCGGTTATGATTGCTGTGCGACGAGGTGGTCGGCCCCGGGTGATATTGTAGCCTGTAGTATCATCTGTGAGGAGCCAAGTTGTCCCATCAGGGTCGAAGAGGGGGTTGAACACAATAAGGTCGGCATCTTCGCCAACACCCCAAGTGTATTTGTCCTTTTCGAAGGATGTAGGTGGGATAGGGTCGGTGTCCATTGACACGTCGTCGTCGAGGGGACGTTCAGGGCCCCAGATCGGTTTGTCCCCCTGTTGCTTCATTGCTCCAGCCGGAGTGCTGAAGCCAGGATTGTTTGGATCTTTGTTCGCACGGTTGAGGCTGCTCCACAGATTTGCCACGCTATTTGTGCCGTGCTCTGTCTGGATGCGGACCATTTGGGAGAAATCTTCCCACTCGCCGTACTCGGAGGGTACGTAGAACCGACTGTTCCTTTCCCAAAGGAGCTTGCGCGGTTGTTGTTTGGCCCATTTCGTGATGCTGTCAAAGAAATGGTACCAATGGTGCGTGGTGCGGATGTCCATTTCCCAGTTCCAGAAGAAGTCGTACTCGGGGTGTTGATAAGCGAAGTATTGCATCGGCATGAACGTGCTGCGATACACGCCATGAACAGGCAGACCGCGCATATTCGTCTCCTCGAGACCGCCATACATGAGCTCCATCTGCTTCTCAGTCCAAAGGGTACCCATGCCGCGGAACTCCTCCGGCAACGAATCTCGAAGAATGCGTTCATATGTTTGGTCGTCAGAGAAGATGGGCACGTCGTTGGATTTGACCTGCACAAGGAAGTGGACCACATACTCTCCGCCACTCAACATGCCCAATTCCGAGATCAGAGAACGCAGGTAGATCTTGTCCTCAGGGGTGTATGGATAATCCCACCATGTTCGAATCACCACCGCCGTGCGCGGCAGCTTTTCTGTGCCCGTCTTCGGTTTTTGTGGGCTCTCGGATGTCTTTGGCGGCATTGCCTCAAATTCAGGCGAGTCGTCTCTCTTGCTGTAAACGCTACCAATCGGCATTGCCTGGAACGTCTCAATGCGCGGGTGCTCAGGCAACGGTTTGAACCGATGATTGTTCGCCTTTACACATCGCCGTTGTGCTTCTGACCAATGGACCTCTCTCCAGTCCACTTCGGGCGTCTCCTGCCACACCAGATCGGCGCCCTCTCGCTCGCCTTCTTGCTGTGCACCACTGCCGCCCCTGTTGATGCTGTATCCAAGCCCGTAGGGACCTAAGCGGCCGAACCTGTCGTAGCAGATGTCATCCCTTAAACCCAGCATCTTGGCCGAACCCATGACCATATCTGGAAATCCACGAGGTATACCCTCATACATACGCACCCGCGGGATGGAAACGGTGTTTGCAGCATCCAGGAAACAATCCACTTTGTCGCCATACTTGGCAATATACTCCGGAGAGGTGTAATTGGGATACGGATCGAACCTCTTGCTTTGTTGGAGCGCTCTCTTTCTCCGTTCCTTGGCCAGCGTCACCCCGGGCGGTGGCTCTTGCAGTCCGTCGTCGGTGATATTCAACGTCTGCCACTCGACCTCATCCTCTTTTCTTGGGTATTCAGGGACGTTATTGGCAACCGGTACCAATGACCGGAGCCCACCGTAATATCTCTGCAGGAATGGAAACTCCTCCCACGGCGGGGGCTTCGGCTTCGTTTCTTTCTGTTCAATCGCTATCTCCACCTCTTTTTGCGCGTTATGGCTCATCCGTACCAGTGACAAAATGAAGATGATCAGGGTGGCGGCGACGCCCAAACACACATAGCGCATGATTGACCGAGGCATCCTGCCCAGGTATGGGGGTGAAGAGGATCTTTTCGAGCTGTATGCTTCATTGAAGAGCATGTGTTTGTGGGAATATGAGGTGGCCCGCGAGGAGGCAGTAGAAGGAGACTCCTCTTCGTCGTCAATGGCGTTGTCAGGACCGTCGTCTTCACTGTGCCGTTGCGGGCGATGCAGAAAGCCCTCTTTCTCGAGATCCGACTCTCCTCGAGTGCGTATTCGTGCCATGGATGTTGCGTTGTCTATCCCTAAAGACGAACTCCTCGGCCACACCATAGTTGTCGCAAACTTCAAGAAGGTGGCCGCAGGCCCAGCGCATTGTCCTGTCCGCCAATACTGGTGCCGCACTCTCCCCAGTAAAAAGCACGAGACCCCTGTGGCGCGGCAACAGATTTTGGGTTCTGGTTCAAGGATTGCGATAGACGCGGAGTGGCAGATGCACTAGCACCTCTGGCGCGGCGCGCCGTCGCAGATTCCGCCCAGACGATATACACTGCGTTCTGGCTGGGGAAATAATTGCAAAATATACAGGCGATAGATGAGCAAAAGTATATACACAGAATAGAGAGGGGGTCTTGAGTGCTGAGGCTGGTTTCCCTTATCGCTGCCCGATTTTGAGCGCGAAGTCAACATTCGCAGGCGCAGGCGCAGGCTCAGGGTCAGGCCCACAGAAATCAACCTCAAATCAGGGAAAGTGCCCGCCAAATACGAAGCTGCCCAAGAGCCGTTCCGTGTCGCCGCTGAGATGCGCGTCCATCGTCGTCAGGGTTTTCATCGACGGGAAACACGCTGATGCCAGTGCCTCCTATAATTGAGGGCACTCTGAGGTGACTCTGATCTATGCATGCAAAATTTCCCGATGTCCTCTGACCCGTACTCCATAGCTGCCTCTATTTTGTCCGTGGCGGCGTGCACGCACGCATGATTCTATCTCCTGGTGACGCCGAGCTCCTTCAAGATTCTATCATTGTGCTCCCCGATCGTGGGGATTCTCTCCATCCTTGCTTCAACTTCCGAGCTCATGCCCGCAGGCAAGAAAGACTTGACGGGTCCCACCTCGCTGTCCACTTGTCGAAACCGACCTCGAGCTTCGAGCTGCTCATGCTCCCATACACCCTGCATGTCGTTCACCTTTGCATTTGCGATGCCCGCGCTGTCCAGTCTTTTCACCACCTCTTCTGCACCGCCTTCCCACGAAGCAAAGATGCCGCTGATGATGGCTTCGAGCTCGGCTCGATTGTCGCTGCGTGATGCAGTGTTTTTGAACTTCGGATTGCTCGTCAGGTCCTCCCGTTGCAATACTTCCGTCGCCAGGATCTTCCACTCTCGCTCATTCTGTACGCCCAGCATCACCTTTGCATTCTCTTTGCCGTCAGGTCCCACTCCCGTCGAGAATGGCCCGTAAGGGTATATGCTCGCATGCGATGCTCCGGCTCTTTTGGGTCCCGACTGCCCCTCAAAAGCATAGTACAAGGGGAATCCCATCCACTCTACCAGCGACTCCAGCATTGAGACGTCTATGACGCACCCGCGTCCCGTCTTCTGTCTCTGCATGATGGCCGCCATGATGCTACTGTATGCATAGATGCCCGCCGAAATGTCCGCAATGGAACAACCCACCTTGGCCATCTCGCCTTCCGTGCCCGTGATACTCAGCAGACCCGCCTCGGCCTGGATGAGGAGGTCGTACGCCTTTTTGTGCGCGTAAGGACCATTGCTTCCATACCCACTAATCGACGCATAGATCAGGCGATCACCTCGATTCTCCCCGGGATAGGCTTCGTTCATCATCCTCTTCATATCCTCATACCCCAGCCCCATCTTCTCTGCATCCCCCGGCCTGAGATTCTGCACAAAGACATCGGCCTTCTCGCACACCACCTTCCGCAATACCTCCATGTCCTTCGGATCCTTGATATCCAACGCCAAGGACTCCTTGTTGCGGTTTATCCAAACGAAGTGGCTGCAGAGTTTGCCCCTAACCCGGTTGTCGTGATGGCGCACAAAGTCCCCGCTCCCAGGCCGTTCGATCTTTATCACCCGTGCGCCGAGGTCAGAGAGGTGCCGAGTCGCCAGAGGCATGGAGATGACCTGTTCGAGAGCCACTATCGTTATGTCGCTTAGAGGCCGCGCTGAAGGGGGATTGAACTGGAACGACGCCGCCGACTCGGGATCGCGAGACGTGCTATAACCCCGACGGTGGAGTCCCAGATGGGGTGGAAAACTCGACCCGGAACCACACATTGACGATGCCCAGAATCTTTCCCTTCTCTCCTGCCATCTCGTTGTCGCACATGTAGAATGGCAACGACACACCGATTCTAGTGGTCTCCAACTCTTCGGCTTCAGGTTGAGGCTCTGTTTTTGCGATAATCGCTGGAGCGTCCACCGAGACAAGAGTCTGCTCTCCATTTTTCGCGGTCCGGTTCCTGGCGGACTACTCAGACTCAACCGCCGCACAAACTAAATCGGACACTTGCGTGGATGAGCACGAGCAAACAGTCGAGTGTGGCCCGAGAAAAGAGACCGACTCACGCCTTTGTGCTCGGTACGGAGTGCTCCTAATGTGGCTTCCCCCGCACGAGGCTGCCGTGCCGAAGGCGTTTTGCCGGGGGCTCGGCGCATGTGCGGAGAAATACCGAAGTCCCAGGAGCATATGAGTAGTAGGAGAAGCAGAGGATTCCGTACGGACGGAGTACCTCTCTGCAATTTGGTTCAGTATAGCGTTATCATGTATGGTATTGAATGACATGCTACGGAGGACTACCAAGCTCCCTTTAGTAGCCACTACACCGACATTGAACCTCCACCTAATAACAAGAAGTCACTGCCTCGCACTCTGCCGTGGACTGCTCCAGGAAAGAAAAGAAAAGAAAAATGAGTTCCCCGGAGCTAGGTCAGATCCGCTGGGACTGCTTTCCACGAGACTCAGCAGCTTGCGACCCGGCAACCATAACTCTCTGGGTGTAGCCCCAGTCGTGTTTAACCCGAAAAATCAGTCGTGGGATTTGAGCGTTGGGCGATATTCTGCTGGGTTGGAATGATGTACCACGACAATTGGGTGGGCCGGTGGTCAAGTGATGGTTGGTGAGGCGAACCACACAACAAATTAGTGAATAACCGCCAAGTCTGCCCCCTTTGCAAGCATGCCATCCATTCTCAAACGCTCCGTAGAGCGCTGGTCGCAACTTTCGTTCCGTGGCCAAGGACATTGGATACGAAGGTGGAGACGACGCCGAAAGACCGAGACGGAAGAGGAACTGGAGGAGGAGAATGACGAGAACGTGATGGACTGGTCCGCATAAGAACTGTATATCGATATCATCCGTCGCAACGTTGACTTGGGATAGCAGCATCGAAGCATACCCGTAGTCGGACATCCTCAACAGAAATTCAAATCCCACCTTCCGCCCATGACAGTCTTCCCGTCCGCGGCAACTAAAAAGCGATGGATCAGCAAGCTCGGCGGCATTGGATTCCTATGCTCGCGCGCAATGTGCTCTGCGAAATCCCGCGCCGTGGTAAAAGCCGTGTACCCGCGCAGGAGCTCGTCTCCTGTCGCAAAGCAGAAAACACAGCCATATTTGACGTGAGCGTGGCTTTCGCGCCTAGTCGTCCACGAGCCACTCGATGATACTGAGACCTTCTCGGCCTGGGGGAGGAATAAGTGGCATTTGGCAAGAAATGAGCTGCGGTACTGGACGAGCAGACCGGAATGCTCGCGCACCTCATCCGTCGAGTGGATATTGGATGTAGCGCTGTTCGTTACATGATAGCGTACTTTATACGCACAGTCCGGACATTGCCAGTTGACGTAGGCGCCGCCAAATGCCTTCAACTGGCGCCGGTTTTCTTCGTTGAGTTCTTTCTTCTCCACAAACGAAATTCGGCCCCTGTCTCGACGGTTGCTTATCCCCAGCGCGCCGGGGCAGAAGTTGCCTAGCTCGGCTGGACGCATGTCCTCAGGCATTCGACGGCTGGGGTTGCTCGGGTTGAGAGCCGGGAGCTGTCTGATTTGGTCTTGTCGGTAGAGGAGAGACTCCCAGACCATGGCAAAGGGTCGACGATCTAGTAGGTCGCGGTCGTAGTGCTCGACGAAGATTGTCTGGATCCCACGCACCGAATGCTGCATTTGCTCGACGATTTCGCCTAGGTATTGGGCCGCCAACCCGTCAGAGCCGTCAATGATGTAGGGCAACTGCTGGAAGTCGATCGTCGAGAGCGATCTCAACCGTAACTGTAGAATTTGTAATCGCGGATCGTAGGCTTTGATTGAATTGGGTACGAAGTTGGGGGTAATGTACCACTCGATCAGGGTTCTAAGCTTGCGCCGGATTTGGTTGATCGTTCCTTGGAGGTCGTTTAGAGCTTGCTGAACTGTGATGGGACCAGGCAGAGGTGGCATAGCATCATCCATCAGCATGGCGGCCATGGTTGGCTGCGCGGCGAACTTTGTCGTCGCCTTCAAGGGCCTCGCAATTTCACATTCGGAGAGAGCTTCAGATTTGCATGGTGTGGTTGCTTAAGAGGAGCATCGTGGCGCACATGGGCCAAAGGAGATGCTGAGCTGAGATTGCCTGCGTGCGCCAATCCTGCCTCGAGAAGTCTTGGGTGAGTCTTGATCGCAGTGAGGCTATCGCGCCGCGACAAAGAAGCTGTCGAAGGAAGACACCAGACTGAGGTAGAGAACCTACCTTTTTAGCTGCTTGGGCAGAGTTGGACGAGTCATTCTGAGGGAGAGTCACGAGGAACCAATGCCCAGGTTGCCGTTTGGCGAATTAGGTCGCCTGTTCGGTTACACACGATTGTCGTCTACAATGTGGAGAGCCGTCACGAAAGGCTCCCAAAGGTCTCAGAAACCGGGCGCCTGCATATGCGAAGCTCATGCAATTCGTGCATGAAGAGCAGGTGTCTAGGCGGCAAGAAGATCGTGCAGGAGGGAGGGGTTAGTTCGCATGAAGCATAGCCAACTCCGGCTGCAGGATGGGCTGTACCGCCACGGGTTGACAAGGGAGTCAATGGAGGGGAAGAGGGAAGAGTGAAGAGGCCTGAGAGTGATTGTCAGTCGCTTAGTCACTCGATCATGCTGGTCAAATATCGACGTCATTCCCGTCATTTAAAGCCGCCTTAAGCCAGTTTCGGATTATCGGATTCGCCTGCAAAAGTCGAAAACATCAACCCAAAATTTTTGTGCTCTGTGTGCGCAGGTCGCCCGTGAGGTACAACTCAGCAATGCCGACGGAACTGGAAGAGGTAGGTGCGGCCAATCGTCTGCCAATTTTTCAGCGTTAACATGCTTCAGCTCGTCGAGTTCCTGCATCATGGCAATACTCAAATCAGACAAGTTGGTAAGTCGATTTTGATATTACACATGTTGCTCCGAACCTTTTCAAAGCCCGTCAATGATGCCATCGGGTAATTCGGGATACGGATTGCTGAGAAGCTGCTCAGCATGCGAACACTTGGTTGGTCATTCGAAAGATGCGACGATATTCAAACAGCCGCAACTCGCCCCAGTCCGAGACCTGAAGCTTCTTGTGAAAGACTATCCTGTGAGTCCTCACATGCCCCAAGAAATGCACGGTATACTGATCGGTCTGTTGCTGCCGTGAACAGCCAATTGCTAAGAACGCTCTCACAATCTTGATCAATATCAGCCATGACGCCGAAGTCCTCGAGAATCTCGCGACGGACGATCCGTTCCTTGAAACCTTGTTGAATAAGATCACAGTATGTAGGTTGGAATCCTCCCTCGTTTCCGTTACCCCTTTATCTGAGGCGAGCAGGAGCTGACTCTCATCAGAACCCGAAGGAGGAAGCTGCGAATGAGATTGCCATGCTATTGTCGAATCTCGCCAAGTCCGAGCACCTGGAGAGGCTGGTTAAGCTGAAACGAGCGACGCCGGCAAAGTCAGTATCTACATCTCCGTATGCCCTCGATCAGCTGTTCGATTGCTTTGTGAAAGGAGCGGAGGGCGCCCTCAACAAGCACGCCAACTTTGACTACCTAGCTTACCTCCTGGCCGACATGTCGAAGTACAAAGCTGGCAGAGACCACTTCTTAGGGAAGAGAGACTATGATGGGATCGTGCCGATCAGCAAGTTGACCGTCTTCACCGAGCATAAGAGCCACGTCCGACGAAGAGGTGTAGCCAGCACCATCAAGAACGTCGCCTTTGAAGTCGGCAAACATCCACTGCTGCTTGCGGATGACACTGAAATGGTCGATGGCGTTCCGGGCGTCAACATATTGCCGTACATCCTGCTGCCATTGGCTGGATCGGAAGAATACCCTGAGGAGGAATCAGCGAATATGCTTCCGGATTTGCAGCTCCTGCCCCCAGACAAAACGAGAGAAGATGATAATGAGATTCTTGTCACTCATTTAGAGACTCTGTTGCTTCTTACCACAACAAGGGAAGGCAGAGACAAGCTGAGACAGGTTCAGGTGTATCCCTTGACCAGGGAAACGCACCTGCATGTTGAGGACGAAGGTGTGAAAGAGGCGTGTGATCGCTTAGTACAGATCCTCATGCGGGATGAGGAGGAAGGTCTAGAGACCGAAGCAGTGGACGATGACGAGAGGATAGAAGAGATATTCTGAATGAGACTGCTAGCACAATGTTGATTTTCCAAGGCGGTGGTTTCATGCTGCAACAAGCTCCTAGTCAAGGCCTTGCAAAACATGCTGCGCAAAAGAACCGGCCGTGAGTAGGGGTGCACGGGGGTTCATGCGGGAGATCGGGCTCGGAAAGGGTACGGTGGCCTCCAACATCTCTGAGCGCAATTTCTACGGTGACGCATACGGATTGTCCGACGCGTCGTATCGAAACTTGACTTGCATCTTTCCTTTCTCCTTCCGAACATTCCTTGACGCGTCCATTTTCAGACTTCTACAACTTCCTCGCATCCAGCGCAGGACCCATGGCGACATGCCTGCTGCACGACCGCTAAATGCTTTTGAGCCTCCGCCATCCTCGATACTTGTTACGCATGTCGTACATGGAAATGGAGTGCACGACTTCGACCAAGACAGTTTCAACCAGCTGCTGGCTGAAGCATCAGGCTCGGACGACCAAGGTCAACCCAACCTGGGAGGTGACGTTGCCGTTAATCACAAATTGATCTGCATCGTCTTCCAGATTGGCATTGAGTCCACCCTCGAAGAGGACCCTTTCCGTGCTGCAACCGCCGCACGTAAGGGCAAATCTCAGTTACGGACCTGCCTCGAAGTATTGCGGGTCGCTATTGAGCGGTCGCAGCAAGTCATCTTCGTGAAGTCGGATCGTCAAGGTATTGGAGCTGCTGCAAAAGCGTGCTCCCTCTACTCTTGGCTTATTCCGACACTATTGCCATTGGTTGCCTCCGACCAAACGGATGAGATCAGTGATGCAGTGCTAGAGCTTTTTGATTCCATGGTGGATGCTGACAAGAAATGCACTCCTTATTCTTCTTCTGACGTGGTACTGAGCTTCTTGAGGAACTCAGTTTCGAGTGAGTTTGCACATTACCGTATCTACAACCCACTCCTAACCCACTAGGTATTCTATCTGTTGCCGCATCGCGTCCTGCAATTCGGCCCGCTGATGCGGTCATCATCGATGGAGAAGACTTTGCCTCCAACATTGCGAAACTCATGCCCAGCCTCGACGTCAACGTACGCAGCCTCAGGTTTCCGTCCTTTCGTCTGCTGGTACTTGCTTTGGCCCGTGTCTTGAAGCTGGTGTCCAAACACTCCGTATCCCCGCGAAGCAGCATACAGTTTCGCAAGGTCGTCTCTCGATTCCGTCAATTTGTCGAGGAGAACGAGGATGCTGTAGCCGCCGGTGACCCGTCTGAGGTAGGCTCCAACTGCCAGATCCTGCACTACCGAACTAACCATGTTACAGAGGCTTGTTCACGAGATCCGGGGTTTGAGCATTAGGCCTGCCAAAATTCGAGCGAAGGCTGCTGCAGATACCACCGAAACGTGGCCTGATAGCGACCGAGCGCGCAAGAGGCTACGTCTATCTACCGACAATGAAGATGGCCTGCCAAATAATTCCGCCCAGCAGAAAATTTGTCGGAGACTCACCTCGGAATTGACTGGCCATGCTGTTCCCGATCTTGACGGCTTGGCCCAAACAGTCTCTGGGAACTTCAGGGGGCTATCAGAGGACAAGAAATGCACCGTGCTCGAACTGCTAGGTATAACCGCCTGTCAGCTCGCTTCATCATCTACGGAGCCCTTATGTTCGAACTGTGACGAGACAAACGGAGCATCAGATTCGAACCTCTCTCTTGTGGCACCTTCCAGTGAGGAGCTGCTGCGAACATTGCTTGTGCTTGTCCAAGCTATCTCTCGCCATTCCCGAGCAAGGGTCATCGCCATGGCTTCCCTTCGTCGCATCATAGCACACACAAGTTCGGATGAGGATCTGAAGCTGGGTCAAACATCCGCTGGGGATTGGTGCCTCCAATCGCTCAAGAGCTCTTCGAGGGACCTCAGAATCGTGGCAGCCAGAACTTTACAAGTCTACGTGATGCGGAAGCAGCATGTCAACATTGCCTTGGCACGCGAGAACCGACTTACGGCCTTGGACTTTCTCCACAACCTTTGGCAAAAAGGAGACGTGTCACTGCAGGAGACTGTCATCGTGGCTTTGACCCAGATGGCACAAGTTGTCGGCGATGAAGAGCTAAACATCATCCTGGTCCGGATCGTGGAATATCTTGGTCATACTAACCCGTATATCAGCGGCTTGGTGTATGCCGAAATCCAGCATCTTGCCCAGTCCTTGCAGACGTCTGTGTGGGTTCTCTTCCGGCCGTTCTGGAGGACGCTCGGAGTGGTCTTCGCAAAATCATTAATGTCCCGGCCGGACGCTGCGCAGCAATTGTGTGAAATGTTGGGAATGGACATGTCAAGTTTGATGGGCCACGCGGCTGAATACGCCCTACCCTACCTGGTCTTGCACAAAGCTCATGATGTGATCAGGAAATTTGCTGAGGCCAGTGGCCAGTCCACCACGCCATTCGACATATGCACACAAGGACCTAATCTCGTCGCTATTCTTTCATTCCTCTTGGTGCAGCCATTTCCTGATGCGGAACAGTCTATCATGTCAATCTTGTCAGAAGTTTCCGCTGACTTCGGCAAAGCTGATCTGGCCGACTGGGCTGCTGATTCCATTCAGATTGCATGTGCACTTCTGAAGGCCATTGGAGACACTGGACAAGGAAAGTCATCTCGCATTTATCATGGTCTGCAACTCCTCGCTCAGCTGGTTGCTCGTCAGCGTGGGCAGTCCACGGGCTCGAAACGCAGCGACAGCATGGGGACGTTTTTGGAGAATAACGTTCTCGCAATCGTCACACAGTTCACTGTTTTGTTGAATGATCTAGAGGCAAAAGAATCGAAAAATGAGAAAAGAAGATGCCTAGCTGCACTGGGTGAGATAGTCAAGCTCGGCAAGAGTCGCATTGTACGTGCGCTGCCGCAGATCTGTACATGTCTGCGATCTGGCCTGGACGATCCTAATCTGTGCGATGCGGCATTCGCCTCATGGGCGGCCATGATGACATCCCTGAAGAAAGACGACTTGGAGCCTCTCCTCGAACAGACCTTCGCTATGATCGTCCGAAACTGGAATGCGCTCGATAGCTTGTCGCAACAACTAGCCTACGACGTGGTTGCCGACCTGATCAGGAAGCACTCGGATCTGATCCGGAAACACTTCAGCACACTGCCTTCACTAGCTTCAATTCCTCCCATGGCCGATCTCGAGATGGAAATTGCCGGCTTGAAAAGTCAAATGGATGACCGGCAGAATCTGGTCGCCTACGTGCAGAGACTGACCGACGAGAACATTGCGGTGATCGAACAGACTCTGCTAGAGCTGGCACCGCTTCTGGGGGAAAAACAAGATCTACTTCAGAGATCGATCCTTCGAGAGCAGCCGGACGACCTCGTTGCAGACTTGACTCGAGCACTGCTTGACTGCTGCGTCAAGTTCAACTCGAGCAATGAGGTAACGGGGCTGTGTGGCCGGTGCCTGGGCAGTATAGGTTGCCTCGATGCCAGCAAGATCGACAACGTGAGAGACCGTAAAATAATGGTGGTACAGTCGAATTACAGCAAGGCGGACGAGGTCATCCGATGGATTTTCTTTTTCCTCGAGCATGTCTTGGTCAAGGCCTTCTTGTCTGCAAATACCACTCGGGCTCAAGGCTTCCTCGGTTGGGCTATGCAGCAGCTCTTGAGGTCTTGCGGACATGACACGCCCTCAAAATCCATGGATGAAAGTCTGACTGCGGAGTTATGGAGTGAATTGCCCACCTCCATTCAGAACGTCCTAACACCATTTACGACCTCGAAATATACAGTGCTCGAGGTACGAGCTCCGGAAAAGAGTCAATATCCTCTGTTCACCCCTGGTATGAGACACCGCGACTGGCTTCGAACAATCACACTGGATTTCCTCCACCAAGGCACCGGAGAGAATGTTGACATTGTTTTCTCTATCTGTTGCCGCATCATACACGGTCAGGATACCTCGATCCCCGCTTTTCTATTGCCATATGCAGTTGTCAATCTCATCGTGAACGGCATAGAACGGGACAGTCAAGATATTGTGGCCGAGATCAATTCTATCTTTGGCCAGTCTCTCGATGGTCACAGCCAGCGAGTGCAGGAGGACATAAAGCTGTGCAGCCAGACGATGTTTGAAGTACTTGACTACATGTCTACCTGGCAGCAACAGAGGAGGAAGCAATATGCCAGCGCCTTGGCCAAGCCGGACCGAGGACTCAACGATACACTGTCGAACAACGCTGTTGCCCAAATTCGAAGCATAGAACGTGTACTTGAGCAGATCGCCCCAGATGTCCTCGCCCGAAGAGCTCTAGAGTGCCGATCCTATTCAAGGGCACTGTTTCACTGGGAGCAGCACATACGCAAATCCAATCAAGATGACATTGAAGGAGATCTTCAGAGACTGCAAGACATATACGCTCAGATCGATGAACCAGACGGCATTGAGGGTATTTCTGCTCGCATGCATGTTCTGGACGTCGAGCAACAGGTCTTAGAGCATAAGAAGGCAGGACGTTGGACTGCGGCTCAGAGCTGGTATGAAATGCAGCTTGTGGCTCATCCGGAAGACAGCGATGTCCAGAAGAACTTGATGGAATGCCTCAAGGAGTCTGGACAATATGATGCCCTGATTCACCACTTCGATGGTATCAAGAGTCGCATCAGCAATTCGTCCACCGTTCTCGCACCTTACGCGATTGAAGCAGCATGGGCCACAGGCCGTTGGGATCTCTTGGCCAGCTACATCCCGCATGTTGGCGGATACGACTTCGCTTCCCACATTGCAGACATCATGCTGGCTGTAAAGAATGGAGACGATGCGAAAGCTGCGTACCTTGTTTCTGAGGCTTACCGAACCACAGCTTCCGAGCTCAATCCAAGCAATGTCTCTTCATTCCAAGCAAGTCATCACACATTGCTCAGGTTACACGTGATCAACGACGTGCAGCTCATCGCAGCAAGTCCCAAAGAAGATCGAGCCGCGGTTCTGGATATCTTGCGAGGCCGTCTGGATGTTCTTGGATCCAATGTCGCCGACAAGCAATATCTGCTCGGGGTCCGCCGCGCCGTCATGTCCTTGAGACCCGAGGTGTTCACGTTGGATGATGTAGCAGCCGCGTGGCTCTCAAGTGCGAGGCTTGCACGCAAAGCCCGGTCAACCACCCAAGCTTTCAATGCTGTTCTCAAAGCCGCGGCACTCGGTGACAAATCTGCCGCCATTGAACAGGCGAAGCTTATGTGGTTGGAAGGACATCACCGAAAGGCCATCCAGACGCTCGAAGGAGCCATCGAATCAGGGGCATTTGTGGCTCATGATCGCATGTCAGAGAATGGCCCAACCACAATGACTGTGGAACAACGACATCTGCAGAATGCAATGACGGCCCAAGCCCACGTCCTACTCGGCAAGTGGCTTGCACAAGCCGGGCAGACTCAATCGGAAGTCATCAGGAAGACTTTCGGGAAGGCCACAGAGAGCTTCAGCAGAGGAGAGAAAGGCTGGTACCACCTTGGTCGCTACTACAACAAGATGCTAGACTCCGAACGAGCAATGCCTCCAGGTAAAGAAAGTCAAACATATCTGACAGGGGAGACCGCCAAACACGTCATCGAGAACTATCTGCGATCGCTCGTCAACGGGAGCAAATACGTCTTTCAGACACTGCCCAAGGTGCTAACACTTTGGCTCGAGCTCATCGACGGATCAGAGCCTGTAAGGGACGACCGACGGGGTAACCAAGAGTTCCACATCAAGGTGGCAAATCAACGAAAGCGCATCATTGAAGAGACCAACAATCAGATCAAGAAGTACATGGATCGACTGCAGCCAGTCCTGCTCTACAGCATTTTGCCGCAGCTCGTTGCACGGATCTGCCACTCCAACAAGTCCGTTCAGGAGATCCTGAGCAATGTCATGATTCGTGTGGTAAAAGCCTTCCCCCAACAGGCACTCTGGACCCTGTTAGCAGTCATAGAATCGCAGCAGAAGGACCGGGCCTTGAAAGGAACGCAGCTCGTGAACAAACTTGTCGAAGTTACGAAGAAGTCAAGCAAGGACTCATCCGCCGCCGAAGTGAGAAGCATGTTCACCAACGGCCACAAGCTTGTCAAGGAGCTGCTTCGCATCTCTGAATTTCCTATCGAAGGCAAAGTTTTCCAAGTCAACCTCGCAAAAGATCTGGGCTTCAACCATAAAATCACTCCATCGAAGCTCGTCGTTCCAAACCAAGCGTGCCTTGTGCCCAGCATGCCCACAAGCTCCGAGCCTGCACAACTCAAAGCATTCCGGCCATTTGCAAGAGAACCCGTCACGATCTCTGCATTTCTCGACGAGGCGCTTGTTCTGAATTCGCTGCAGAAGCCACGAAGACTTACCGTCCGTGGCTCCGACGGCAACCTGTACAATGTCCTTGCGAAACCGAAGGACGATCTACGCAAAGACCAACGTCTGATGGAGTTCAACAACATGATCAACCGCTTCCTCAAGCGCGACGTCGATGCAGCCCGACGAAGACTCTACATCCGCACCTACGCCGTCATCCCCCTAAATGAGGAATGCGGGCTCATTGAATGGGTCGACAACCTGAAAACCCTTCGCGATATCCTCCTCAAGCTGTACAGGGATAAATCCATTATACCGAATTATGTCGAGATTCGGAGGCATCTAGACGATGCCTGCAGCGGTGATCCCGAGAAAGTGAAGATCTTCGCGAACAAAGTCCTTGCGACCTTCCCGCCTGTATTTCACGAGTGGTTCGTTGAATCGTTTCCTGATCCGTCGGCATGGTTCAACGCCCGTTTACGATACACACGCTCGGCGGCTGTCATGTCCATCGTCGGTCATGTTCTAGGCCTGGGTGACAGACACGGCGAGAACATTCTCTTCGAAGAAGACAATGGCGGCACACTACATGTCGACTTTAACTGCCTCTTCGACAAGGGCCTCACGTTTGAGAAGCCCGAGATGGTTCCGTTCCGGCTCACGCACAATATGATTGACGCAATGGGCGCGTATGGCTACGAGGGACCTTTCCGCCGCTGCTGCGAAATCACCCTCCAATTGCTCCGCGGTAACGAAGACGCGCTAATGACGATCCTGGAGACCTTCTTGCATGACCCCACGACAGATTTCATCAATTCGGCAGGAAGGAAAAAGAAGGTCGTCCCGGGCGTTCCTAACACGCCGGTAGAAGTGCTCGAGGGCGTTAGAGCGAAAGTCCGAGGGTTCTTGTCTGGCGAAAGCGTGCCGTTGAGCGTGGACGGCTATGTCGATGAGATGATAGGGCAGGCTGTGGATCATAGGAACCTGTCCAGGATGTACATTGGGTGGTGCGCTTTCTTCTGAGAGCCATAAATCCAGGGGCCTCAGGATCAGTCAGGAGCGCGTTTCGGCTCGAGCCTCGCTCGCAGGGTGCCGTGAAGCTGAGAATGAGTCGTGGTACTCACCTACGTTAGTCGTATTGAGAGATATCATTATGATAGGATAGGACAAGTACAACGAGTTGGTGTGCGGTTGGTCTGCATGATCCCGTCCAGAAGGTCCTACGAAAGTATTACGTAGAGCTAGGGGAAACGGCCATCACGATTGTTCAGACAGAGAATTTACTGTATTGCACCGTGTGCATTAGGAGACGCTTCGTTCGTGAGTGCGTTTCTATGAAACTCCCAAAACCCAGTAGATCTTCCGCATGGGAAAATCAAGCTCCCTCATTCAATCAACTCGTTCTGCACCGGCGATGATGAAAACATGTCATCGGCGTCCAAGCCCTGAGAGTCTTCCTCCTTGCCAGCCTTGGTAGCATGGACATCATCTTCGTCTATTTCTCGGATGTTCAGGGTTTCTTCCTCGGGGCCGTCAAGTTCACTTTCTCCGCTCGGCAACAAGCGTGGTGACGCGGTACCTTGCACGGGCGAAGATGGGAACATGTCTGCTCCGTCTGCTTCTGCTTCTGCGTGTGCCTCTGCGTGTGCCTCTGCGTGTGCCTCTGCGTGTGCCTCTGCTATTCCTTCGCCCATGGCTTTTAGAGCAGGAGCCGAGAGCTCAGAAGGTATTGGAACTTGCTCAGTGGGAAATGCTCGTGCTTCTTGTTCGGCGAGCAGCGCATCCAAGTCGTCAGTTTCGTCGATCGGAAACTCCTCTTCGTCAGGAGTCGGGGGTACTTTGCTGTGCGCTGTGGATGGTCGGTCGTCAGCCTCTTTTTGCGCGCTGGTAGACTTCGAGCGTGATTCTTGTTCGGCAAGCAATGCGTCGAGATCGTCCATGTCTTCGTCGTCATCTTCGTCGAATGGTAAGTTCCGTGGTTTGGGAAGAGGTGCGGAGGCAGCTGGGGCTTTCTGGCGTGTCTCTTGTTCAGCAAGCAGTGCATCGAGATCGTCTTCGCCTTCAGAATCATCCTCCACGATCCTCTTTGGTGCTGTTGACTGCCGTGAAGGTGCACGAGTCTCTTGTTGAGCCAGTAGAGCGTCGAGTTCGTCATCGTCTGGGAGAGCAGCGTCTTCTTTCTCTGCATCCCCCTTCGCCCGTGATTCTGGAATAAATAGAGAATCGTCCTCCTCGACCATCGCGTTGGTTGCGGGCTCGTTATTAGCTCCGCTCATAAGCGCTTCCTCGCCCGCATGCTTTTCTTCCGCCTCGTCTTCTCTGTGTCTGTCTCTCTCCTCCTTCTCGGCTTTCTTCTTCGCCTCCTTCTCCCTAAGATACCACGGCTTTCCCTCATCTATCCACTCCCTCCTCATCGTCTGCATGCGTCTCGAGTGTCCGGCCTTCTCCACCAGCTGTAACCCATCTGCAAACTTGGCCCGTGGGTATAAATCGTCCAGCCACAATTGGTAGTAGTTCAGCAGTCTCGCCACGTCGGAGAACTCGTGGCCTTTGCCCTTGATCTTCAATTTCTTGGTGAGGAAGTTGGGCATGCGGGCATCGGCGCGCAGCTTGGGGATGCCGGGCGCGGAGAGCAGGCGGGCTTCGTCGAGTTTGGCGATTGGTTTCCGCTGTTTCTTGATCTTGACTTCAGAGTCCAAGCCTAGCGTGTCATCGAGGTCGGGTGCTTTTCTCTTGCCGGTCTCGTCGCCGCGGTTAGTCGGCCGTGAGCGTTTGTCTTTGAAAGGGTCTTCATCGTCGGTGCTGTCGAAGTTGAGCAGGTCATCGACTGTCGCGGAAGTGAGAGGATCGGCGGCCATTTTCTTTTTCGTGCTTGTGTGAAGTATATGCTGAAAGGTGGTTTCTTTGCGTCCGAAGTTTGCATCTCAGCACTGGAGAGACGCGTCGGAAGAAGTCGACGCGCTCTGGTTAGTCCGACGTCATTGGGAATCCCAAGGAGTCTATTCCATTTTGGATTTAGCCGCTTGGCAGTCGAAGCTCCGCATGAACCTCGACTCTTGAGAGCGTTCATGAACGACTACGAACGAAGCCGGTCAACGCAGCAGCCATGACGGATGAGCAGAAGGTGTTTATCCCGCCCAAGCGGGTGAACACAGACTATCCGGTGAGTTTGGAAGGCGACGGAATTCCGGGTTATGGCTGACAGGTCCCTCCAACAGGTCATCGATACAGATCCGTACGTCCCCTAGCCGCTCCGAGCTTCCTACGCGGTATAACTGACTGTGCTCGGTAATCCACAGCCACTGGAGAAGAGCTTTCGGATATGCCAGAGGACAAGACTGGACATATGGCGCCGGCATGGCCGCGATAGGACCGGCATTCATGCTTCTCACCGAACGATACGCTCCCTCATTTTCCGGCAGACATGCATTCCCCATGGCCTTTAGACTCAGTTGCGCCGTCGGGCTATTAGCGGGAGCAGGGCTAGTGTATCAGAGGAGTTGCCGTACGTGTCGCCTTGGAAGAGAAGCATAGCATTGGCAGATCAGCGTGACGCTAACAACGGTTTTGGCCACAGTGAGATTCTACGGCTGGACGGAAAACGATCGCGAGGTCAAGATGGACATGCGAGAGATGGTCGACAAAGTAAAGAGAGGAGAGCCTCTATACGGCAAATCCGACCTCACGCCATATATGCAAGGTATTGCAGCACGAAACAGCAGATACTCAGCACTTATGGCCAACGTAGTGCCGTGGGCCAACTTTGTAAATCACAACCAGGTGAGTATGGGACCGCCTGGAAACTGGGAATCAAGCTGATGAACCGTCTGTAGCACGGTATTGATACCGCCAAATACTACCAACAAGCGGAGCGCGAGCTGGAAGCTGAGAGATTAAAGGGTGGAAGCTGATCGGCCAGATGCCACGACCTGAATTGCAACGGCATATCAGGATCTTGGGCAAAGAGGTTCTTCCCATGGCTGACTGTACATAAGGAGGCGAACATGGAGGCTTCCCAGCACCGGAGCTGATATGGATTGAGACAAAACTTGAAGCATGTTCAAGTCTTTGTCTCTGCATTTCTCACTTCCCTATCATCCTTCGCTTCACAACATGCTGATCACATTGTCCAGGGCGCGGCCGTTGAGCGTCATGGTCCGAGTAATCGCGGGCTACATAGGCACCGCTTTGGGTCCTCGCGATGCCCGTGACATTCACCTGGCCGCCATGGAGCTCGCGACTAACTATTCACTGACCGTGACCTTCCTTGCCAAGACCACACCTTCACTGCCTGCCTCCCCTGTGATAAAAATCTCGCCATTTTCACCTTTGACTTTCTTCCACCAGTTCCATTCGCCTATTTCCCTCGCTGCTTTATCCACACACGACAGATATTCTCCTCCAACTGGTTCACACACCCTCTCTACCAACATGCCAGGAAAGAAGGCGGGGAAGAGACGGGGTAAGAAGGCCGGGAAGAAAGGAGATGGTGCACAAGCAGAGCCCGACATCAGTTACGCCTCCAATGTCTGGCAGAAACGTACATGCTCTCCCTCCCTGCAGATCCCTTTGTTGATATTAATCCGTCGTCGTTGTAGGGGTCACCGCCAGTGAGATCTTCATCAATCCCACTGTCAACACCGGTGAAGGCACCCGCAATCTCATCCAGGTTGCCAACCAAGGAGTAAGATGACCCCACATTTCACCACCTTGGATCTGTCACATTCTATATGCCTCCCTATAACAATGAGCCTCCCAGTCTTTCTTCCTAGCACCTGTGTGTCCAAGATTTGTCTCACCCGTCCGGGTTCTGACAGCGCTACAGAAGACCGAGTTTACTGCTCAAACCCAACAGCTGATCCACGGCTTCAGCGATGCTGACCATGACCACCGATACCTCTACTATTCCTCGCTGATCCAAACTATCGAGAAGAGAAAAGAACAGGGATCGATCTTCGAGGAAAGACAGACTCAACGCGAGATAGACAAGACACTCGAACCGTATGAGATGCAGAAACTCCGCTACCACACAGCGACCAATCTGGCCAATGACTTGGTCTACAAATTCGAGCAATTGGGCAAGGTGGCTCAGAGCCTGCTTACCAGTCAAGAAGAGCTCGGCGAAGAGATTGCCACGACCGAGTTGGGCAGGAAGAAGATCATTGTCAGCACCAAATGTATCGACACAATCTGGAAGGAAGTCATCACGTCGTACTCGCTGCTCAAGAAGTTGCAAGATGAGATCACCATCGTCAAGGTGACTCTCCCACCCGTTACCGGTCGCTTGAAGCTCGGCGAGATCGACTGCGGTGAAGATGAAGCAGGAAACAAGCTCGGAAGCGAACCCGTGTGGGTCTACGATCCTACAGACTTGGCTGGCGGCGACAAGATTGTCATTGGCGGGGATAGTCAAATTGAATGCCCAGACGCGGGTGAGTCGGCGGATCCTGAGGCGCCTCCCCCATCCTCTGCCGAGACCACCTTGGTCGAGGAGTTTGAGGACCAGTGCCAGATCGCCTCCCCTTCTGGGTATACCGGAAACTTCAGCTCCACCACTGCTCCTAGCACACTGGATCCGAAGGACTCGGCCAAGACAAACGGTGAAGAGAAGAACAAGCAAGCGGAAGTCCAGGGCGGTAGCGAGAGCAAGGCCGAAGAAGAATCTGCTGGATGTGAAGAAGGCGCAGGATCTCGTGACCAAGCGGTCGAGAGTGATGATGAGCTGTTGTTCATCTGCGAGTGAGTTTGGAGATGCTGAAGACCGTCGAAGGGAAGACGTGTTATCGTGTCGCTTACAAGAACTTCTTCTTGGGCAGACTATGAAGGTCATTCGTTGATGATAGACCCAGGGCTTGGTTCTGCAGTGGATAGGAGTTAGTCTCCATGTGCAGGCGAGGTTGACTGTCATGCCTCGAACGCTTCGAATAGTCTATCGTTGCGCAAGCCTGTCTGGCCGCTGAACATCATCCAGCCTTTCTAGCTTCTCCTTTGTAGTCGTACACAATCCGAGTCCTGACCGCCTTCTCTCCGTTCCAGATGATCACCCGCCTAGTATACCGTCGCTCTGCATTTACCGTCTCAGACCCCCAGATCTGCTCGCACGTCCACCCGGCGCCACCAGTGCTCTCCACCCAGCTCTGGACGAGCTCATCGACCTCGAATCGCGAATCCGTTCTCCCGTCCTTCAACTTCTCCCCCTTGACCAATGCGGCGTCTTCGGCTGACGCGGGCCCTTCCAGATGGTACTCGCTGGCCTTTATGAGTCGTGATCGATGTCGACACCGGCCGAAGATCTTATCGACATGCTCGGCATCCTGCCAGTCCAACATGCGGTCTTCCTGCGTCTTGTCGAGGCCGGCCACGACCGTGGCGACGTCGACGTGAGTCGTGGAGTCTTTGGTATACTCCTTGACTGTGAGCTGCGCGATGTCAGTTGTTCGATCGAGGCAGGTCGCTGGATCAGTGGCAGACGCACCACAACGCTAGCCAGGCTGATGACCTTGCGGATCGCCCAGTTGATGCCCTGCAGCTCGAGCATGGCGTCGACATCGTCGGATAGGGACTTGTTCTAGTATCTCCGATCAGATTGCACGACAATACTGAAATCGTGAAGGGGGAACCTTACCAAGGCAAACTTGCCCGACAAATTTGTGCAAGTGATCTGAGCTGGTGCGGCCATGGCGGCGGTGAGGGACAGTGGTAGCTGCAGAAGAAATACAGGCCCCGTCGACCTTGAACCCAACAAGGCTGAACCCATTGCTATCTTATAGTATGCCGTGCTCTTCGCAGGTGATGCCGCGTCCTCCTCGGCTGGAGTTCAAGACGCGAAACGGTTCCCTAAGTGAGCATAGCGCTCAATGAATGTGTCGGTGGTTGTCATTCAGCCAGCCACCAAATCATTTTTGCCATACGAATATATTCATTGGCTGAAGCCGTTATATGTTTGGTTTCCAAAGCGTGTAGTCGCATTCTCCAGCAGATATGGTGCCCGATCGACCCAAGGAACGCTTGTTCTCACCAATGTGTCTAGGATTCTTTTCATGCCGCCGTTGTGGCTGGCTACCTTATGCTCAGTCCGCAGCTTTACAGAACCCTGGCACTGAGAGACTGCCTTGTCATGATTCGTCTTCCTTACATCTGCCATCCAATGGGACGCGATAGGGATCAGGTCGGAAGCTCAGCTTCAAGACGGCAGGGAATAAAGCAGAGATACAGGAGAATCAGCCCTTTAGCCCCCACCGTCAGCGTAAAGCGGGGCAAGAAACGAGGGTCTCAATCTCGAGCTTCCAAACGTCGTAATTCAAACAACAGTATGATTGCAGACGGCTATCCATGCATCCAACCAATCCACCCGTCGAACATAGAAAGCAGATGGTCTGACGTTAACTGATCACCTCTTCCTAGGGCAAATGAGCACCGTGGCTCATACTCGCTTTTGTCATGAAGCGGCAGGCCTCAGCGGCAGGTTTGCCAATATCTCTGCCAGCGCGTCCTAAAACAGCACCTCGCTCATCCATTCAGCCATGCCAGACGATCGACCAAATGTCATAGTCCGCGACTTGCGCAAAGAAGAGCAAGAGAGGCTTCGCTTCGTCGAGCAGTTCCAATATTCTTCACCTGAGGACAATCCGACCGTGAGCTTTTGCGACCGGTGCAAGTTGATCAACTTCGAAGCCATCTTCGAATTCGTAAACTCTCAATCAGTCCTTCCGCCAACAACTGTGGCGGTGATTGGAAGCATCCATCGTTCCATGCTCACTTTCGCGTGCCCTTGTTGCGCCTTCTGGGCACAGGTTGTCTTCCTGAACAAAGAATATCCATGGGACGAGGCCACCGGTTGCTACCTCCAAGCGCAGACATGCAAGACGTCAGACTCGGCCGCCGGGAGTGTGGAAAATGACCGCGCTTATCACCGATGCTTAAAGCTGCGCTGCTCGGGACCAAATGTGAAGCATGGGGAGGATTGGAGATTTGGACCGTTGGCCGAACATCTGATCTTTCCCTCTGGTCGTAGCGACGGGAGTTCCTGGGCTTTCTGGAATGACTCCGCCTATGCAAGGCGTATAGAGCGACGCTCCATCGACTACGCGGGCATCACTCGTCGTTTGGAGCAATGCGAGGCCAACCATCCGCGCTGCACGGCAAACAAGCCTTCCTCCTGGACAACCCTCATTGACTGTCAAGTCCACCCTCCGATTCTTGTCAATGAGTCGACCAGCAGACAATATGTTGCATTAAGCTATTGTTTGGGCACCACGAAGCTCGAAATTGCGATAAGAGAGGGTGCAACCGGTCGGCACGTGGACATGGATTCCACACCGCAGACACTCAGAGACGCCATTTTCGTAACACGGAGACTTCCATGGCGTTATTTATGGGTGGATGCTATTTGTATCGACCCAAGGTACCCCGAGGAAAGACAAATGCTCATTAGCAAGATGGACTCGGTGTATAGCAACGCACAACTCGTGCTCTGCGCGATGGGCGATCATGCGGACGCTGGGCTCTATGGAGTCTCAGCACCAAGAAGCCCTCAGCCTCACCTGAATGTCAATGGCAGGGTTTTGGTCTCGACCATGTCCACTCTGCGTGAGGCGTTGCAGATGTCCAGGTGGGCAACTCGATGCTGGACATATCAAGAAGCGCTTCTGGCCCGCAGGTGTCTGTTCTTCACACCAGAGCAGTGCTATTTTGTATGTCAGACATCGTCGGCGTATGAAGTCCTGGTCGAAGACCTGCCACGAGAGGCGAATTCTCGGATTGACCTCTATGCCCTACGGTCTACGCTATTTCGGCTGAGAGGAACCAGCAAGCACGATCTCGAGATTACAGAAGATGTTCGCGAGTATACAGTCCGAGACCTCTCCTTGGATAGTGATATCCTGAACGCATTTAGAGGGGTCCTACGCCAACGTGGGCTGTTTTCGTTGTGTGGCGTCATCTCGCTCCCACAAAGCGCACCCCTCGAGGATCAGCAGACAGCGGGCCCGCTATGGTCGACGAGACGTGAAATAGGGTTTGCTTTTGGTCTGTTTTGGGCTGCTGGCGATCGCTCATTCGCAAGGACTCTAGGGCAACCGCGAACGAACCGTCGCCCGGGGTTCCCTTCGTGGTCGTGGCTCTCATCTCGCGGCGTCGTCGACATGACCTGGAGCAATCCTCGGGACTACATGCCTGACTTTTCGGGAGTCGATATCCACGCATCTTTCAGCATGCGACTCGAAGGGGAGCGCACGGTACCATTGACCAGCGAATGGCTTCATATCGCAACTGGGGATGAACTTGACAAAGCTCTGGGATTGAAACCCGGTGAGAACCTCCAAATAACCAGTCACGTCATGAAGGTCCGATTTATACGACCCACGCAACCAGTTATGCTTATCGATTATTGGCTTGACCTGAGTGGTCGTACCGCTATTTTCGCTCAAGACGGCAGCGATCCCGCCAGCAGTGGAGTGTTGTGCTCGTGCTCCACCACCCTACATTTCGCGGCTGGGGAGCACCGACCGATTGGGGATCAAGAAGCAGTCGGGTTCGACAAGGAAGCATTCTCCGATCCAACTCTCCGTGACCGGATTCTCTCCGACGACTTCGAGCTGTTATTACTGGTTTCACATGCCTTTGAAGGACGGCAGCTGAATTACTGGTTGATTCTTGATGTGCAAGGGGACTTGCGGAAGAGAATCGGCACCGCACGCTGTCCTGGGTACAGGTATGCAGACGACCTTGACTTGCCCGACGAGTACGCCGTCCTCCCTAAGACTACCGTTACAATGGTATGAGCCTCCCACCATACGGGAGGTATCGGAAGTTACACCCCCATCGGCGTGCATCTCGGCTCAACTCCCATGTGGCTGGATATCCGCCACAACAGCACTCAGCTGGTCCTCACCGTGATGGAAGCCGTTTCGTCGCCACTGGAATGGCGGTCTTCTCCTCCAGAGCGGTTGGCATTGTACAAGCTTTCAGTCCACCAGCCCATAACACCAAGGCGAGACCTTCAACCTTCCCCGTTCAACCGCCCACGCCCC
Source organism: Phialophora tarda (assembly GCA_016109495.1). NCBI lineage: Eukaryota > Fungi > Ascomycota > Eurotiomycetes > Chaetothyriales > Herpotrichiellaceae > Phialophora > Phialophora tarda. Next base: position 943,054 of record JADWPL010000009.1, read on the forward strand.
TTGCCTGCGTCTGGCAACCACCCGTCTCACTCGCCTCCGTTGCCATTCAGGACGCCGGACCCCCGAGATGGGCGTGGTTGTGAGACCACCGTCGTGATCGTCGTCACCAATGATTGCCCTCCTATCATATTCCCGCTTCAGGACCGCGTCGCTGAAAGTGACCCTCTTCTTGACTTGATGTGCATCGGCCTCTGCAACCGACTTCTCGCCGTTTCCACCGCCGTTGTGATGGCGGAGGCAGCTCTTTGGTGCCGGATGCCGCTGGTGCTGTTGCTGTTGTTGCGGCTGTACCATTGCTAACTTGGGGGCGTTCTTGCCCGGCACATCATATAGGTTCATTGGTCGAAGTCCGCCATACTCGACATGCGGACAGCCAAATGCAGCCCGGTAGCTTCTCTTGACTCCGCGGGGCTGGCTCTCCATCTCGAACCCGCTGTATGTAGGAGCGTGTTGGAGATGGTCCGCTTCATCGAGTTCCGCGAAGATGCTGTAGTTAGTGGTAGTCATGTTGTCGACGGAGGTTCTTCGTGACTAAGATAGTGGAATAGACTTGTGATGGGATCCCTCGGGGGGCCGTTGTGAGGAAAGTTCTTCGAGGAACAACGGGCTTTTTATAGACCTCGTTGGCGTTGAGGACCTGGAGGTCCTCGAGGTCCTCAAAGGAAACCAGAAAAACCTCGCTGCTGGGTACCACGGTTCTGGGACAGGCTGCCATGGTTTTACTGGCTGGCTCGAACTCAGTATTGGCGTTAATTTTTGGGTGCATCTTGTCAACAAGCAATAGTTCCCTGAGATGTCTTATTTTGCCTGCTGATACTCCAGACGGCGCCAGAAGGCTGAGCCGCTTAGGAGGATCGACGTCATGAGCCCCTGAAGCCAAAATCCGAGGAAGGTTTCCCGATGTGGACAGTTTCGCGTTCCGAGACGTCAGTGAATCACTCTCACAGCATGAGTTGAGCTGGGCTGAGCTGAGCTTCTCACACGTATCAACATGATATTGAGGTCGGAAGTGCTCTTCCTGAGCAGTTTGCTGGCATTTTCTGCGCAGGCAGCAGAGACAAGAGCCTCCGAGTCTTCACGGCCTCGAGGCGTCGGACCCGAATGTAAGAAATGTCCCAAGCGCGAGAGCACGAACAAAAACACAGGGGGGCGGTGCTGGAACATTGCACATTCGGTTTTCAAGTACCCGGAGATGACTGACCTCTGCATACAGTTGCCAAGTTCTACAAATCCAGCGCCTCCCCACCGACTTTCACATGTATTTCCAACCCGTCCATTACGATCCCGTTCTCTCGCGTCAACGACGACTTTTGCGACTGTCCCGATGGCAGCGATGAACCGGGCACGTCGGCCTGCTCTTATCTCTCTCCCCTATCACCACCTCAATACCATCCTGGGCCAGACACGCTCTCGACAACCCCAAACACGACGTTAGCATTGCCAGGCTTCTACTGTAAGAACAAGGGCCATGTGCCCCAGTACCTAAGGTTTGAAAGCGTGAATGATGGGAAGTGCGACTACGATGTCTGCTGCGACGGGTCAGACGAGTACGCTTCCGTAGGTGGGATCAAGTGCGAGGATAGATGCGCCAGCATCGGCAAAGAATACCGCAAGCAGGAAGAGACGCGGCAGAAAGCACTGATGGCGGCGTTGAAACGGAAGGCACAATTCGCGGCGGAGGCGGCAAGACTGAAGAAGGAGGTCGAATTGAAGATCGAGGACGCCGAGATCAAGTTGAAGGCATTCCAGATCAATGTCAAGGAGGCCGAGGACAATCTCAAGGAAGTGGAACGGCGAGAGAAATTAAGGGTCGTCAGGGGACAGTCGGCCGGTGGTGGCAAACTCGCGGTACTCGTTGGGCTGGCGAAGTCACGGATCGACGAGTTACGAGGACAGTTGCAGAAGACCAAGAAACAGCGGGATAATATGATCGACCGCGTCACCGAACTCGAAAGCCTGTTGTCCGCACTGCAGAAGGATCACAACCCGAACTTCAACGACGAGGGCGTGAAGACGGCTGTGCGCGGGTGGGAAGACTACGCCGCCCGCGAAACGGACGATGGCTGGACAGAGGCCGAGGATCGCGACCTCGAAGCCATCCTCGCCGAGGACACCGACTCCAACGGCATCGACTGGAATGAGTTCTCCCAGGAAAGAGACCTGGACGCCGAATCCGACGTCGCAGCTCTGTATAGCTACACGTCCTATCTCCCCGCCCCGTTGCGCACCTGGCTCTCCGACAGCGTCGCGTCCTTGCGCCAAATCCTCGTAGAGAACGGCGTGCTCGCCGACAGCGGCAAATCCGCCGACTCGGCCGCCCAGGAATCAAAAGCCGTGCAAGACGCAAAGCGCACCCTGAGCGATGCGGAACGCGACGTCCGCAATGCCGAAAACGACCTCACCCGGTTCCGCGAGGACCTCTCGAGAGATTATGGTCCCTTTGACGGCATCTTCCGCGCCCTCAAGGACCAGTGCATTTCCAAAGACAGCGGCGAGTACGAGTACGAAGTCTGCTTTCTCGGCAGCACGAAACAGAAATCCAAGAAAGGCGGCGCACACACGGGGATGGGCAATTTCGCGGGCTTTGACATTGAGTTTGTGGACGAAACGGTCGACAAGGACGGGAAAGGGTTGGGCACGGGCAATAGAGTGGTCATGAAGTATGAAAATGGACAGCACTGCTGGAATGGGCCGAATCGGAGTACGCGCGTGGTGCTGGCGTGTGCGGAAAAGGAAGAGATCTGGAAGGTCAGTGAGAGTGAGAAGTGCGTCTATCGGATCGAGGTTGGCACCGCCGCGGTCTGCGAATCCAATGCCAAGAAGAATGGTGACGGGCAGGTAGAGAAAGCGGGCGATGGCAGCGGCAGGAAAGACGAACTGTAGCTCTAGCTCCAGCTCCAGCTCCGACTGCCACTAGACATGCCCCGAGGAGAGAAATTCCATTCACAGAATATAAGTCACATACTCCGGAATAATCGGCTTCGCGTGCGACCTCTTCCATACCCGTTCATTCGATACCATGTCCCTATGCTGGAGAGAAGCCTGCCAGAACCAACGCAACATAGCCGAGGAGAACAGTCAAACCGACGGCGCCTCCTGCCTTCAGTGGCACAGCGGCGGCACCAGTATACGTAGCGGTGGCCGCGCTTCCGGTTGCCGATGCGGAGCTACTAGAACCACCCCCCGTCGCAGGTGTGACTGTGACTGGCCACGCAGGGACACCGTCCCCATCCGTGCCGTTGAGCGGCGGCGCAAAGCCGGTGTAAGGGTTCATCACGCTGTCGATGAGCACGACGACGCCACCGGCGGAGAAGAGGTTGACGGAACTGACGCCGGCGTTGTTGACGAACCACTCCTCGTCGGCCGTCTGGGTGAAGGTGACGCTCTGGCCCGTCAACGTGGCCACCTGGGTGCCGTTGGCCCAGTCGTCGAAGAGCAAGACCTGCTCGCAGGCGTGGTACTTGAGCACCTCTGCCAGGTCGGCCGTGCTCAGTTGCGCGAGCGCGTCCTGCACGAGCGCCCAGCCCGAGTCGTAGGGCACAAAGTACGTGGCGTCGTGGAGCGAGTCGAACTGCGCCGTCAGGCCCGTGCGCTCGAGCGCCGCGACGAACGAGGTGCCGTTGAAGTCGTCGGCGACTACGACCTCGCTGACGGGGGCGGGGACCGACAGGACGCGGTCGATGATGTAGATCCATCCCTGGGCGAAGGGGAGGGGCGTCGCCCCGACAGCGCTGGAGTCGTTGTAGTCGCCGCTGAGGAAGGTGGTCACGTTGTCGTCGTCGTCGTCGTAGTAACCCGCGACAAATTGGCCGCCGGATACATTGGTGAGAGTGGCTGAAGTCAGAAGGGTGTGCGCAACGAAGTAGTCCGTGACATTATTGTATCCTCCGTCGATGGTGTGGTAGAGGAGCAGGTTGGTGAGATAATCATCATCATCGTCGCTGCCGGCCGCCGAAGCTGCTGCTTGTTGTTGTCGTCCCTGAGTCGAGTCCAGCCACAGCGCAATGGCCGTGTCGTTCGGCGCCAGGAAGGTCAGGTTCGTCTTCCCGGAAATGGCCTCTAGGAATCCTGGCGCTTGAGAGACGACTTGGCCGATGGTGGAGGCTCCATCGGTGGTATTGAGAACCGTGGCCAGATCTGGTGAGCTCTGGGCCAGGCTGACACCGGCGAGGACCGTAAGGGTGAAGGCCGCGGCCGATCCTTTGAACACCATGGCGAAGTATTACTAGACTGGTCGTCGTCGACACCAACAAATCGGTAGCCGGGATGGATACTTGCTCTAGTAAAGGAACGCAACGAAAAGGGAGACTTTTTGACCACAGACCAGACACATCAAAAGAGCCACGGTCAAGGCTTCATATATCTGACGACGAGTTCGGCGCATTTTGCTCGGATGGCTGGTCCTCATGTCACTCACTGCCCGAGCACCTTGACAGCTTCAGCCCCGAACCTCTATCAAGCTAAGCTGGATGTTGAACAGGAGCAAAGTGAGTGAGTCAATGGAAACAAGAACACGGCTAAGATGACGCGCGAGCTTTTTCCAGGCAACGGTCGAGGAGGTCCCATCCTCTCCCACGCCAGAAAAGTGGTTACGCCATGGCATCTTCCGGCAGACGATGGTGACAAGTTGAAAGCTTGCGCACGAGCTATAATGCTCATGCGTTCTCTCCTTGACTTGGCCGATTGTGCGCAAGCCGCGTGGGGAGAATTGTTTGAGACAGCGACTTTGTTATGAGCATTAGCAGGAACAGTGTAACCCGGCACCAGGACGTGTGGAGGGAATCTGAGGTCGGAGTTTTCCACCGCTTCATAGTCCGCGGAGCACTCGTCAAGAAGCTCTCGTGAAGATGGTCTAGTCGCTCTTGGGAGCAGGAGGAGTAGAGGGGAAAAGTCAGGCCGGAGCAGAGGTGGAAGCGAGTCATCAGATGATCTTATCATATCTGGCTTATCAGATCATCGCAAGCGGGTCAGTAGGAGTCAAAGCGAGCACGCGATTCCTGGATCGAGGGCACCATACTGTACCACTAGGCCAGTATGATACTCGTACGAGTAGTGCCAACGATTTGCCCCGGAATGCCTCGGGTTACGTACTCTGTCATTTTTTACCTCTAGGTGGCTGCAATTGGCAAGCTTGGTTGAAAGCTTGAATGCCCGTCGGCTTGTTCTACGAGTAGGTCGCTGCGGTGGATGCCGTTGACTAAACGCGCGGGATTCTTTGACCTTGCGAGCGCGCCGAAACCGGGTTGAGGATCCTGATCAGATAATTGACTCAGATACGATTAGATAAGATTAACATCAGTTTAGGCTAACCTCAACCGCACCCTGTTCTGTTCTGAACACCAGCTCGCCACTTTGAGCTCCTCGCCAGTCTGTTCTTTTGCAGCCATCGAGATCATGTGGCCGATACGTCGTCTGGGGCGGTCGGCCTCTTGTTCGCATACTCCATGTCAGGGACAAATATGACTTCGGGCACGGTTCATCTCAGCACCGCAGTCCAGCAGGGGGGTTGGTCCAAGCAATGGCCTTCGCCCACCCACGCCAGTCAAGCCTTTGCGACAAGCGTTCTCGGACCTGCACAGGCATCTCAGCACTCTGTTGATTCGCCTCTTTGTTGGCGACTGTGGTTTTTCCGCGCTTCCTTCCGCTAGTGGTCAACGGTCATTCTGTACCACACCCCATCAGACCTCTCTGGCTACCCGAATACGGTCAGTGTTCTTGCAACAACCAACGAGCTGCTTGAGAAGGCCAGGGTCTTCTGGGTTTTTGGACCGCACATCACTGCTGGGCACCACTCCTGACAAACGATGCTTCCTGTGTAGGGACCCCTCCAATCCCTGCTCGCGGTCCCTCTCACCACATGGCCCCCAGCGGAAGTGACCTCGGGTACGTCTGGTGCACAATACCAGTCGCCCCACTGAGCTCACAGAGCATTCGGCAGCAGCGATGTTCGTTTCACGTCGACCATCAAACTTACAGAGAACGTTTGAATTTGTTATTTGGATCTTGGTGCTTTGCACAGAGCAGCTCCTGCCGGCACCATGGGCATTGCGACATGCTTCCCTGACGGCCATATCGTTAAAAATCTCCGTCTTCAATTCAGACTTGGGATGAGCTCTAGTTCTCGCTTACAACGACTCTCCGAACATTGGCCGCCCGCGGTCGAGGACAAGCTTTCCTTCATTGCAGGATGCACAAACGACGCACACCGGTACATACGACCACGCTCAGAGTTTGCAGAATATCTCTGCGCAACCAGGCTAACTTGCCGATATCGGTCATGCCACCATAGCTATTGCGCATCTGGGTAGCTCGGATGCAATGTGAGTATCTGGGTCTGTGGTTGAGCAGTGATGGCTTCCGGAATCAGGTCCATACTCTCAAGAGACAGCGCCTCTTCATTCCGCCTTCCAAACTCTGACAAATCTTGACATGTCAAAGCTTTCTTAGCGAATCGGTTGCTACTGGCTGTGCATGATTGACACCGTACTGTACCGGAACAGGGTTAAGTGGGATATGAGAGAGTCTCCGAGAGGTGGAAAGCTCCCTGTCGTTCTGCGCGACGTTCAACCCGATTTTCTACTGGATGACTCTTATCACCAAACTTTTCTCGGCTTCCTTTCGCCTCATTCAGACGCACCTATGCCATTGGACTCGGAACACGTGAGTAACTAAGTCACAATACCTGCACGGCAGTGGACTGGACTATCAGGGCTCGGACGTATCTCAGCCTCTTCCTGTACAGCCCTTCAGACTACCTCGAACCAGGCAAAATCCGCTCAACATGCGTTCCGACACGTGTGGCAAACTAGCACACCATTTCTTGCACATGGGACTCCACTGCCGGAGTCAAAGTCTTATATCGTGCTGCAAACCCTGCCAGCCTGTTACAGTGCTTGTTTCTCAATCCCTCCTTCGGTTCTGGTCGTCTTCCCAGCCCTCTGGAAGTCTGCCTTCAACATGAAGCTGTTGACTGCCCTGCTCACTCTGGCAGGTATTGCATCTGGCACGGTTGACAAATGGACCGGCTGCTTCCAGGGAGTTTACACAGCGGTGGATTATCTCACCTTCAATGTCACTAACCCCGCCGACTTCTACGGCAATCTATGCACCAACAAAATCTACACCATCTCATTTTACGCAGCTGCCAAGCTCTATTGCAGTACCAGAGAGATCCAAGCTGGATACGATTATTTCAATCAGGAATGTCAAGAATACGGCGGCGGACTGACATTGACCCCTTACTCCCAAATCGAGCCTCTTCTTACAGACGAATACATCAAGTCTCTCACAGTCGCTGATTATAACGACTATATCGAAGGCACCGTCTTCAATACGCCCGTGCTGGTAACCCGGTCTTACTGGAAGACCGCCAGAGACACTTGGGTACGCGCTCCGTATGCCGTGTGTTTGTGTGTCCTGGGCTGACAAGGAGACAGGTTATCTTCGATATCGAAACCGCCGAGTATCCGCAAGCATACGGGTGTGTTACTCTCCTTTGCCCGTTCGACGGTGTGGCTCACTATCCATAGCTGGGCAATGTATGGCTTCTGGGGAGGAATACTGCTGATTGGCATCATAAATCGTCTCGTTACTTCTGCCTCTCAGTCTCGCCGTTTGAAGGCCGTGCACGATGTTGAAGAAGGGCACAACTCGTCCGCGAAGAACAACGCCAAATCTACTGGCTTCATTGGTTCCGCCTATCATTGGATCAGGGCAAACTTGATCGTTCCCGCCGCCTTTGGTTCACACCATAATCGCCCAGTCCTCTGGATGACCATTCCAACCCGTATGGAGACAGTCATCGTGGTTATATTCTACGTCATGAACTTTATCCTATGCTGTGTCAGTTACAAAATCTTCAACCCTAATATTTAGTATGTCCTCCAACCCATTTACCTTCTACATACTTTTACTAAACAATCGTCTTTCAAGCTATTCGAACGGCCAGCAAGGCTGGCGCTATATTGCCGACCGCACTGGTATCATCTCATACGCTTGCTTACCCTGGATATGGATGTTCGCTGGACGAAATAACATCTTCTTATGGCTGACTGGCTGGAGCTTCGCCACTTTCAATATCTTTCATCGCCATATTGCTCGATGGGCGACCTTGTGCGCAATTGTCCATTCGATCAATTGGTCAGTCTTGGAGGTTGAATGTACGTTGTGTCCAGATCATTCTATCTCTAAAAGCAATACTGACAACCGGCCCTTAGTCGGTTACTTTGCTGAGTCGTGGGCAAGAAATTACTGGTACATGGGAGGCATGGTAAGCTTCTCGATCAGCGATAGTGTCCCGCGACTGAGTTAATATATAGGCCACGATTGCGATGAGCCTACTAGTGCTCTTCTCATTCATGTGGTTCCGGGTGAAGTCATATGAGGTCTTTCTCCTCATTCATATCTCGCTCTCGGTGGTTACGCTCGTCGGCCTATACTAGTATGTGCCCACTCCTTCGTTACCCACTATATTCCTTATTCTAACACTTATACAATAGCCACACCGCTATATTTGATGGTGTATACGATCCCTACCTATGGCCGCCCGTGGCAATTTGGAGTTTCGATCGAGCGGCGCGCTTGTTTCGGTGGGCATACTGCAACCTTCACATCAAGTCGTCACGCTCCCTCACGAGCACCAAGGCTAGGGCGACATACAGTAAAGAGGGCGACTTCATCCGACTTGAGGTCGTACCTGGTTCGACTCTACTCCATCCGGGTCCTGGACAGCATTACTTCCTCTATCAGCCGATGAAATGGAAGGGTTGGGAAAATCATCCATTCACGTTAGCAAGCTATGAGCGCATCCAGGACGTCGAGGAAAGCACGATTGCGACAACGCACCCTAACAACACCCCATCACAACCAAACACGCCTACAGAGAAAGAGACCCAGAGCAACTCTACAGTGTCTTCCTCTGGTCCACCGTCAGATATAGGTCAACCTCTGCCTCAGGGCAAGCGCACCGCCTTCCATGACTCTCTCGGCAATAATAAATTCACCTTCCTCGTCCGTCCGTTTGGCAGCTGGACTCGACGTCTTCGGGAGGAATGTCTCCGGTCTCCCGACGGTGTCGTCACACCGCACATCTTCCTTGAAGGCCCGTACGGGGATCGTAGCCCGTTGCATACATTTGAGCACATCATTTTCATCGTTGGCGGGACGGGCATCTCTGGTGCACTGCCGTACATGCAAGACCACATCAAGCGGGTGGCCGATGATGCCATAACACTACAGGCAGCAGCCGACGGAAAACGCTCCACGCTCACCAAAAGCATCACCTTGGTCTGGTCGGCCAAGCAAGCATCCATGATCCGCGACATTGTCGCGCACGAGTTGCGGCCGTACCTTGGGCGTGACGACGTCCGCGTGCATCTCCACGCCACCTCGCGCGCAGACGTCCGGCTTGCTTCTTCTTCTTCCGCGGACGCCACACACAGCAGTGACAAGGAGGAGCTCAAGGTCATCCCCGGGACGTCTCCCGATGTCGTCAGTAGCAGTGGCGACGTGAACATCGTCTGCGGCCGGCCCGATATACAAGGCACGATCCTGGGCGTCATTGACGAAACGAACGAGAACGGCGGCCCCGGCGGTGGTATTGCAGCAGGCGGTGGGAGGATCGCCATCCTCACCTGCGGGCCGGCCGGCATGGCCGACGAGGCGAGAGAGGCAGTGCACAAGGCCCTAAAGCAAGGCAAGCGAGGGGTCGAGTACATTGAAGAGACCTTTGGGTAAGTCCTAGCTAGTAGTCCCTTTGTGTGTGTGTTTTCCTTTGGGCCATTCATTCGTTCCCGCGTTCCTCGGCTGACATTTTTGTTTCTCCAGATGGTAATAAATGTAGACCCCGTATGCCATAACCTATATCCTAGTGTATCCAAGGACAAGCACTGGGATCTGCTACAGTATTCGATTTGACTGGAAGGAAGCGCCACCACAACATACCCGTGCGCGACGGGGAATACACACCCTTCGGCGCCAACCGGCTATAAATGGTCTCAAGGCTTGACAAGCAGATCTCTAGAACTACCATCAAAAGATTTCAAGATTGCATAGAATGGTAGAAAAAGATATCATTCTGGAACAATAATGTCCAGAGGTTACAGATCCCGAAAATCCTGTCCTCGAATCGTAATACCATAAAAGCCCAGGCCCAAACCCGTCCAAACACCCAGATCCAGAATCCTGAAAGTAACCCGCTCCCTTTGATGCAATATACCTAAAAAGCCATGCCACGTTGGCGCCAAAAAAAATCTGTCCATCGTCCAATCGTCCCATCCATCATTATCCCTTACCTTCAAGTACAATTTGGTCCTGTGATCCCCCCTTTCCCCGCCGCCGTACGCAATACAGTACATGCCTCCAACCACTAGATCTGCGCCGCATCTTCCATCTGGGCCACGGCGTCCATGAAATCGCGCTTGACGAGGCCGTCGACAACACAGCCTAGGGCGCCGACGAGGCCGTCGCAGGTGGGAGAGGCCGTAGCAGACGACACGTACGCAGGCGTCGTCGTCGTCAACGTCGTCACGGTGACAGGATCCGCCACGGTGGTGGATGCAGCCACGTACACCGCGGTAGTTGTCGATACGGTTGCAGGCGAGCCGGCCACACGTAAGTTCAATAAGTTCGAGTCCACGACCAGACAGAGCGTCGCGATGTTCAGATTCAGCGGGTCGAGGGATAGGTAGAGCAGGTTCCCGAGACCGGCGTTGCCTGTGGTGATGCTGGAGGGGCAGTCGGTAATGCTCGTCGTTGAGGCCGTCGTGGCGGCGGCGGAAGTAATGCTTGTGATGGAGTCGGCGGAGACGCTGGTGGTCGTTACGACCGAGCCCGCTCCGACGACGAGGCAGACGTCGAGGAGATTCCCCGCTCCAAGGTCGACCGCCAAGATCGAATTGTCCGGCCCGGTATTGCCTACGGTTCCTGCGGGGCACGTCGGCAAGGAGAGGGCTGCCGATGTCGTGGCTGTTGCTGATGTGGATTGACCTGCAACCAAGGAGGAGGTAGTGCTGGCGCCTACTCCCGCAACGACGCAGACTGCAACTAGTTGTCCAAGCAGCACATTCAACGTGGCGAACAGCGAATTGTTCGGTCCATAGTTCCCTAAGGTTCCATCCGGGCAGTTCTGGAGAGTCGCAGCGGCTGACGACGAGGCGGTCGCACTGGCTACAGTTTGACTGGAGCTGCTTCCTGCACCCACGTCGGCAACGAGGCATAATGAGATCAGATCAAGCAAGTCGGCATCCAGGACGGCGAAGATGGAATTGTCCGGTCCAGAGTTTCCAAGCGTTCCTGCCGGGCAGGTCGGAAGAGGTGCGGCTGTTGTGGTGGCGCTCGACGAGCTTCCACTCTGAGCAGCTGTGCTGGTTGGTGTGCCACCGATGTTGAGGAGAATGCAGAACGGCACAAGGATGCCGTTGGAGAGTTGAATGGCAAATATGGAATTGTCAGTGCCGTAATTACCTGTTACTCCAGCCGGGCACGCTGGAAGAGAAGTTGCGGATGTTGTCGTGGAAGAAGCAGACGCGGTTGCCGTGGTACTACTACCTCCGTTGAGGCCAGCATCAAGGACAACACAGAAAGGCACCAGGATCCCGTTGCCAATGACGATCGCAAAAATGGAATTGTCCGGTCCGTAGTTGCCGACAATGCCAGGGTCACAGGGAGGAAGAGAAGCCGTAGTGCTGGCAGACGTGGCGGAGGACGTGATGGAACTTGCGCCTTGACTGCTTGATCCATCGGTTGTCGTGGTTGCGGCGAGAGTTGACACGGCCGACGACGAGGTCTGGTCCTGCTGCGAAACCGTGGATGTACTGGCCAGGGTGTCCGCTTGAGAAGAGCCGGCTGTACTCGAGAAAGGTGCGTCAGAAGTTGAGGCCTCAGTCGACAATGAAGCTGAAGTGGAAGATTGCGCACCCTGGTCTGAGGATGCTAACGAAGTAGAGGTCGGCGAAAAAGGGCCGGCATCGGAAGTCGACAGTGAACTACTGGTTGCCGACCCTAGTCCCGGTCCATCGGTAAAGCTCTGCTGTTGTGAAGAATCGGCCGATGTCGAACTATCACCCGCCGGGCCCGGAGAGGAGCTAGATGAACTCGTCACATCCGAGATCGGGCCGATTGTGCCACTGGCGTCAAATGTAGACGTCGTCGAAGTAATGGTAGAACTGTCGATGTCGCCACTTGAGGGTGAGGCCGTAGGAGAAGAGGTTGATGATGCAGAAGTAAAGCCGGAACCGCCAACAAGATTAGACTGTGAAGAGGTGGAGTCGCTGGGCGAGCTAGAGGCAATAGTGGTCGAAGTAGTCTCTGCAAAGAGAGATGAAGGGAAAGTGACGGGGGTAGTCGTTGCTTCGCTGTCGCCGGTCGCGGGTATGAAGATTGTAAAGTAAGAGAGAATGACAACGAGTGTTGGCGCGTCCGTGATTGAGATGTAGTGGCCGTCGAGGAAAGGATCAATGAGTGTGTTACTTCGGAGGTAGCCGCTGAATAAGACCGGCTGGAGTTGAACCGTCGCTGTCAGCGAGACCGAACAAGTACCGCTGGGGCCGACAGGTATTTCTGCGCGCTTTGGGAGGTAGGCATATCCGCTATCCGCTAATGTGGAAGCTATCGGGAGAGAAAAGAGAGCGAGTCGCCGCATCTTCATATTGGCGATGAGGCAAAAGACCGGAAACAGGACGGAAGTCGTAGAAAGTAAACTTTGGAGGCTCAATGCTGCGCTGAAAGAGCGATTGAAACAGACGTAGCGGGTGTATATAGCATTTGCGGGTTGGGTGGCCATCACGACCACGCGCGCAGATTTGCGCACAGTTCTCACCTTGGTAGGCTCCATACCGCGGGATACGCGTGAAGATTGTTGTGCCCCGGATGGATTTGCAGAATGAAAGCGGAGACCACAAACTCCGCACTGTCGATGTGTACGAGTACTTACTGGTCGGGTTGAAATCCGACAGGCCGGGGTGAAACGTGCGGGAGGATTCTGTCACGAGCATTGTCCACCGTCCAGCGGAGTACGGAGTACCAGAGACATCATTAATTGACCAAGACAGTTAGCGGCGAGGAAAACAACCTGCTTTCTTGGACGGCCACCACCTCGAAGATTGGGTTGTGGATGTATGAGTAGATTAGTTGGCAAGCACAGACCGACGGGGGAGCAGCAAAAGGGGAACGGATCGCACCCGTCCTAGCCGAGAAGATTTCCTGAGAGAATGTGGGTTCGATAAGGCAAGGGATGATACTGTAGGTTTTGGAATGCAAGCAGCCCGAGCTGTGGTTTGACGAGGCTAGGAATTCGAGCCCCTGTTCGGAGGCCTCAGAGTTGATGAATATAGCGAATTAAGCGATGGAAGGGGTGAATTGGAATGTCTGCCAAGCTTCAGCTGCCAATTGTTGGGGAAACTCGCTCAACGGTGCCTCAATTCTGGGCTCATGTGAGGACCTTAAAGTGACGACAAGAGCTGTGGCTATTGAATGTGTAAAGCAAATGAATTGACGCCGCTTCGCAAGCAGGCGATGCTGGATTGATGATAGGTAATTGGGAGTCAAAACAGAGTAATAACAACTACTGCGTGTGGCGGTAGCGCGATACCTGGAGCTGGAGTACGTAGTAATCACCTGCGGAGAGTAAGCGGAGCCATATGTACTAAGACAACACAGGCTGTTAAAACCTGTAATTTCCAACGATCGTTGGCCCGTGCTTGGATGTCTTTTTGTCGCACACACGTTGTCTTGCTGCATCATGTTGTCGATTCTGGATCTTCCTACAGAGGTGCTGGCGCAAGTTGTGCGGTACGCCAACCTCAATGGAGACCTTTCTAGCCTCAGACAGAGTAATTCAAGGCTCCTCGAGGTCCTCTCCTACCAATATCGTCTGTTGCATGAAGACTTGTCCTTCAGATATGGTATCAGTCCTCGAGCGTTGAGCCTCTACTGATCGCGGAACGGAGGGAGAGCATTTGTTCATGACAACCTCCATCCGAGCATGTTAGACGTGCTGGCGTTGGATCATTTCTTGCGACAGACAGGAAGTCTGGGTGTGGGCGTCGACAGGGCTCTCCACCCGCTGCAAAATGCATCGTTTGAGCAGCAGCTTAGCAGTCGGGAGCCCTTCATGCTGTTTTCAGTCTTCACCCGAGTCCTGAATTCTTCAGCAACAGTTTCCCACTCGGCAGCACCTGACTTGCTTGCGCCATCTCCAGATGGCGAACAGACCTACTGCAAAAGATGCTCGGATAGTTTCCTACGGTTCCTGAGACACGAGTTGACGTTGGACGAGCTGGAAGCTATTATCGGTGCGATCAGCGTCTGCGCGATGCGGCTCTGGAGCACTGTCTTCATGTTCAGACCTAAGGATTCCACTGTCAGCGGCTTCGGCAGTCTCAGCGGGGCCTCTTTCAACACTGATCAGGCGACTTTCACTGAGCAAATAATTTGGAAAGGGCCGCTTTGGGCAGCACGAGTCCTGAAACTCCACGGACCAGCAGAAATAGGGGCGACGCCGGCTCCCAACGCCGAACTGGGCGACAAACTCATCCAGGAGGGAGTCTGGAAAGGGTCACGGGAGGACGCAGCTCGGCTAGCCGCCAATGGAGTTGCACGACTCTTGTGGAAAGAGAGACAGGAGAGAATAGAGGCAAAAGCCAACCCATCTGCAGAGAAGATCAGCATTGCCGACATGATGGTGAATCCATCGGTGTGGCGAGGCGCTTCGGGCGACATGTAGGTTGCTTCGGAAGAGGTACTGGTGATTGGACCTTCCGCAGAGGAACGACCAGCGGTACTCGAGGTGAAAGGGAGCGAGGGGCACAACACGCATAAGCGACGGTCCATGTCGATATCTAACCTGTCAACCGTTGAGATGTGAAGAGATAAACTGCAAGTGAACTGCGGGTGAAATGCAGGTGAAATGCAGGAGAGAGAATTGGATGAATTGGCTTTTATTTTCAGATTATCGGCCGTCTGATTGGGAGAGGAGCGCTGCGTCCTGCAGGGCGCGACGGTTCCTGAAAATCCGCCCGATTCGGGCCTAGGACCTGGCTAGGGTCTTGGCGTGTTTGTTTACCGGATCGGCCCCTGTGGCTGCTGGTGTCAACAAGCCAGGATTCGCTTCCATCACCGCAACTTGTCACCCGGCGCAACGTCAACGAGGGAACTGCTCTGAGACAACCCTCCCCTACCACCACATCACCTTGTCATAGACCGCATCCCGCTATCTCATGGATACATGCATTTCGCAATACTCCAGCTTCACACTGTGCGCGTCCTTCATCGTTCGAGCATCCACCCATGACTATGTCCCTCACCGACACGATGCCTGAGCCACTGTCTTCGCTGTCGCCGGCCAAGCAGAACTCCCGATCGTCTCCTTCCCCGACCAAGCTCGATTTCTTCCAGAAGCCTACACTAGAAGCTCTCGCATCGCCCGTCAACATGTCGGGGGCAGCTGTCGCCCAACCCGCGCCCATGGATACCCCGAGTGTCCTGCGGAATACGTCGAACCGTCCTGTTTCCCCTTCTGCGCAGAACGGCCCGCCATCGAGTCCGAGAAAGCCCCTCTCCCCCATAAAATACCGCCTGCAGGACGAAATCACGCTTGAAAGCTCTCCTCCTGCCTCTCCTGCTGAGCCAACTGTCCGCTTCAATGAAGGCCTGACGCGCGCGATTGACACCATGCAGAAGGAGACAGACGTGGAAGATGACGTTTTGAATGAGTCAATCGTGTACCACGCGCTCGACGACGGGTATTCTGCGTCGCCCGATCGCGACAATGACATTAAGGGGGAAGCAGATGCCTCAACGGTGAGCAGAAACCTGGAGGACAGGACAGCCCATGACGATACGGTTGGCGATCTGAGCACCATTTCTGCCATCCATACAGACATGACGAGATTTGCGAACCTGAGAAACTCCCCGGCCAAGGCGCAACAAGACGGGTGGTCTCCTTCGAAGCAATTGAGGACTTCCGTCGTCACGAGTACTCCCGGCACTGCTCAACGTCCCTTGCGGCTGCTTTCGATGTCGAGGCGCAGTACGTCGTCGAATGAGGAGGACGAGGCAACCCCTCGAAGAAACACCAATTTCAACGACTCGCCGACCGACCTTTTAAACTTTACCGGTCAGACAAATATCGTGATTCCTCCACCGACTTCTGCATCGCGCCCAATCAGGAGAAGTCCTTCTGGCAGAGGAGGATTCCCCATCAAAGTCAACCCCAGTCCTCTCCATCGATCACAAGCTTCGGTAGATCGCGAACGAGCTTCAGGCCGGTCGCCACAGAAGCAACATCAAGCTCTGTTTGGGGACAGAACCGTACCATCGACGCCGGCTGGTCAGAGACACAGCATGTACGGTGCTGCATCGGGCCTGGGCATGGATTTGTTGGATATTGACCTGGAACCGATGGCGACTCCACGCTCCATCCCCACTATTACGCCGCGGGAGCTGGAGACGCTCCGGTCGGAGCTGCAGTCTCGAATCTCAGGTCTCGAAGCGACTCTGTCCGGAAAGGAGGCTGAAGTTATGGCGTTGAAACGTGCTGTCACAGATGCTGAAGTGCGGGTGGGCAAGACAAGCGAGGAACTTCGCAACGAACGAGCTACTCGGGAGGGGCTAGAGCATGCAAAGGAGGACTTGGAGCGCCGGACTCGAGAGATGGAGGAGGTCCTTAGAGAGGTCAAACAGAACATCTTTCTCGAAGAGCGCGAAAAGGAAAAACTCCGAAAGCAGGCTGAAGAGGCAGAACGGAAGACGGAGGAACACGAAGTGCGGATCCTTGAGTTACAAGCTTCCCTCGATACCCTTCGCTCTGAGCGTGTCAAGTGCGCGGTGAGCCCAGAAAGGCCCGATGGCCCCGCAACTCCCGGCATGAGTGCTGACATCGATTTCGCGGTCAAGGACGCCACCGAAAAGGTGGCTCGCGAATTGCATACACTATACAAAGGCAAACATGAACGTAAAGTGGCGGATCTCAAAGTGAGCTACGAGAAGCGGTGGATCAAGCAGGTGGAGCAGCTCCGGGGCGACCTGAAGGCGTCCCAGGATGAAGTGCTCAAACTACAGACGGAGAAGGAAGCGACAATGAGTGGAGTTCTCCCCGGCCAAAGCGAAGCAATGCACAAGATGGAAGGCCAGATTGAAGAACTTCGACGGTGGAATGAGGAGAACAGCGCTGTGAAGAAGATGTTGGAGGCCGAAACGGCAGGGCTCCGTAGCCAAGTCGATTCACTTACTTCGGAGACCGAGTCGTTGCGCAAGGAGATTGAACAAGAACGGGTCGAGAAAGGTGATCTGGTGGCCCAGGTCGACCTGTTCCTCGCAATCAGTGCCCAACAAGAGGAGCAACGCGCCATTCAGCAGCCTCAACAGCCCGTCAGCCCGCCTCGAAGTGAGGATGGGAATGGAAGACCGAACTCTGCGTCCGCAGTGGCCAGTCCACACAAGTCTCGGAATAGCTTAAACGGTGCAGACCCCAGATCCGGCTTGCCAGGACGACCTCGACCCGTGAGTATGCTACAGAAACCGACCGCCGGAAAGTATTCTGGAATTCCGGCACCTGGATCGGGTCTGAAGGCGCCGTCAAGCAAAGCGACGGGGTACGGAGGGAGGATAATGGAAGGCATTGCACGAATGGGAGCAGGGGGCAGGTAATGCTTCGGCTTCGTGTCGACCCGCACGTGGCACCACGGGCGGTGCCACCTATCTGTGTATTTACTGGTAATGACTAGCACGATTGACTTCTGGATGATCTTGACGAAAGCGGGTTCGGATGGCGCTAGGGCTCTCGGTCGAGTCGTCGTATCGATGCAGCGATGGAGGTGACTCCCGGCATTCTCCTCGTGAGATAGCGGGATCGTACAGAGCGGTCTGGGCAGAAGAGAACTGCATGTAGCGATACAGCGAAGCTCGAATCTTCATCCCTATGCACAATGTGGTTCTAATGGACCGCCGGATTGATATGCACTCGGCAGCAGGTATGCTCCACCGTAGCCTGCGCCGCCTCTTTCCATGCGTTTGTTTTCTTTCTCTCAACACAGAATCGGCGACCACGACCACGGGAACTCACTTCTTCGCTTGCCTAGTGCTGCTAAGATGCAAATTGTAAACTCTTCGACGACCAGAGCACAGAGCTTGCTCCATCAGCCAGTGTTTAGCCGGTTACCTTTTGTGTTCTCCAAGGCTGTTTCAGCCGTCAACGGTCCGAGACCGCAGATGCGGCACTATGAAGCCGGACACTGGAACCTGACACAGCTTCAACCGTCGTCCACCCCTTCACACATCAAGCCAATCTCAGCACGCCGCCCCTTCTTGTCCTCCGTCTTGGCTTGAAGGCCGATTCTTACTACGGCCTCTCAACGGCTTGACCGTTCGATGACGTGCCAGCGCCGGTAGTTTACAGATCCGAAGCTTCAGATCTTCGCTTAACGTGTGCTGGCCTATGGCGGCGGTAGATCCCATCACATGAAGCACTCTCAATCAGACTACCATCGACTCTTTCAGGAAATCCCATCATGGCCAAGGCGGCAGAGTTTCTGCAGATCTCCTGTCCTAAAGCAGAGCATGGACACTTCGAAACAGAGACGAGGCTGCCGTGGGAATCTCTATTCCGGAATCGTATCGACAGGCCTCGCAGCTGGGGGACCAGGAAAGTATATATGCTTTGAATTTGCCCCGCTTCGCATGTTCATTTCTTCAGCCTGTTGATTCAGCTCGATTGTGATCCTTCGTTCACCCAACCACATTCCCTTCAACCCTTCCCCTTCAATTCTATCAGTTCCTGGAGAACTGATCTGGCCTGGGCCAATCTTGTGTTACTAAATCCATTTCGCATTATTGCATCAGCCATTCCACGCTCTTTACGGTTTTTACGATAGCATTCGCATCCGCATCGACATCAGCATACAGCCGCATTTACAACATGAAGCCAGTCATTTGCATCTCTCTTCTCGCAGCAGGCATCGACCTAGCGGCAGCCCGCCCAGCCAACCTGCATATCAGGCGCAGCGGCGGCGACACAAACAGCCGCTCCGCCGTGTGGAATACAAAACTCGGTCGACGTGAAGTGCCTCAGGAGCACTCGCATGAAAAATTCATTACCATCGTCAACACCAACCTGAAGTTGGACAACCCGGACAACATCGTGGACGCCGTCTTTGGGCTTCTCGGCAATGCCGCTGCTTCGGCTGGCCAGGGAGACATCACGGACACCGACTGTCTCCAACAAGCCACGGCCGATCAAGCCTTCACCAACGCCAAAGCCGCCGGCGACGTCGACGGCATGACAGCTGCCTTGATCGTGAGTGCTCCGTGCCTTTGTTGATGAATCCATGCAGTGGGTTCGCGGGGATTGTTGTATGCTGATGCAAGACTCACAGTATCGAGCGCTTGAACGCAACACTGGTGCCGTCGGACAGGCATCAGTTGCTTGCACGTCAATCACACCCGTCAATCCCGAAATTGCTGCCATTTCGCAGCACCAGGATCCAGCCTCTGACAATGCCGCCAGCATCAACAAGGACATCGCGTTGGCACTTGCTGTCCAAATCGCCAACGTTGGCGGCAACCCACTGGACGCGCTGCAGTCCGGCACTTTTGCTCCTGGTGAGATCGGCGACCCTACTGGCGCAGGAAATACCTGTGATGTCGCCGATGACCCCATCGGCTGCATCTTCACCCAGAACCTGCTTGTTGAAGACGCCAGCGAAGACGAAGTGAACGCCGCCGTTGCTGCCTCGGCCACGGGTGACGGCGCTGCGGCTGCAGAGTGTACTGCCGACCCGGATGCATCTGCCGAAGCTGCGGACACCGGCTCCGCCGCTGAAGACGCCAGCACGACAGTAGCTGCGACAGCCACGAAGACGGCAGACGCTGTAACCACGAGCGCCGCAGCCGCAGCCGCAGCCGCGACGGAGACTGCAGCTGCCGACTCGGGTAATGAGGCAGCCGATGAGTCCTCCGACCTGGACCTGGGATCTTGTGACAACCCTACCATCATCTTCGCAGACAACCTAGATGGCCGGAAAGAGGCGTCTTTCGCTCCTGCCGACGAGTCGACTTTCACGCACGGCTCGGCGCTGAACATCAAGGTCATCTCTGACTTCGTCTGTAAGTTTCTTCTCGCTGCACTTGGGCGCCACGCAGCCATTGCTAACGTTAATGGTTTACCAGGCCAACAACTCGGATCAAAATGCAACGCATCCCAGGAGGCTATCGACGCATGCAACCAGGGAGCGACTGCAGCACAGGGTGAGACAGGCCAAGCGGCAGCGGATGCGTTCAATCAGGCACTCGGCTTCTAGAGCCAATCATGGTCTGGCAGCGAGGCATGAGACAGGGGCGCCTCCATTCAAGTAGCCTTCAACGATCATCTGATTGTGTCCAACCGTGCTAGTACCCGCGGTATTGCCGGCATGACCGACATTTGATGTTTGCAAAGAATGGCATCACTGGAATGTCACAATTTGCCCCCGAACCCATCCAAATACCTCTTAATAATTAAGAACGACTTTGTTGACCTCGTGAGCATGGTTCAAGTGACGGGAGCGGATCCCAACGGCGAGCTCTGCGAACCCGCTACTCTGATTAGTCGGGTCACCTCATTGAGTTTGATGGCACCCGCTGAGCTTGCGCAGAATAGGTCCATTCTACGAGGTACTCGTAACTCGTTCACGTCCTTCAGACGAGACTCGCTCGGCGATCCTTTCGAGGCTCGTCTGCCAGCTTCAAGACCTTCTGAACCATGACTTCACTGTATCCTAGGTAGTTCGCCGGATCGCACAACTTAGCCAGTTCGTCCCTTGTCATCTTCTTGCCGATTTCCTCGTGCTCGCACAGCAGGTCCAGCAACTCTCGGTGTTCGACCTGCGACTTCCGACACAGATCATACACCACGTCATGGGCATACTGGCGGCCGAGCGTCTTACCCAGGCCCATCATGACCGCTTCACTCACGATGCCGCCTTTTGACATGTCGAGGTTCTTCTTCATCGCGTCCTCGTGGACTTCCAAGCCGGCGATAAGCTCGGCGGTCTGCTTCAACGACGCGTGAGTCAGCGTCGAGATCTGCGGCAGCACAATCCACTCCATCTCCCACGGCCCTGTGCTCCTCTCGTGGTCCCCGACCATGGCCTCGAAGAGACTGGTGCTCAGATGCCTCACGGTCGCGGCCATGGCGCTGATGTACGCGCACGAGATGGGGTTCCGCTTCTGCGGCATCGTGCTGCTCGAGCCCCGATGCGGCACATACGGCTCCGACACCTCGGCCACTTCGGTCTGGGTCATCAGCTTCACGTCCAGCGCGAACTTGGCACACGTGCTCGTCAGCATGGCGCAGAGGGACCCGAACTCGGCAAAGCGATCCCGCTCCGTGTGCCACGCAATCTCCGGGACCTTGAGGTTCAGATCCTTGGCCAACTCCCGCTGGCACTCCAGACCTAGGAGCGGCGCGTCCTCACTGGGCGGCACCGTCGCCAACGTGCCCGCCGCGCCCGAGAACTCCAGCACGGTCAACCGCGTCTCCACGTCCTTCAACCGGTCCCGGTGCCGCAGGAACGTGGCCAGCAGCCTCGCGAGTTTGAACCCAAACGACATGGGCACCGCGTGCTGCAGGTTCGAGCGGGCGGCCATGGGCGTGGCCTTGTGCGTGTCGGCCAGGGCGCGCAGCGACGCCACGATCTCGTCGAGCTGCTTCTCGAACAGACTCAGCGTGTCCCACAGCTGGATCACGGTCGCCGTGTCGGTGACGTCCTGCGTCGTGGCGCCCCAGTGCGCCCATTCGCCCAGTCCCGGTTCCACCCCGTTGACGTGCCGGACCAGTTGCTGGACCACGCCCAGCACCGGGTAGCCGACGAGTTCGGTCTGCCGGCGCAGCTCGTCGAGGTCCACGTTCCGGATGTTGAGGCAGAAGGCGATGATTTCGTCGGCCGCCTTTTGCGGGATGATGCCCAGCCGGGCTTGGGCTTTGGCCAACGCGCCCTCGAACGCCAGGTAGCATTGCGTGCGGGTCTTGTCGGACCAGATGGCCGCCGACTCGCGCGTGGAGAGGATGTTGCCGAAGATGAGAGAGTCTTGCACGGACGTCATGTCTAAGCCGGTTTCCTTCTCGCGAACGATGCAGTACTGATATGTCACGGGCGGTTGAGGTTGTCTTTCTGACAAGTAGTACTCATGGGGCAAGTCATGAAGCTTTCTTACTAAGGTTGCTTGCTTGGTCGCGTGAGATGCCCAGGCACACTAGGCAACTAGGCCCTTTGGTGCCTGAGTCGGCTGAGTAGAGCAGAGCAGAGCAGTGCTCTTATACGAGTGGATGAGGTCATCACCGGGGAGCTGGGAGCTGGGGCGACGGGTGAGGCCAGTCATTGACAGGGAGTAGTCGTCGTGCTCGAGGGCCGGCAAATGTAGAAGAACCCGGAGAAATACTTCTTCCGTTCCGGGCCGGAGATGACGTAAATTAACTCCGTCATCGGATACAGTGTCTCCAGCACCTCCGCAGACTCCCGCTGTCCTCGTGTCGTCTACCTCTCTGCTCTGTCTCGTACTCGTGACTGAAGCTCATGAGACTGCCAGGACAGGTCACTTTACGGTCGGCCATCGGCACACTCGCAACATCTCCAGCACCGAGGTACATCTCAAAGTACAAATCCGTCGCAGCTCCCCCTCAGACTCTAAGCTCCCCCAAGTCGAGTTTATTCGGCTTCCACTCCAGCTCACGCCCACGCATACTACCACTTCAGAAATCATCGATAGCTCCCTATTCAGACGGTGCACGCCCCGTCGTCCATTTCACAATGGCTTCATCAACACGCTCGTCCAAGCGCCAAAAGACCGACGGCTCTGACGCCGCGACGCACACGGAACCGAGCTCCGGGAAGGACCAGCAGGGCCAGAACCAGACCGACGACCCCTACCGTCTGGTCTACTGGCCCGGCATTCCCGGCCGAGGCGAACACATCCGCCTCGCCTTCGAAGCCACCGGCACAGCCTATACGGACGTTTGCAACACGTCTGACGAGGGCGCCAAAGCGGTACTCACCCAAATCGGCGACCAGAACCTCGGCAATGAGACCAACCCGCCGCCTTTCGCCCCTCCGATCCTGCAACACGGCGCTACCTTCCTCTCGCAGACGCCCAACATCCTCGCGTACCTGGGCCCGCGGCTCGGATTGGTCCCCGACACCTCCGACGACCCGGTCGGCCTGTACCACGTCAACGCCCTGGCGCTCACGGCACTAGACGGCCTGTCCAACGAGCCGCACGACACGCACCACCCGATCGCGTCGGGGGCCTACTACGAGGAGCAGAAGGAGGAAGCCAAGCGGAAAGCGGCCGACTATCGTGCCGTGAGGCTCCCTAAGTTCTTGGGGTACTTTGAGCGGGTGCTCAAGGGCCCAGCGTCACGGGGTGGCGAGTTCCTGTATGGTGGGAAGCTCACGTACGCGGACCTGGTCCTCTTCCAGACGTTGGATGGTGTGAGTTTTGCGTTCCCCAGGTGTATTGCCCGCTTGAGGGGGACGGGCAAGTATGACGCCGTGTGGGGGCTTTATGAGCGCGTCAAGGGCCTGGAGAAGGTGAGTGCCTATTTGGCCAGTGAGAGGCGGATGGAGTATAGTATGGGGATTTATCGGCATTATGACGAGTTGGACGACGAGGAGTGATTGAGAGACATGGATAACCAGGAGGAGTCAAGCATGAGCAATGAATGAGATGATAAGGAGCGATGGAGGAACGATGAATTAGATGACGATGCGTCAAGAATGACCCATGATCAGGTGATGAAGAAGGAGTGAAAAGCGAAATAATACTCTAGATAAATGAACTTGCAAAAATAAAAATAGATGGCATGGTACGCACTTCATATCCACGCACCGGAAAGTACACCACGTACGGGTCATGGATAAGAACAACCCACCGTGAAATAATAGACAAGACAAGGCAAGACAATATATCCTCCTATCGCGCGTGGCCTTGTGGGGTATGTATAGGCTTAGAGCCTGTACTGCACTGTAAACTGTGGACTGACCCTTAACTTGACTCAGTACTGTACTCGCAGCTTAGCGGCTATTACTATTACTCGTGCTGGCGGATTCAACTACTGTATCGCTGGTTCTTGTTGGTTCGTCCATTCGTCCATTCGTTCGTCTCGTTCACTTCCCCTGTTCCGCCTGGATTAGGGCAACTATTCATATCTTCACGGGACGGTCTAGACTATGAGGACGTTTCGACTTCTAATTCCGTCCGCTTGTCCGTCCGTCTGCCTCTCCGTCCTTCTGTTCACAGTCCATATCCGCCAAATCAGCTAAAAATCCCCGGGTAAAGGCTCGTACTATTCGCATCCATGTAGATGTAATCCCTCACCACTGCGGTCCCGTTCGCCAACGCCTCTTGCTGCTCATCCGTACAAGTATCGCCCACGGCCCATGTATAGCACACCCACAACGGCTCCGGGGGGTCCTCGTTCTTAAAGGCCCACGTATCCTTGGGCCCCGTGGTGGGGGTGCCGTAGGTATCACCAGCGGCATTTGCTGCGGCAGGGGCCGTGTCGACCTGGCCCGTGGCGATGTCGCGGTTGAACAGCGCGCGGTGGAAGATCCGATACGCCGTCTCGGGCTGGTAGGCCGGGACCTCGTGGCCGGCCTCGTAGACGCGCGAGAAGCTGAAGTTGCCGTACTGGCGCACCTGGCCGCCGACGTACCCCGAGCTGTTGGTGCGGATCGGGGCGTACCCGGCGGCATGGAAGCTGGGGGCCTCGCTGTGGTTGACGGCCAGCGAGACGGCCTCGCCACCGATCCAGTTGCACGCGAAGTCGCGGTCGCCGTAGACGAGGGCGACCTTGACGCCGCGCTCGAGCAGGTACTCCAGGTCCTCGAGCCAGCCGGGCCGCGGGTAGTCGCCAATGCTGCGGAACGCGGCAGCCACGACGCCGCTGCTCTGCGTGAAGTTGAGGCCGACGCCCAGCGCGCGCTGCACGTGCGCCCGGTTGAGGTAGCCCAGGTAGAAGTTGGCCGGGATCGGGTCCGGGTCCTGCGTGCCGAAGTCGTAGTAGTTGCGGCCCGACAGGCGCGTGTACGGGTCGCGTACGTGCGTCGTGCAGTACGACTCGGCCGCCTGGCACACGGCGTTGACCGACGCGTTCAACCCTCGCTGCGTCGCGTCGTACTGGAGCGAGAGCGCGCGGCAGTGCGCAATCTGGTCCCGGCACCCGCCGGCGCCGTAGTACCCTTCCGTCATCTGCGCGTACACGGTCGCGTTGACCGCCTGGATCCCGTATGTGTTGTTGTACGCGATGTGCGGGTACGACGGCCACTGGACCTGGCGGTCGATGCAGCCGTTGATGATCAGCAGCGTGTCGAGGTGGATGGTGTACATTTCCGCGACGTCGGTCCACGTGCCGTTGGCGATCTTCTCGTTCTGCTGCTCGAAGAACGCCGCGTACGCGGGGCCGTACCTGCCCCCGTACGACTCCGTGGCGATGGACACGCGGCTGTCGTTGGGGTGGTAGCCCGGGAACTCCTGGAACCAGGTCTGCGCGAAGTGCCAGAGCGCGCGCGCCCCGTTGAGGCTGCCAAACGCCGTCGCGTTGGCCCGCTGGCTCGGATACGTGCCGACGAGGAACGTCGCGTTCTGGGCGGGGATCGGGTCGCTGGTGTTGAGCAGGCCAATGTCCCCGCTGAGCAGGTCGTGCGTGATGTTCTGGAGCGTGTCGTACGACAGGCCGACCTGGACGGGCTGGTCGAGGTACAGCATGTTGACCTCGTTGTTCCACGACCAAGGGTTGAGCCGGGTCGAGTTCGAGTCCGCGTTGACCATGCACGGCCCGTTCTCGTCAAACAGGCCCAGCAGCGACGAGCTGCCCGGCCCGCCGTTCATCCAGATCGAGAGCGGCGCGTTCAGGGGGTCCTTGCGCGCCTCGAAGAACCAGAAGAACGTGTTGATCGGGTACGGTTGCGCCTCGTTCAGGTCGCCCAGCGTGCCCGCCGGCAGGTGCACGTAGCCCGCGTACGACTTGACGCCTGGTGTGGTTTCGCAGATCCCAGGCTGCGTGTATGGAGGACGTTAATATAACGTCGGCACGCGAGGCGACGGCACAGGTACAAAGTAAGTAGATCCACTCACCTCCTTGTACGAGATATACACGCCATCGCCGAACTTGGAATTCAGAATCGTGACGTTTTCAGGCTCCGGTGGGAACTGGGCACACACGAACTGGGCCCCGAGGAGAGCTGCTATTATGGCTGTGATCTGTCCCAGCATGGTTGCTCAAGACTTGCCTTGTGGTGCTCACGTCGTCTGCAGTCCGACTCCAGTCGTCCTAGCAGATGCATATATACATAAGTAGTCATGGTCATAGTCGAGCGGGGAAATGAGAACTCGAGCATCACCAAGTCCTACACTTAACTCCCTGCAGGCCCGCTGTGACTCTGCCGTGTAATTGACTACTGTAGAAGCTGCATCTTCCATCTTGGCAAACCGAGCGTCGATAACCACGAGCTGCCTGTCTGAGTGTGGTGGACGGTCGATCGATGCAACCGGCCAGCTAGATTGCCCTGTTCCCAGTTCGCCGAGACGTCGATCGCCCAATTTGATAGGCCGTGGTGCTGGCTTCGTGACTCGATTCTTCCGCTACGCCTTCCAATTACTGAAGCCGTGACGGGATGCTGCCGTGGAAGCGAGCCAGAGCTGCCAGAGCTGCGAGAGTCGGCGTTGTGATAAGAATCGTGGCGATGCTTGACGGGAGATAAGCTCCGCAGCGATTTCTTGACTTTGTGATAAGGCCTACAGGCGTGTTTGTAGAAATTGCTCCGGCGCGCATTATGGTCAGTATCGCAGAGCTCGTGGGCCAAGGGAATTGAGAGCAAATACACAGAAGATCAAGAAGTCGGTATAAATACCTAGATTGATTACTCGCGAACGAAAAACCTATATACCAAATACAGTCCGATCCTAGAGGGAGAGCGAAGCCCCCCTGAGCAGCACCCTGCCCTAACAAGCGGGGCCTAATCCGGCTCCCTGCGATCGACCACACCAGCCTCTCGGCAACACATCTGTTTTATATAAGCCTTACCGAGCAACCCAATACGGAGTACCGAGTACATCGTACAGTAATATTTACGGGCAGGTTTTCAACTACTATGTAGCCCCAAACGCCTGCCGCGGTTCAACCTCGCACCTAGCCCGTGGCCGGCGAGCCGCCGGCTTTGAATTGTTTTCAGCACAAAAACATCTATGGCTCTTCGGAAGGGATCATTCTGCGAAATAGCCCTCGGTGAACTCTTACTCTATATCTTGCCTTGCGTCTTTTAATCCAATACCGCAATCAAGGAAGTGCACCGGAGTTGGGCAGGCCGAAAACCGCCCCGCCATATCTCAAGGTGCGTCGGTGGCCAAGACTGCCTGCGGCTTGCCAAAGTGTTGGACAAACTCCAAACTTCCTGAGAGCTTCTGTCACAGAGTTTGAGAGCGCACAACCATGGACCCCTTGAGTGATGCAGAGGAAGAGCCCTCGTACGAAAGTCATCAAATTCCTGTACGGCGACGATGTCGTTTCTGAGACATCAGTGGTCTGTCGTCAGAATCTCGCAAGTGATCTTCATGAATAGGATGGGAAAGAGCTATCGACCATCGAAACAGACTACCAGCGTCTGCTCGCTGCCCTGGGTGATGACGGTCCATCAGGCATTGAACACCTCAACCCGGAAGACCATGATACACGCGAAGTGATGTATTTCTTCATTACTGAGACCCCAGAAAAATTCTAGGCCCTTGACGAATATGCCAATCCCCACACCATTTTCTTCCGTCTCAATCTACTATTCCCGATACCGAAGATAACGAGATGCGGTCGTCACTGGTACCATTCTTGAATCTACCGACATCATTTCTTCGCCCGGGTTTCCCTACCTTCTCTCCACGAGATATTCAGATTCTATGGGACTCCCTGAGTGATGGGGCATTGTACCCTATGACGTTCTACTCAATGGCGGCCAAAAATTCCATCTGAGATCGGCAATGGATGCCGAGTCTGCCCAACGAGAAATTGACATCTTACATCGAATTCAAGATCCGGGTCTGCGTAACCAATTTCGGTTCCCCAAGCTACTCGCATACGGTAGAAAGGAAAGTGACTAACGTATCGTGGGATATCTGCTTAGCTTCATCGATCATCAGGACACTCTGGGCGGGACCGTTGCAGGGACAGCCCCGGTGGCTCTCCGTCGAAAGTGGTACCGGCACACTGCCGATACTTTAAGTGCACTCCACTCCAGTGCAGGAATCGTTTGAGGGGACGCGAAAGCGGATAATGTGCTGCTTGGTCACAACAATCATACGTGGATTATTTACGTCGAAGGGGCCAACACTGATGGTTGGATCGACAAGGACAAAGGGGAAACGATTTGCTGGAGATTTGCAAGGCTTGTCTAGGATCAAAGAGTACTTGAAGTTGAGCTAGGCGCCGTATACTGGAATCGACAAGTCAGGCTTGACCTTGAGCTGTGCGTGACTGGCTCAGCCGCGTGAGAGATGGCGGGTGGACAGGTTTATCCACGTGATACTACCCAGGTTACTCGCGAAGGAAAAGAGGAAGGTGCTATCACGAAACCTGCAGGGCGCTACTGCATCAGGCAGAATGGGGTCGAGTTTGGGGGCTGTCTTCCCGCGAGCCTTGCCTGAATGTTTCTAGCAGCCTTCTTATGGGCAAATCTGCCCCCCTGCCACTGACTCAGGGCTTACGAAGGGGCCCCCGCGAGCCCGCCTTTAACAGAGCAGACGAGTTTCGACTCGGGATGTGTCAAGAATGCGAAGCCCAGGTTGCTGCACGGGCAAGAGCAATGGTAACTAAAATCTTACCAACGCATCATTTACCACGAAGCAACCACCGAGCCGCTTTCTTTACCTCTTCTATCCGAGCCCTTCATGTCTAGAACTGGCACAAGAATTGAGAGCCTGGCTTCGATCACGATATACATCGGGGTTACTCAAGACCTGTGTTGCCTTTGAAGTCTACCTTCGTAGGAGGACTTCGAGCGGCTCCCACCCGTCGAAAATGGCGGAGACTTCTTTGACAGCGCTCTGGGAGAAGGCTATCTGCGAATACGAGAAGAGCATCGACCACCCTTTGATCGGTTCCGATTTGCAATATGTTCCCGTCAACTTCCAAGACGCCAATGGACGAAGTCTTCAAGCGTTTCTCGAAGCCCTCCAGGTAAATCAAGATCAGTTCACCGCTCACCGAAACGAAAAGCGCAGAGTTGTTTCAGCCTTCCGCAAGTGTATCCTCCCGCTACACTTCGTCATGGATGTTGCAAATCGAGGTCTTCAATCGACGCCCGTGGCACCGCTCAGTGTGCTTTTCTTTGCAGTCAAGCACATTTTGAATACATGTGAAAGGGTCAGTAACGCTTACGATGCTGTGGAAGAGTTGTTTCAACGAGTAGCCGCTGTCACATGCTGCCTTGATGGTTACAAGGACAGCGCTCTGATCGGCACGCATCAGACAGTCGTTGTTGAGGTGTTGTCATGTCTGTTGAAGATTGTCGGGGCTGCACAATCAAAACTAGCCAAACCGTCAAGGTTACGCCAATTTGGAAGGTCTCTGTTTCAGAATGATGAAAGGATTACCGAAGGCCTTACGGAGCTCGAGAGACGGGTGCACGATGAGCTGGGCTATGTCGTGCGTCTGAATTTTGGGATGACGCAGCGAATGAGCGAAACTACGCTCAGCATACATAAGCAAGTCTTCGAAATCAAGCAGGAAATCCAGAGATCTAGAGCAAATGGCGATCTTTGGGATGCCAGGACAGATGTCGTTGAAAGGCTCAGAAATGAGTCGTGGGAAGAATTGCGAAATCATCATCGAAAAAGTGCCGATGCTATTGCCGCCACCACGGGAATGTGGATCCAGAACGACTCTATGTTTGCCACGTGGGAGAACGGCCATGGTTCACTGCTATGGATTTTCGGTCGCCCCGGAGTTGGCAAAACGGTTCTCGCTGCTGCGACGGTCGAAGGTCTCAAGAACAAATATTCAAGGCACGCCGATAATGGTCCAATTAGACCTACAGGTTACATGTATTTCAAAGAGAGCCAACCTAAACTCCAGAATCTACGCCATATGTTGCTAGCTGTTGCGCTGCAAATTGCCAAGCAAGACCAACGGTTTTATAGGCATCTGACGGAGACTGTCAGAACTTATCCTGACGTTCTTGGAAAGGCAGCCTCACCAGAGTCTTTGTGGGATCGCCTATTTCTATCCTACGATCCTCTCATGGAAGATCATGAAGAGGCTGGTGGACTGCTTTACATAATCATCGACGGGCTTGACGAGGCCAACGACGAAGCAAAGCATGCCTTGTTGACTTGCTTGAGGAGACTTCTTGCCTCTCAGCCCAACCATGAAAGGATGTCCATCCAGGTGGCCGTCTTTGCACGACCAGAAATTCGAGATCTTCTCGATAATACTGACGCCGCTTTCCAAGGAAACGAAAAGATCATCGATATCACTGAAGACCAGACGAAACATGACATCCGTGTCTACGTGAGGCATCAAACCAAGCACGTCGCCGCTGTCAGAATGATCCGGAAGATGGAACCGGAGCAATGTCAAATTTTCGAGGCCTTCATGGAAAACAGCATAGTGACACGTTCGCAAGGAATGTTTCTATGGGCCAAATTGGTCATTGACCAGATTCGGGACAGCCCTTCTGCCGAAGCGGTTGCAGAAGCCCTCAATGATGCTCCTTCCGGTTTGATGGACATGATTCACCTGGTGTTTCTCAGACTAAACAATGAAGGTGACATCAGGACCCAGTACTTGATGCACTTGCTCGCTTGGGTCCTTTGTTGCCGTCGTCCACTGACAATAGCCGAGCTTCATGTCTGCCTCCTGGAAACAGCTGGCCAGCGTTTCATAACCATCTCCGAGGACTTGACAAAAAGGTACTCCAGTCTTTTCGACGTCATGCAGCAATCAAATGGTGATGATACTTCGAGAACGATAAAGTCAACGCCTTCCTCTAATAGAGAAGAATCCGAAGACGACTTGGACTCTACCGGAAGTGACGATGGCGAACCAGCGACTGGCTACACGCCCGTGAGGCCCTCATTGAAGCAGTTCAGTTGGAAAAGGATCAGTGTCCATGCAAACAATGGAATATTTGACGAATGGCACCGCAGCACTGTCACCTTTGCTCACGCAAGAATTCGTGACTATCTCGTACAAGAAGGCAACCCCTTGACCAAGAAATGGGATGATTGCCGAGTGGTTCCAGGGCAGATTGATCATTTCAAGATGCAAATGGTGCAGACTCTGCTTGACCTTGCCATGACGTCCACCGCCGAAAAATACGGCGTACATCTTCTCAAACAGTATGCGGCAGATAATTGCGTATCTCATCTGCTAGAGATCGACCTTGCTGCAATGCCACAGGATCTTTGTGGCCAAGTTGGTGCCAGATTGGCCTCGCTATGTTTTGATGGCAAGATGTTCTATCGGATACAGAATGGTCAATGGCAAAATACCATTGATTCTTGGTTGTTGGACGGCAAGAAAACTGATATCGTCCGCGCATTGATCGCAAAGGGAATCCACTGTCTCAATACCGAAAATCCTGAGATTCGTCCGTGGGCAATACAGGCGGTCGACTCCGCGAGAGTTGTCTTGCAACCTTTGATCAAAGAATGTGCCCGTCTTTGGCTGGCGAAAAGGGCGTGGGATGACATGGATTGGTTCAATAAGTGCGAGGGAGAAACATGGGTATTGCTTGCATATGAATTCTTGGTAAGCAATTGGTCCATCGTCCCATCGGGCCGTTGCTGACGTTTAATAGACTCCCAAAGGAGACAACATTGGCCCTGTCAGCATACTGAAAGGAACACGACGAGTCGGACGAATTACCCTGGATTTGATTGAGCAGATCGCCAGAAGTCAGAAGTTGGAAGAAGACGAATATTGGCTTACCGGTGTTGCCTGGACAATGATGCAAGGAGAGGATACTCGGCACACCCGAAGAGCCATCGAATATTTTCAAAAGGCAATCACTCTAGCGGAAGCTCGGGAGCGAGAGCTATATGGCGTCGAAAAGCCCACAGCTTGGGTCGCGTACGAAGGCCTCAGTCGGTGCTACGGCGACAATCTTCGACTACCGTTGCCAGCTCTAGAGGCCATTCAGAAAGCTATCGAAGCCTTGCCACCGATGTGTCTGGACTTCGGTGTTGATGGTTATTTCAAAGCACGTGCAGCGTATTGGCAACTTCAAACAGAGGGGAACCACGAGGATGCCAGCCGTATTGGCAGAGAGGCATATGAACGATCTCAAACGTATATTTTCGGCACAAACTCCCCATCGGATCATGTCATCATGGACAGCGTCAAGCTATATATTGAGATTCTGAGTTGGACACACGATTATGACTCGATCTCGGCCGTCCTGCGTCACCTTGCAACATGTCAGACTCTCTTGCCGGGGTGTTCACTGCTCAACTGTCTCTTGAGACACAAGTTTACCGAACAAGAGTTCAAGCGGTTGACCGGCATCATCGCCATGGTTTTGTACAAGAAACCAGATCCCAATCTGGAGAACCTGCTACAAGACAATTTCAAGCGTGTTGCTTACGTTGACCTTTCAGGCAAGCCCAAGTGGAATGATCTGCGACTGGCAGTACGATCGGCAAACTTCTTGGTTCGACATTTCAAGGACGTTACCGGGGCGACTAAGATCCACACAAGTATCCTCTCTGTGATCGACTCGAACGATGAGACTTACCGTCAGCGGATGAAGCCGATTCGAGACCAATCTGCCGCTTTCGTGAGCCTTCGTCACTTCACCGCGGCGGTGGAGGCAAAGCTGTCAAGACAATCACGTTATTCACAAGCCGCCGAGACACTGAGGAGTCTTGCACTGGAAGACAAACGGCGTTATCGTGCCTCCTATTCGGCTCTCCTGTATGGTGTATGGCTTCGAGATTATCGACTAAAGTCTCCCAGGTTATGGAGACCGATTTTCGAACCATCGATCGCTGAAGCAATATATAAACTCCACGACGACGATCCCTGGAACGACGATGACGCCTATACTCAACTTGGAGAGGCGTTGATGATGGGCAACGATCTCGAAAACGCCGCAACCGCCTTCGGCATCGCCATGATGCCAGCAGATGAACTAACCACACAGCCTGAAGTGCCTGACGAGGGAACCGACCCTGGTCCTAATCTGGCAGAGAGCACTGATGGGCTGGTATATCACAAGTACGCCAGCTTCAGGCAAATCCGCCGCTGCGACGGCATCTGCGATCCGACCAAGGACGACTTTGCCGAACTCTGGTGCTGTTGCCTATGTGAGAAGACGTGGTTGTGCGGAGATTGTCTTGTTCTGCTAAGGAAACAGGACCCCGACGCAGACTCGTACGTGATATGTTCGTCACATCATACGCACCTCCGAGCTTATCCTGTCTCTGATCGAGCCCGAGATATCGTCGACGGCCTTCGACGGAACAACTTCGAGAAGCATCGCCAGTGGTTACGAGAAGTGCAGGCCGCCTGGAGCACGGATTAGCAAAGCTGCGCATCGTGTCTTTTGGCACAACCACGAGGTACTGTGGTTGGGCGGGCCATGTCGATTATGCCGCCGGTGGAAACGCATGGGACGACGCTGTGATCTTTGGCAACTACTGTGGTTGGGTGATGTCTATCATGCCGGTGGAAATGCATGCGATGAACGCTGTGAAGGCTCCCCCTTCCCCGCCAGTCTGGTCAAGTTTGTGTAGCTTAGCTGTTTTCATCGCCCCTTGTCGTCTGGCAGGATTTTCAGGGGCCTCGGTCCCGCATCGCACCCAAGGCTGAGTACTACATACTCTATCGCGGGAGCGTCTCTCGTTCCAATTGGGTCGGTCCGTCCCTGTATCGTTCGTGGAGATTGCAGGATTTGTGTGGACGCGAGGGCTGTGCCCTCAAGCCATTCCATTCCGTCCTCTGGCATTATTGAATTGCTGAGCACTACTTGATTTGACCAAATCAAGTTGATTCACACCAAGGCATTAGTCCTACTGTTAATATAATAGATAGAATAGACATCATCTTCAGAAACTCCTTGGCACGCTTCGTCTGTGGCGTCTTGCGCACATGTATATTAGCATTTGCTAATCGGTACGGAAATGGTATCTGGAGATATATCCCTATCTCTAGTGCCACATTGGCTTTAGAAAGGGAGCTGCCGCAGTTGTGATTCCCCAGCATCTCATCTCAGACAGGCCCGCCGTCTCTAAAGTTGACGCAAACTTGGTTGTTGTGGATGGAAGAGGGAAGGGCAAAAGACTCAGGCAGAAACTCCGGGAGCGCACTCAGAGAGCGCCGCGATCAGGGAGGAGTAGGAGCGGGTCCGCCGAGCCCCCCCGGGGGGGAGGGGGGGCCCCGAGAAAAGCGGGCGAAACGGCTACAGTAATTAGAGTGGGAATGAAGGGGGGCTGTACGAGTAGGTTCTTTTTCGATGCGATACTACAGGACTGCCTATGTACATGTAGTACTGTATCTACAGTATCTACAGTATCTGGGAGAGCGAGGCGGATCGGGCTAAGTCCAGCCGCCTATCTGTACGGTCGATATGTATACATACCCGGTAAGGAACAGCGGTATATATACTCTGTAAGGATGGCGATCTACATACCCAGTGTGGACAGCGATCTACATAACCACTGAGGACAGCGATATACAATCTAGCAAAGACCGCAGTTCTCGGGCCGGGTATACTAGTGTGAAGACCGATTGGATTATATGTGCATATACTACCCGGTATCTAATTCGTAGCGCTATCTAATCGTGAATCGCACGTTTTCTGGACACCAGCCCGCCTCATAGCCGACTATTAGCTGTCGACAGCTCGAACTTTTGCCCAACAATCTCCTCGCTGAGCCTCCATAGTCGCTCTGCGGCCTTGACGTCCTTTGCCCACTCCGCGGGTTCCGCCAAATGACAGTCACTAAGATAAATGACCTTCGGATCATATAGCTTCGGATCCAGTGCCGCAACCAAGCTCGTGGCGCTGCCTTGGTCGAGGTCCTTCCAGAAGGTGCTGGTATTCTCAATCATGGCCAGATGTTTCTCGTCCAGGTTGCGCGAGAGCTCCGTCCAGATGGAACCCGGGTGCGTTGCTATCGACTGCACGCCCACCTTCGACAAATGCTCGTTCAGATACAGTGACATGAGGATATTGGCCGTCTTGGATTGTCCGTACGCTACGAAGGCGACGTATGTCTCGCCCGGGGGAGGGTCAAACGACACTCCTGGCCGGGACATGGGTCGCTCGTCGGCCGGAATGTCTTCTGGCCGTTTCTGGAATTTGTGGTCGCTGTAGCGGATCGGGGAGATGATGTGGCCCTGGCTTGTCACGTTGACGACCCGCGTCGACCCCGGGGTAGAGTTCTGTGCGGCCTTGAGGAGTTTCGGCATGAGGAGGTTTGTGAGGAGGAATGGTCCTACATGGTTGGTCCCGAATTGTAATTCGAGCCCGTCCTTGGTGTATTGGTGCGTCGACGTCACGACGGCGGCGTTGTTGATGAGGATGTCGATCTGCTCGACCAGGCCGTTGATGGCCTCGGCGCCCCGGCGGATGGAGTCGAAGGACGACAGGTCTAGTTCCACCGGTTCAATCCGTAAATCGGGGTGCTCGGTTTTGACTTTGGAGACGACGACGTCGATTTTTGACTTTGTCCGTGAAGCCAGGACCAGCAACGAGGGCGAATGAGTGGCAAGGGCTGCTGTCA
Source organism: Phialophora tarda (assembly GCA_016109495.1). Classification (NCBI taxonomy): domain Eukaryota; kingdom Fungi; phylum Ascomycota; class Eurotiomycetes; order Chaetothyriales; family Herpotrichiellaceae; genus Phialophora; species Phialophora tarda. The sequence continues at coordinate 978,799 of JADWPL010000009.1, forward strand.
TGGACTCGCCCAAGCTTTGGGGCGAGACGCCCACGATGACGACTGTATGGGATATGAGCCAGGTTACTCGGGGAGGAGAAGCCACGGCTGCACCAACCTGTTTTGCCTCGGACGCGATCGCTAAATGCACGAGCAACGGTTGTCGCAGTCGTATCTCGGTCGAATTCCGCGTGCGACACCATGTCGGACATGCTGGGCTATTGAGCTCGACAACAGCAACCGACCTACAAGGAAGTCTGGATTCGAGACTCTAACGCGACACACCAAGTTGCAGCAATTCTCGTCACGCACGGTGACTAGTGTCTGGTTCCGGCCTCTGATCGGCGGCGTGGTGTGAAATCGAGCCGAGCGACCGATCGAAGGAGAGATGTCAGGAGAGACCAGCACCAGGTAAGATCCGAACTTCATAAGCTCTGCGGGATTGCTGGAAATGGCGAACGCGAGGGTGCATGACCCACGGGTTCGGACATAAATCTTCCGCCTGGATTATGGGGAAGGCTGATAGCGCAGACCAGCGTTCTAGAATGCGAGGTGTAACTCGGTCCCAGCGTTGCACCAGGCGTGATGCCTCGGCGCCGAAGTCGACACTGGGAATATGCAATTACCTCGTGTGGTATATCAGTGACTTGCACGACGTACCATTATCTCGAACGAACCGTTGGAGGTGGGATGGAGAGGCACGGGGGAAAGATGGGGTGGCCATCTCGGTGTGGAGAGGCGCGTCCACTGCCAATCACTTCTCGCCATTCGCCGTCCATTGTCCGTTTCGGTACAATGCATGGGACGGCAGTTCAGTTGGAGAAAGCTAGACCTTCCGCACCCTGACTGGACCGCTCTCGCCATCATGCATGAACGCACGTGAAGACAACCGCCAGGATTCGGTCGTGGGGCTATATCGGCGCGATGCGGCGATCAAAAGGGTCCTTGGCTCATTTATCCTGGGCTCGCTGTCATAAAGTCTTTCCAGAAGCTTTTCTTACAGTTCGACCTTGTGTAGAGCCTGCCCGTCAATCTCATCGCCACAGTGAGCAGGAGCGAACACGCACAGCCTGCAGCACTCCTAGGTGATAGAGCAGGATTGGAGCATTTCCAAGATGATTATGTCGGCGGAAGAACCCTTCGCAAAATCCAAGACCGGCGTCAAGGTCGTCATCGTCGGAGCAGGCAAGTCACCCCATCCTGTCCCTGGCTCAGCCACAATGCTGACAGCAAACAGGCTTCGGCGGGCTCACGGCGGCGATCGAGTGCCATCGTCAGGGCCATGATGTTGAGATCTATGAGTCGTTCCCGGTACTCAAGGTTCTCGGTGATATAATATCATTCGGCTCGAATGCCGGACGGATATTTCGTCGGTGGGGCGTCGACGGCTCGATAGCCAAGAAAATGAGAGGTCTGAGTATTGACCTCGTAAAGCACGGATTCAAGATCCACAAGTACACCGGAGAGCACATCATAACCCAAAAGACGCCTCCGATGGATCCCGATGCCCCAGTCTTCAACGGCCACCGTGGAGAATTGCACGAAGTCATCTTTAATTACGCCCGGGATGATCTCAAAATCCCCATCCATCTCGGACAGAAGGTAGAGAAGTACTTCGAAGAGGACAACAGAGCCGGTATTCAGCTTGCGAATGGGGAGCAAGTATGGGGCGACGTTGTTATCGGCTCGGACGGCGTGAGATCGAAGGCGCGCGAGCTTGTTCTGGGATATTTCGACAAGCCGAAGAGCAGCGGTTATGCCGTTTTCCGCGCCTGGTTCCCCAACACCGACATGCTCGCCGACCCTCAGACCGCCCATTTCTGCAACAACGGCGACACGTTCCAGGGCTGGATTGGTCAGGATGTCCATTTCCTTTTCTCAACCATCAAGAACGGGAGCGACTGCTGTTGGGTGTTGACACACAGAGTAGGTTCGAGCCAACTAACCGCCCGACTTTGCTGATTATTGCGCAGGACGAAGCAGACATCGACGAGTCATGGTCGTTTCCCGGCAAGCTAGAAGACGTTTACAAGGTGTTTGAAGGCTGGGATCCTCTTTGCAAGACAATTGTTTCCAAAACTCCAGAAAGCCACCTTGTCGACTGGAAATTGGTGTACCGAGACCCTCTCCCGACTTGGGTCAGCAAGGGAGGCCGGATTGCATTGCTGGGTGACTCGGCACATCCATTCTTGCCAACGTCGGCGCAGGGTGCGACGCAGTCAATGGAGGACGGTGTCACCCTCGCCGTCTGTCTCAGACGTGCCGGGAAGAGTCAGGTCCAAGATGCAGTTCGGACGTATCAAAGAATCAGGTGAGATGAAGTCCGGCAATGGCGATGAATATGCACTGACATACTGCGGCAGATACGACCGCGTCAAGGCGGTCCAAAAGACCGGAGAGACAACGCGAGATATGTGGCACAAGGCGGACTGGGATAAAGTCAAGGAGAACCCCGAATCAGTCCAATTCCCACGCGAGGATTGGATCCACACGCACGACGCAGAGAATCACGCCGAGGAGGTCTTCGAGGAGAACTTCGCTGCTGTGAAAGCTGGAGAGAAGAATGTCCCAGACAAGCTGGTGAGCGGTGGAGGCAAAGTGGGCACAGTCGCGACCGTGAACGAAGTGTCTGTAGCTGGCGAGGTGGAGGTGAACGGTACTCACTGAGCGCCTTTGAGTATCTGTACGAAGACTGAGATGATGGCAGAATCGTTCCGCTTGCGATCAAAGCTGTGATCGTCTGATGCGTGGTGTTGGAAGTGGTGTTTTGGGTGGACAGGGATACATCTGCTGCGCCGGTCGAGATTTGACGCCGTGAAGCGCCGACGTGGACATGAGCTTCTGTAGCATTTGGGCATGGAAGCTTCAATATATCCACATCTTTTCATAGAAGAATTGTGTATGCTCCTTGAGGCGCCTTTGAGGTGAAGGAAGACAGGTGCAAAAACCCAAAAACACTAGCGGCCACAACGGCGGAGCAGGACTCTCGTGAACGCGGCAATGCTCGGTGGTACGGCATTCTACTTTGCAGGAAGCGCAGTCAAATTTCCCTGGCCTGCGACTCTCCGTCATGTCAGTCGAACAATGACCACAATCTCATTCCAACTACAGGTGCTGCTTCTTCCCTGCTGATATGCCGGCCCTTACTTTGAAGCCATGGGGATTCACCGGCTATTGCACGATCTTCTCCCTTACGCGGAACGCATCGTTCTTGGCGCCTCACCTCCGACGACTGCAGATACACTCAACTTTGAAACCTTGATAATTGACGGGCCCTCGCTGGTGTACTATGTGTATAACAAGCTGCTGGCATGGTATTGTGTCAACTCTGTCACTTCTCTTGTTCTGCCACCAACTTACGACGAAATTAATCAAGGGGTCCTCCGCGGTCTCGACGATCTTCAAACTCACGCCGTCTGCATCACACATATCTTCTTCGATGGAGGACTGCCCAAGTCCAAAGGACAAGTCCGTCTCGACCGCATGGAGAAAGTGCGCCAACAGCTGGAGGCCTGCCGAAAACTCCAAACAGACTTCCCACCCTTTGCGGCTTCTTCGGCCGGAGTGCGAGATTTTGAGAAAGCGCTCTGGGAGACCTCCGGGGTTTCGACGCGAAGGTCAACGCCGCCAGCTCCACCATTCATGGTAGCCAGTGTCATCGAGGCTCTGAAAATGGCCGGCAGTCGATGGATGGAACGCGTTCATGTCGTCCCTGGCGAGGCAGATCTGTACTGTGCTCTGGCTGCTCAAGCCTCCACGGAGGCGGTGGCAATCCTGACGAACGACGCGGATCTAGCAGTCCATGAGCTTGGCGGGAGAGGATGCGTGGCGCTGCTCCATTCGCTTGAGAAGAAGCCACAGAAACTTGGATTGAGGGACTCTAGATTCACAGCGCTCAGCCTGCACCCAGCACACATCGCGTCGAGGATGGATATCGAGTCTCTCCTCGGCTTCGGGTTTGAGCGCTTTCTCGACCCCAGCGTCTCCACGCCGGTCATTCGAGAGCGGGCCAAAGATCCATCGAGGCTGCACCAAATGCAGAGCGAGTACACTACATTTCTGGAAGAGTTTCTGCCATCTGTGCCGATTTCCGCCAACACGCAGCCCGAATTGGACGGTATTGATCCCCGTACCGCGGAGCTGATTGTTGGGTTTGGCGACTCGCCTCATGTATATTTGACTCCTATCTTAGAAGACCCACAACGTGACTCCTCATGGTCATATGGAGCAGGGATTCGACAACTTGCGTATACCCTTCTATCGTCCTCGGCAATGTCAAAAGACAGACCCAGACAGGCCACTGCTCCTGTCACAGAATATGCCAGGAAAGGACAACGGATCGCATCTGCCACAGTCTCATATCTCAAGCCATCCGAAGCCATTTCTCGGATGGCCGAACTAGAAGCACTGCTCGCCACATACATCCCGCCTACCAATACGAGTCCGGCAGTCAGTAACACAACAGCGGTTTCAACCTGGTACACGCTTGCCATTCACATGGTGCGCCAAGAAAAAGTCAAACTGAACAAATCCCCAACGACAACAGCACAAGTTACCCGTCTTTTCGGGCAGCCTCAGTCGTCCCCGAGAATGTCATGGGAGGATATCCACCTCCTAGCAAATATCCAGACGGTGCTCTACTCTCTGAGAATGCTCTGCCAAATTACAAGTTACGTCAAAAATCAAACACAGGACTATTCTGATTCTGCAGCTATGGCATCTCCGGATTCTGGCGACAACGGAGAACTGCCTAAGGCAATGGCAAGTCTTCACAATGCATTGTCGAGTATGCCCTCTATAGCAGACCTCTTCGTCGACATACCTCACTTGCGCCGCAAACTGAGCGAAGCAGATATGGAGACGCGGAACCGGACAATCCGGTGTCTGAATGGTGTGCTTGAGCCCAAAGGGCAGCCTGTTTTCGCGGTTGAAACACCGTTACCTGGCCAGAGAAACGAGGATACAAGCATCGAGCACGATGAGGCGGTATGGATCTCAAAGAAGCCCAAGAAGAAGAAGAGGAAAAGAGAAGCTCGGAGTGAAACAAAGGCTGTGTCGACGAAGACGACGAATATTTTTAGACTGTTATCGGAAGATCCAGGCTGATTATCATGTCTAACGTCTATTCTAGCTAAACTTGCAGCAATATTGCTCGAATCACGCCAAATGACTGAACGCCAGGGCGTCACCTCATGGTGGATATCGAGATGGTACCGTCTACATGCCCTTCAATCCAGACAAAACCTCCTCAAATACCAACTGCATCCCTTGCTCGGCATCAACAGGCAAGACGTCCACTTCGTCGACCTCTGGCCTTTCTATCGTCTGCAACTGAGACCTTACCATATCGGCCTTCATATAATGTCCCTTTCGCCCGGCGACTCTTCTCACCAATTCGTTCTCGCTGGCTTGCAACGCGACAAAAACTGTCTTGATGAAGCCTACGCCTGCCTCATTGTCTGTAATGCCTGCCGTGGATCGGATATCTCTCAATGCATTACGGTGAGAGCGAGCAAGGGCAGAGCAAGTCAAAATGATGTCACCAGTCGCCTGCGCCTGCTGACCTCGAACGAGCTGTCTTGCTCGAATGCGTTCCAGGACGTCGACCTTGATCCGGCTGAGCCAGATTTGCCTGTCGAGCGAGGTCAAAGGGATACCCTGGCTCATCTTCGCAATCGCAATGGCATCGTGAATTGCGTCACCCTCAATGACTGGACAGGCAAGAGACTCGGCCAGGCTAGACGCAAGTGTGCTCTTGCCGACGCCACATGGCCCTGACAGAACAATCAGGCGGCTTGGTGGGTTGGGGATGTTGAGTGTCCGAGAACGTTTGGGCGCCCAACTGGTGCTCAAGAAATGCTGAACGAACTTCTGCACCAGCTCTTGAGACAAGGCAGTGACGCTTCCAAGCCCCGGAGAGATATTTTCTGCTGCTGTTGTCACGTAATGCAGGTTCCTTCTCTTCGTGACATCGTTGTCGTACTTTCTTGCGAAGAACTCTATCAGCTTGATGGTCGGGTTCAGTTCGGGATCTGGATTTGAAGCACGCAGTCGGCGGATCCACTCTCGCTGACTGACCTGAGCGAACGAGAGACCCGCACAACGGAGTGCAGGGAGAAGCTCGTTGGTCCAATGAAAAGGACGTGGGTTAACGACGTTGAACACCGATTGCGTTGTGTCCGAAAGAGAGATATCCATCACGGTTGCGGCAACGTTATCGACAGGCAGCCAGCGAGGAGATTCATCAAGAGCCGGGAGCGCCCCAATCGTGGTGGCGGCCTGTAGCATCAAGGGAATGGCTTCCGTGTCGTTCCAAATGCCGTGTTGAGTGTCAGCAATGATCTGACCGACGCGAAGGACACGAGCCTGCATGCCGGTTTTCGCCGCCGCTTGGGTGACCAGGTGCTCAGTCACAAGCTTCGACTGGGCGTAGCCCATTCCTTGTGCGCACTGGAAGCTCTCGGGCAATGCTTCCGGAACATTGTCGCCCGGAGTGCTCGCAACAGTGGAGACCGACGAGCAGAAGTTGAACGACGCCGGCGTCATCTGTTTTGCTGATAGGCACAAAAGCACCAAATTCCGTGCTCCCGCGATACAATCCGCCTCGAAACTGCTGAGGTTCTTATTGAAGTTCACAGACCACGCGCAATGCACGAGACTCGTGATCTTCTCCGCAATGCCGGCATAGAGAGCGTTGCCTAAACCAAGATCTTGCTTCGACAAGTCAGAAGCATAGCAGGTGATCTTGCGTCGGGCTTCAAGGGGAATGGCATGGTAGACGGCTCTGTCGCGCATGGACTTGATAACCCGGTGGCGAGCCGAAGGCCCTGAGCTTGCACGCACAAGGCAGCAGACTTCAGAGATGTCTTCTCGGAGAACGAGCTGTGCGACAAGGTGCGCACCGAGCGAGCCAGTAGCGCCAGTCACCACGACGCAGTTATCTGGAATTTTTCGTGGTACAGGCACATGCTGAGGGAAGATGCTGTATTTTACCACCAGCTGTTCCATTTCCTCGATGACGTCCCTGACCTCGATGGACTTGCGTTCGCGGATATTGATGATGGCCGCTGCCAGTTTGGCGATGCTCGGATGCTCAAAGACAACATTTTGCGTCAGTGTGTTTCCATTCAGTTGGATCTCCTTCAGGATCTTGGCACGAAGCCTCGTCGATTGCAGAGAGTCGACGCCCAGGGAGAACAAGTCGGTGTTGTCTGTCAAGATTGTTTCGTCGTCTTGTGGGCAAGTATCCAGGAGTTGTACTCGGAGAAACTCACGCAGTTCGGGTTCCGAGAGCACGAGAGTGCCACTGAGCCTCAACTCCTCCTGCCGGTATACCTCTTCAATGTCCTTCTCAAAAGCCCGGTAGAAAGCCTGACGCATCAGCGAACCCTTATCGGTAGAAGGGTATGCAGTATCAGCAGGCAACACCCGGATCATATCTCTCGACAGTTGTGCGTAAGCGGGTAGCGGCTTGTTCTCCGCCATGACGGTTGGCCATATTGCATCAATCACGTCCTCCGCCTGCATAGCTCCCGCCGGCTCGGCAGCAATGACTATCATGCCAAGCTGGCTCTTACCGGCTCCAAACATGACAGCCTCTCGAACGAGCTTATTCTGCCGGAGTGCCTGCTCCATCGCAATGGGGATGGCCTTCTCGCCGTTGACCAAGACAATCGTATCGTCCAACCGGCCAGAGTACTTCCACGCACCCTCTATGAACGGGTGTGGCTCGAAAAGGTCCTTGGTTGCATAGGAGCCGTCATCGCGATTCGTCGCTACCTTCGACGGCCACCCAGGCAGAACGCAGAGCTCGTACAAGTTCCCGCCTTTGGGCTCCATGCGCAAATAGGGCTCAAGCCGCTCATGTTCTCGGACGTAATTCCAGGCTTTGTCGCCCGCAGGCCTGAAGGATGTCATAAGCTGACCCGTCTCCGTGGTTCCATAGTGACTGACGAGGTTGACTCCACCTTCGGTCAACAGGTCGCCCAAAGCATCCGGACATGCCGAACCGCCGAACATGACCACCTGCAAGGCTGCCAGTGCGTCGATGCCTTCTTGCGTCTCGCTTAGGAGCTTGAGCGCATATGGGACGGCGAGGAAGATTTCAAACTTGTGGTCTGTCAGGATCTTGAGAAGTGTTCGGCTGGTCAACGGGAGGCTAGCGTTGTACATGTATATCTTCTTGACGGTGGTGATGCCGCGGAAGACGTTGCTGAGGCCGAAGGCGTGGAACAGCGGCAACGTGACGAAGCCGCGCATCCTCAGGCTGTTCTCGTAATTGCGGAGGGCAGCTTTGTGGGTTTGGTAGATGGGTTTGGGAAGGCCGGTCGAGCCAGAGGAATGGATGATCCACGCGACCTTTGCAGATTCGGCCTCCAGGTCCAATTCTGGCCCTGGGTCTGCTACTTCCTGGGTGTCGCCTGCTGGTTGTCCCGCCAAGTCCCGGTCCTGGGAAATGATGTCGATGACCTCCAGGTCATGCTTGACGGACGCGAGTGCTTTTGCGGTCTTTCGAAACGACGCGTCGACAACAATGTGCCGGCATCTAGTGGCGTTCAGCAGAGACAGATATGCCGCTTCGGATATCCTCGTTGACAGGAAAAGGACTGTGAAGCCCAGCCTGGAGAGAGCCAGCAGGGTGAAGAAATAATCCAGGTTGGACGGTCCTAGTAGGGCCACGACTTCTGCGTCTTGCCGTGAGTCGTTACGCACCGGCAGGCATCTAGCATAGCTTCGTGCTGCTTGACACGATATTCTCACCAAGTCGGAATATGTGTATTCAAGGTATTCGAGCTTGTCTGAGGGATACCCAAAGATTGGCTCGTCAGGCAATTCTCGTGCCCTCAAGGAGATCAATTCCGTAATAGTCCTGGGAGTCGGTAGGGGCGGTGACAGTGGCGGCGTGGGCGGTTGTACTGTCGTTGAGGTGACCGAGCTCACTTTGGAGATAGGTACAGGTGATATCATCATCTCAATGGACGCCATGTTGTCTGTAGGGTGTCCAGTGTGTTTCCTTGAGTGGGTTGTTGGCCGCAGTGCTCGGCGGATTTTCGAGGGAACATATACAATAAAATGCTCTGAGCACCTAAGGCACGAATCAGTCGTCGGACAGGATATTCATTCTAGTGGAGCCGATTGATCGTTCAGGGTTGTATCCGCAATTGCTGGCCCGATCGGCCTTGGGTGATGATGGTGTGCAAAGTCCTCTTGTGATCCGCTCGGGAAAGGCTGTGAGATACCGTCGGATGGATATCATGTAGCCATGTAGCCGGGCGCTGTGGCGGCGACGGCCGACTACAGTGCGGTGAGGGGAATTTGGAGTCTTGCCGACACTGAAGCCAAGCACTGCCTGAGGAGTTGATTGGCAGTCTAATCTCGGGACGAGTCAGAACCCTGCGTGTCCGTGGTTGACAATCGCCCTCAGTGCTATGGTAGATACGACCCGATGAGCCGACGGAAGCAAGACGAGGCTGTCCCGCCACAACTAGTCAAGGGGCAAGTTGATGGCTGCTCTTGGGTGGGATCGCAACCTTCACTGCTCAAGCTCGACAGGTGCTTGGCGACTTGTTATCCCCGTGGGGATTGGACGAAGTCCCTGGACGATGCGTCCGAGACTGACTCCCGCTCTTGGCGAGGCAGGCCGAATGCCAGTCTTCCCCAGACAGGCCTGACAAATGAAAAGGACCCTAAAGTATAAAGACGGCTCGAACGACCATCGTAGTGATGAACGAATCTATACCCTGAGCCTCCCAAAACACGAAGATCGACAGTGATTGGCAAGCCACGAGGCTCAATCCACATCCCTGGCAACATGTCTCACACAAAGTCCCCAGAAGTAACCATGCTCGAGCATCAGCTTGACGTGGAAGACCTCAAGAAGCCAACGGAGCTTCTTGCCATCACGGACCGCATCCCACTTCCAGCGGAGATTGCTCATTTGACGAAGGAAGAGCAAGAACAGCTGGAAAAGAAGATTGTCCGCAAGATGGACTACCGATTGATGCCGATCGTCATCCTGATGTTTTGGCTCAACATCCTCGACAGGTAAGAGCGTTTTGGGGGTGTTTGTGTGATTGTCTCTGACGTCTTTCAGGAACTCCATTGCCAACGCAAAGATCGCAGGCCTGACGGAAGATCTGAACATGACAAACTCCGAGTATAATACTGTGCTCATGATCTTCTATGTCGTGAGTAGCGAGGACTTGTCAATATCGCGGCGGGGATGCTGATGACTCCATGCAGGGCTATACCCTCACACAATTGCCCTCGAATGCGATCCTCCCCCTTGTCAGGCCCTCATTGTACCTTCCTCTGGTGACCTGCGCTTGGGGCTTGGTCTCGATGTCTCAAGGGTTTTTGCACAACTTTCACTCAATCATGGCTGTGAGATTCTTCATCGGTGTGGTGGAGGGGCCCTTTCTGCCTGGACTCATCTTCCTGCTCTCTTGCTGGTACAAGAAGGAGGAGCTGGGAAAGCGCATCGCGTTCCTGTATGGTATGCACACAATGGCTCTAACTCCTTTGCTTTGCGGCTGCTGCTGACACTCTGCAAGCCGGAAACATCCTGTCATCCTGCTTTGGAGGCCTCATCGCCGCAGGAATCATTGGTGGCATGGACGATGTTGCCGGCTACGCCAGCTGGCGATGGCTCTTCATCATAGAGGGCGCCGCCACCGTTGTGGTGGGCCTCTGTGCCATCCCGCTGTTCCCGGACTACCCACGCAACACCCGCTGGCTGTCGAAGGAAGAGCAGCTGTTCGCTGAATGGCGGTTATCCGATGAGGTCGCCGGCATCGTCGATGAAGACGAGTCTGGAGTTTGGTGGGGCGTTGGCCAAGCCCTTCGTGACCCAGTGACTTATCTTTTCACCTTCATGCAAATGATGCTGTAAGTTCCAAGGCTTGCACATCGTGTCTGGTGCTGACTTGTCCTAGGACGACCGGACAATCCATTACTTACTTCTTGCCGAGTGTCTTGAAGACCCTGGGGAAGTCCAATGTGGTGACCCTGCTGTTGACAGCACCTCCCTATGCCGTTGCATTTATAGGTTCAGTCGCAGTTGCGTTCTCATCCGCACACTTCAACGAAAGGTGCTTCCACATTGCAGTGCCTCTCGTGTCGTCGCTCATTGGGAACATTATGGCCATGACGGTCCCTGGCTTTGGACTGAGGTACTTTTCGATCTTTCTCACGCTGTTCGGCGTATATGCGTAAGTGCTGCTGCCTTCGAACAGAGTGAGCTTTGGCCTAACATGAATCAGTGTGTACAATGTCAACTACGCATGGGTATCCTCGTCCATACCCCGACCAAGGTCAAAAAGAGCCGCCTCTCTTGCCATTGTCAACCTGATGAGCGGAGGGGCCACGCATTTCTACACGTCCTACCTCTTCCCCGATGGCGACAAGCCTCGCTATTATATGGGCGGTTCCGTCCTGACAGTCGCTGTTTTCCTCTGCGGCGCCACAGCTGTGGTCATTCGATTCTATCTTGTTCGCTTGAACCGAAAGATCGATCGCATGGGCGGACACGCGGAGTCAGCCGTGCATGCTTCAAGTGGCGGGACGCTCACACAGAAGGCCTTCAAGTTCACACTCTAGACGATGAATGATGTATTAGGCAAGTGCCTTGTTTATGAGGAGCAGGGGAACAATGTGCGTTGCTGAGGGGGTATCGGTCTTGGGTATTACTGTTATGGCGTGTCCAGGTAAGGCAAGCGGTTGCTAAATGATAGCGTTGACGGCCTGGCGACAGCAGAGAGGATTGGCGTCTGCGAACTGGGCATTTATGCATTGGGACGACATACTCTTTGCCGAAGTTGGATTTCTGCCGCGTGCCGCTGCTGGCGCCGTGCACGTTTGGGGCTTCTGGCTGGTCTGGTGGGAGGGTAGTTGATCAGACTTGAAATCAATCAAGTCAGGCAGAGGTAGAGGTAGATCTAGATAAGCACACACAGTGTGGTGGACAACGATTGATGGATATAGGTAAGACATGGAAGTGAGGTGCCGGTGAGAGCAAAGTGAGAGTTGCACGCACACACTTTGTTCAGTACCGCCGCCAAGCTTCCAAGTCGAACCGCCATGCCTGTTCACACGCTCGGACAACAATGATAAATGATCAGCCACCTGCAATAGACGCCGTTGTTTCCCGAGGGACAGGGAGGAGGGTTTCATCCATGTATTGCTTGGTGCAGAAAGTCCAGAAGTCCACCACGCCTCTTCCCTCTCAAAATTAAACTGCAGTGAACGCGCAATATCAACACCAAGTTTCTTTAGGCGAAAACGGCAGTATCGAACGCTGCCTGAGATGTTGATCGAAACTTGACGGTGCAACTGCGTTCCAAGATAAGTTTTTTGGCCGTCCTCACCGAGGATGAGGTGTCCTTCTCTCGTCGACTTCGATCTTGCCAAAGTTTGGGCATACTGTGCCCGAAATTACAGTATCGCGACCAAAATGGCACTAACACAATCGCGGCTTTGCCAGAGTCTGGTGCCAGAATTCGCGGTTGTTTAGGGGCTTCACGGGAGAAGGTTCAAGAGAAAGAAAGTAGGCCGGGCAAATAGTCCGACTCAGCGGTTCGACCACGGAGCAGGGCGCCAACAGAAATTTCTTCCCCACAGTTGCAAACAGGGCCTTGCTCCAGAATTTTTCCTACCGAAATAGGCGACAGCCTCGATACGGCCTACTACTATGTACTAAGTACATATATCGAAATGTGCCGGCATCTCCACGTGCGGCTCATGCTCAGTTACGACGGCTGGAAAGCAGTCGCATCGTGCAGCCGAACGTTAAGCGAGCGATGACGACGTTGATAGCGGCAATGGCGCGGAAGTCGCCGGCTTGTCGCTGCCAGGAGCCACTGCGAAATGGTTGGGGCTGTTGGGGGAAGCGAGCATTAGTTGCCCGATCTGCAGATCCAACCCGCGTGGGAGGCTGCACTTCAAATTGCAGCATTTTCGCGCGTGTGAAATCTTTTTCTTCTGTGTTGGGACATTCGAAGATACACCAAGCCGACCCAGCCGGCAAACCCTCTGCTGTCAGTTATCACACTCGCGACGCCAGACGCTTGAGTTTCGACCCCTGAGGCCGGCACTGCTCGTAATCAGGGGTAAACATGTCGTTTATCTTGGCGTATCGACGACCCAGGGAGAAACTAGTTCGACCACGGGCACCAAGTAACCCGAACCTCCAGGAGAATTTGATACAGTCACTCAGGTCAAAACCCTACAGGCTTCTTAGGTTCGAGGAGCTGCCGGAATGGTATCAAGACAACCGCTTCTGCAGATCAGGATATCGACCAGTGTCCAACTCATGGACCACCTGCCTGCTTTCCCTCGGGCATCTTCACAACGAATCACTGAACATCTACACTCACCTCATACCAGCCGTCGGTCTTATGCTCGGGCAAGTCCTCATCCATAGTGGCCTCAACTATTTCTACCCCGAGGCATCGATTGCAGACCACGCAGTCTTCAGCCTCCAAGTCAACGCGGCCATCATCACGATGCTGCTTTCTTGCAGTTACCACACCATGATGTGCCATTCGAAAGACGTTGAGAATCTCATGCTGAGAGTCGATTATGTTGGGATCCTAACGCTGATACTGGGAAGCTTCTTTTCCGGCATCTATGTTGGTTTTTATTGCGAACCCGTTCTCCGTCGGGTCTATTGGAGCATGATTATCTCCCTTAGCCTGGTTACTGCTACGTTGGTCTTGCATCCCAAGTTACAGGGTTTGAAGTATCGTGGTCATCGGACGTGGGCTTTCATTTCCACTGCATTGTCAGGCTTTGCGCCCATCATCCACGGCCTCGTCCTCTACGGTTGGAGCGAGATGTGGGTTCGCTCCGGAATGCCTTATTGGTTTCTGGAAGGCCTTGTTTATGGTATCGGCGCATTCTTCTTCATCACGCGGATCCCGGAGTCCATATGGCCGGGCCGCTTTGACATCTGGTTCTCTTCACACCAGTTCTTCCACGTCTTTGTGGTAATGGCGAGCCTCGTGCATTTGTATGGGGTCTGGGTGGCATTCGATTGGAACTATCAGCATCAAAGAATTTGCCCAGCGAGGAGTGCATGACTTTGCAAGCGGGATTTTTTCCAGTCTACGTCGCCGTCTATGATTCTACCAGGAGTCCATCCCAACGAAGAACTGTACGCTCAAACGGTGAACTTCTCCAGATTCTCAGGACCCGCCTCCCTCGCGATCTTGGCTACCTCCTCCTCACCGGCTTCATCGAAGATATCATAACCCCATCTTGCCGGAAAGTTAAATCGTTTATGCCTCTCAAGAGCATTCAATCTCTCCATGGCCTCGTTCGGAAGAACAGCGTCCTGGAAATTGCCCTTGATGCGTTTCTCGGTAACACTCTTCGGGAGTACTATCGTGCCACGTTGAACTCCCCAGCTCACCAGCACTTGACCCGGGTCCATTCCTAAAGATGCGGCGACCGCATGAACTTCTGGATCATCCACGGTCTTCGGCTCCCCCGTGGTGTTGTTTCCGAGGGGACTGTAGGCCTGAATCAAGATGCCCTTCTCCTTGCAGAAGTCCAACAAATCAGGTTGTTGGAGATACGGATGGGCTTCGACCTGATTGACCGCGGGGACTACCTCGGCGACCGAGAGCAATTCTTTCAGCCGGCGAATGTTGAAATTGGAGACGCCAATTGCCCGAGTCTTCCCAGTCTTCAATAGAGCCTCCATCGCCTTCCACGTCTCGTTGAAGTGCACTTTCGACAACTTGAAGACGCCGTTGTCGTCTAGAGGAAACCAACGGCTTCCAGAAGCAAAGGCCACTGGCCAGTGCATTAGGTATAAGTCGACGTACTCGACACCAAGGTCCCGCAGCGACTGATCGAGTGCTGCTTCTACATCCTTTGGGTCGTGCTTCGAGTTCCAGAGCTTCGACGTAATGAAGATGTCGCGTCGATCGACGCCGCTTTTCTTCATTCCCAGGCCGACCTCGGTCTCGTTTCTGTAGATCGCTGCGCAGTCTAGATGTCTGTACCCGGCCCTGAGCGCAATTTCGACCGCATTCTCGACTTCGTGCGGTGCCGCTTGCCAGGTGCCGAAACCTACAGCGGGAATCTCGGCCCCCGTGTTGAGTGTGAAAGTTCGTTTAAGTGCCATTGCTGCGCTGGTTGTGATCGGGACAGTTGCTGGGGGAAATCCTTGGATGCGAGAAGAGCAGGTCGGGCTGATAACGGGCAGCGGGCTTACTTTTCAATCAGCGACTTTGCTTTGGTGCATTCGCAGACATTTCTCCATTTCCATCGGATGGCCGGCATTTTCGGTGATTGTCCCGACATATCATCCTGGGTTCTTGATACTAGAATTTTCTTGGGGTAGTTGACGAGGTCGATCAGTGAGTGTCCGCGATCGGATGGCGGCAGTGGATCGCGGGCGATTGCCGACGGAAATGTCGAATGGCGCACCAGGGCAGTCTCCGGACATTTCTGTCGTGGGGTGTGTAGGGTAGACAGTGTGCCCAGCCATGCCCGTTCGGCTTGGGCTTGCCGGCCAAGGAGCTTCTTCCTCCCGCCCGTCTTGTCCTCAATTTCCTTCCGCACCGAACTCCTTCCCGACGCTTCACGGAACACACTTCGTTGCGCCGGCCCCAAGCCAATGGATGCATTCAAGTCAACGCGTTCAATGGAGGACGACGAGGATCTGCCGTCTAGTCCGCCGAAGAGGCGCAAGCTCAAGCATCCACGCACTGCAAGAGCTTGTTTGTTCTGTAGAAGGTAGCTCCATCTCTTGCACACCCTGTCGCTCCGACGGAAGAGCGTCTGGGCGGTGATCCCGAGCGGGTCCACGCAGCACTCTGTAAGCATTTTCAATGTTCAGATACTGACGGCAGAACAGAAGGAAAGTGCGCTGCTCGGGGACTCAGCCATGCGACTATTGCCATGGTGAAGGTGTGCGTTGCGAATACGACGGTGCTGCAAGACCACCATCGCGAAGCCTCGACCGGGCCCTTCCCTCAACCGCACATCATGTGCAAGGTGCTCAGAGTCCCTCAGGACGTCAAACAAGTTCCTTCCTCGGTGTAAACGCCTTGACAGCACACTCAGCCCTGCCAGCGCCCACCAGAGATGCGACAAACTCGACAGGACAAGGACCAAACCGGCTCGCCATGTTGTCGCGTGAGCACACGCCTCAGATCTCTCGAGGTGCGTCGCTGGAGCCCACCTTTGCCGAGGGTCACCATATTGGCGCAACGGCAGGCGTGTCATTCCTCTACCACACATTGAACCGGGGTGAATTTGTGGAAGGCGAGACGACTCTGCCAACGGCACTCTTAACATGCCACGGGGACATTGCTCGTGTCCAGGCGCGTCAGGACCAGCCAATGCCCACGCGCGAAGAGGCCGACACTCTCTTGGAACGCTATTTCCGGTTTGCGACCCCGACCTATCGCTTCCTACACCGACCGACGCTCGAAAAGTGGACGTCCAGCCTGTTGACCGGAGATCGTCTGTCGACGGCAGAGGCGGCTTGTACGCTGCTCGTCTTTTCGCAAGCACTCCTGTACACAAAAGACAATGACCGGTACGTCGATGGCGGCGATCAGGACCTCCATCGGAGTCAGTTCTATTTCGAGAAGGCCAAGTCTCTGCTCAATCAAGAACCAGGTCCGGCCTCCCTTGCGAGTGTGCAGTCCAGACTGGCTCTGTGCCTGTATCTGCTCAGCACGTTTCGCATAAATGAGTGCCGATACGTGTTCAGTCTCGCCTGCACGATCTTGACCTCACTAGGCCTGCACAGGAAGTCCTCCGCCGCTTCAAGCAAACTAGACCTCGTGGCCCTGGAATCGCGAAAGCGCACGTTCTGGTGCGCCTATGTCCTGGATGACTATCTCAGCGTGATGCTCGGCCGGCCGAGAATGCTCCGCGACGAGGATATCGACCAGCCCTATCCCCGCAACATCGACGACCAGGACCTGTTGTCCTCCGAATCACCAGACGACCTACCCCTACACGGCAACCTGGAAGCCTTTATCGCGCACGCCGACCTCGCCAAGCTCATGGGCCGGAACAGCGATCTTCTCTACCCGCTGCACTCCCTGACAGAGGACCAACTCTTCGACCGGACCCACGAAATGCTCGACTCGATTACGCAGTGGCGGGACGCCCTCCCGGACTTTCTCAAGCCGCGAGACAAGACGCTCGCCGGCCACCGCACGTTCGAACGCCAGAACACCGTCCTCAAGCTGGCGTACGCGCACTTGCGCATCCTCGTCACACGCCGGTGCTTGCTCGCCGATTTCAGCCGCCTGGGCCGCAGCACGCCGTCCCCGTCCATCCTGGACGACCGGGCGTTGAAGCCCGTCCAAGAATGCGTCGGTGCCATTGCCACGATATTGAGCGCCACCCACGACCTGGTCCAGCGGAATGCCCTGTACCAGGCGTTCTGGTTCACGCAGTATATTGCCCTGGTCGCCATCTCGACACTCTACGTCTACGTGATCCAGAGCAGCCGTGCCAATCTCCCAGCGGGAGTTTTCCCTGAGGTGGACACAATGTTTGACAAAGCCAGACTATGCCAGGATCACCTCGCCAAGTTGGCCCCCGAGGGCAGCCAAGCACGCCGCCATTGCCATCTTCTACGCCGCCTGCGACGACGGGCTGAGAAGGACGCCGCGCGGGCGAGGATGATCGACACAGATGCGGGTGCAAATGCAGGTGCAGTTGCTTCCAGCTCGAAGCCATCGCGACCAGTAGGCGAGTATGTGCCTCCCGCCGTCGAGGCCGTGACGGCTAGAAGCCCAGTTGTGGACTCAGGGGCGCATGAACGGGGCATCAAACCGCCAGGCGATGCAAACGCGTTTTCTCACCCGGACGCTGTTACCGCCAGCGCCGGTGTTGGTGACAGCTTGGGCGGATTCGAGGCCCCGAATCCAGATCTCGATGCAGACAAGGGGATTATTGCCGGGCACTTCACACCTTCGGAGGACGATTTCATGTTCCAGAATCTCCTGGGCTGGGGGTGGGAGACCTTGGACACGGTTGGCTTTCCGGGAGATGGCGATGTGTTTGGGTTGTCTTCATAAGGACAGGACAAGGGAGAGGATTAGGCTAAAAGCGTGCCATTGTAGTTTACCTTGGATCATATATAACTAAACTATATTTACCTTCCGGTATAAATGAATTAAATGATGGTAAAAGGACTATCTTGTGACCGACCATGCCATCGTCAATCAGGAGAATCATACATACCAGGGACGAGCTTTCTCAGAGTGGCCTGCACATGGACTCTTCCGAGGTACATAAGGCCTACGAGTCCACAGTGCTCGCGACAGAGTGTAGCGGATAGAAGTTCATTCCAGTCTCCCCCATGATATCGAAGTTGATTCTTTGTCGAAGACGCTTCGGGCTTCCAGCTTCCATATACCGCTTTTATCACTTGCACGCAAACTGGCGGTTTGGCAGGAACTGCAGGCGTCCCTCCTGCGACTTTTTCCGTCTCGTCAGTCAAACAGTGGCCATTTGTTATAAGATGTTCTCTTAAGCTGTCATGGGCCTGTCCCTTCCGCTCTAGACATTCCAGTCTCGTTATGTCCTTAAGTCCGACCCGATTGCTCGACGAAGGGTGGGTGGACCAACGCGGTCTAACCACGCCAGGTAATTGCCGAGTTCGCTGTCACCTCTAGATGCCCCCCTCTTCCCGCGACTTTGGCTCGCCTCGGATCGGAGATACTGGGACAATCATCTGGGGACCAGATTTTCCCCAACATGCCCCGGACTTTCTCGTCACACTAAGGGTTGCTTACACCCACGTGTGCCAGGCTCTTCGCAGTGGCAAGGCAACATACGGCTTGCCTACGCGAGCATTAATGTCGTTCGATATGAATATCCACGTTGAGCGCCACACTTCGCGCCTAGAGAGAGCTCCTCGCACCAGTCGAGCCTGTGGGCTCTGCCATACGCGCAAGGTCAAATGCGACATTGGCCCGGCCAAGCCCCAGTGCTCGAATTGCCAGCGCGATGGCCTGGTGTGTGAACAGAGGCCTCGACAACGAAAAGCACATCCTCACAATAAAGCGAAGGTGTCAGCTTGGAAAAGCCCGGCAAATAGCTCGCAGACGGCGACTGAGCCGGTCGAAACTTCGATTCCACCCCCGAGAACAACCGCCCGTCTTCTTACGACACATCAGGCAGCGCCGTCACCAAATGAAGCCGAGTTGTGCCCCCAGGTGGAAAGCTCTCAGCCGCCGCCGCAACGGACTCTGCAGTGCGCCGCGCAAGACGAGGCCGACCAGCGCCAGGGGCCTTCCCCTTCGGCTGGGTCCATGTCCAGCGTCTGCAGTAGTTACGATTGTGGCTACATGCAGCGTTCGGCGTACATGGCACCCGACGATTTTCGGGCAGAAGACGGCTCGGACATCAACTACGTCGTGCCCTTCCCCTCTGAAGCCATGCAACAGATAGCCGCACTCCAAGACGCATTCAAGCTCCCTCCTCGCGCGCTGCGGGATTCCTTGTTTGAGAATTTCTGGACGCACTGCTATGCCTGGGATCCGATCATCGACCGATCCCAAGTCATTGGCAAAGATCCTGACAAGCTATCACCTCTCCTACTCCAAACCATCTTTTTGGCCGGCAGCCGCATGGCGTCGCCGTCTCAGCCCCGCATCTTCGCCTCCTCGCAGGACTATTACACGCGGGCAAAAACGCTGTTTTGGCTGGATTACGAAAAAGATCCGATGAATCTCCTGATTGCCTCTTCACTGATGCACTGGTGGAATCCACACGGGCCAGAACGGGTATCAACAAACACCAGCAGTTTCTGGTGCCGAATCACCGTCAGCTTGGCCCAGCAAATGGGTCTCCATAGCAGCGCAAAGGCCGTCCCCGACGAATCCCTCCGCCGTCGATTGTGGTGGTCCATAGTGGTCAGTATTTAACGCTTCCTTTCTTCCTTCGCACTCATTTCCTTGTTGTTGTTTTTTACGATGACCCGACGTCGCCCTGACCTTTCGCAGGCTCGTGATTGCCTCATCAGCGTCGCTCACGGACGCCCGCAAGCCATCTGCCTGGAGGAATGCGATGTCCCTCGACCTTCTCTGGAGGACTTCTCGGAAGCCCCGTCAAAAGGAGCATTTTTCATTGCATATGTCGAGCTGTCCCTAATCATGGGGCGATTCGCTCGACATGAGATCCGAAAAGCATCCTCCAAAGACTGTGACACTGCGATAGAGGATTCGTTGTATCGGTGGACCAAGAATCTTCCTGAGCAGCTCCGGCTGTCCCACCACCCTAACCTCCCTATGTACCACGCATCATCGTCATCTTCTGCATCTCATCAATCCGTGAAACCTTATAATCTGCAAAGTCGGCAGCTGAACGTCCTCTACTTCACCACCATCATTCTCTTATATCGGTCCAAAACCCTCGATGGTCCGTTCCCCACGGCGGCCGTCATGGCAGCTTCTACGATCGCGGGCATGTTTGAAGACTTCCTCGCCCGCGACGAAGTCCGATTTCTGGGACCCTGCTTCAGCTTCCACCTCCTAGCCGCTTCGGTCGCCTTGCTTGCCTGTTATCGGTATCCCCACCTCTGGGCCCTGGCGCAGGAGGATCTGAAGATCTTGGCCCAGGGCCAGGAAGAAATGAAAAAGAGGTGGCCCTCGGCGCTTGGCAGCATCGTGAGTTTCGAGCGCATGCTCAAACTCACCGTGGCCACACAGAAGAAAGTGGCCGCCGCCGCCGCCGCCGGAACACCGGAAAGCTCTCTGACTCCGTACCAGGCCGTATTCTTTGACATCTGCGACATGGCCTTGTGCCGGTTATATCCTGCCCTGGTGCAAAATCCCGAGCGGGAGAGAAATAACACGAACGTCGACAAAACTACCAGTAGTCACGCACCCGCCGTCGTCCAGATGATGCCTGGAGGCGGTGACGGTCAGTTAGTTAATAAGCCTTTGATGACGGCATTCTACGGCCAGGCCGATCACGATCACGATCACGTCAGTCCGCCGCCGCCACCGCTTTTCCTGGGCCTGGGAGAAGATTCGGCAGAGGTGCTGGCTGCGGACCACATGTTTCCAGAAGGCGATGCAATTCCCGCGAACGGCGCCATGGGGGATTGGCTGTTTTGGGACCAGCTTAATTTCAATGGAATGTGACGTGCGTTGCTTTTCACGGGGAGAAAAAAGAGGCAGGGATAGGATAGGAGGCACGCGTGATTATTCAAGACAAGCCAGAGCGACGACGAGGATTTCTTCCACGAGGATGTGAGGCCTAGCCCCCATTTTTCTCTCCCGAATCTAAGACGGAAATGCCGATTCGAGATTGAAGTGTAACAGCTCTCGCTTCAGCTCCCGCCGAACGCGCGGGCGAGAAAGGCCAGATTGTCGTTCGACCACCGTGTCGGCTCCTCGCCCAGCCACCGCGGCATTTCCCTGATCAGGCCGTCTTCAAATTCCCACCCCCGGGCTTCTTCGACGTAGATGCTCTTCCCGTAGAGAGCCGCGGAGAGCATGACTGCTATAATATGTTCCGCCACGGCCGTGCATGACTGGTGATGAGACGGCAGCTCGGCCCTGGCCTGCGGCGACCGGTCCTTGAACAGGGAAATCATCCCACTCGCGGCCGTCATGGGGGAGTCCGTCATGCCGGGGCACACGGCGTTGAGGCGGATGCCGTCGCGTGCGAAGATGGCAGCCCGCATCGCTCGCATCAGGCCCAGAACGGCTTGTTTGGACGCTTGGTACAGGAACATGCCCGGTGCGTCGCGGAAGCCCGTGACGCTGGACAGGAACGTCAAACTGGGACCGCTTTTGCTGTTGCTGTTGCTGCCGCCTCGTCGACCATCGTCGTCGCTGTGGCTGCGCCGCAAAAAGGGCACCGATATCCTCGCAAACGCGCATGTGGCCAGGAAATTGACATCCATGGCCCGCATATTGCCTTGATCTTGGCCGACCGTGTCAACGGTCAGTGCGGGATCGAAATACGATGCGTTCGGACTGTCGACGACGCCCGCGCAGAAGACGGCATGGTCGACGCCGCCGTGGGTGTTCCAGGCGGTGCGGAACAGGGCGTACAAGTCGCTGTACTTGCGGACATCGCACGACAGGAACGTCAGGCTACCATTCCCTTCTCCTCCGCCCTGACGCTGGTCTGCTGTTTCGGGTTGCAAATCCCTGACGAGCGCTTCGCCCATGTTGCGGTTGACATCGCCTAGGACGACGTGGGCCCCGTGATGGTAGGCGATGGTCACGAGCGCAGCTCCGATGCCGCTTGCGCCGCCCGTGACCACGACCACATTGTCTTTGAGGCTGGGAAACTTGGTTTTGTCGGGGACTTCGGGATACGCCGGCGACATGGTGTTGATGTTTCCTACTGCCTATTTGGAGGGAATTATAATCAAGGCCCCGTCGACAGGCGCTCTGTTCTTGAGTACTATTATGATGGATATCGTCGTGACAAACTCGCTGCGTTGGTGGTTTTTGGGCGTTCTGGCAAAGGAGCTACTCTTGTAGAGAGAGAGCATGCTTACCTAGACATCCGCGGACCGTCAAATTCGCGGGCTAGTGTGGAATTCTTCGACAGGTCATTCTTCGGCAGCTGCGTAATTTACTCCGTATTCTCTCCTTTAGGGGGAGGGCCGCATTGGGAATTCGGCGTGTCGGCTCTTTTCCTTAGCTCCAGGACGAGTATGGAGCTCGACCGGGGAAAGACAGAGAACAAGAAGATCCAGGACGTGTCTGCGTTGCGGGTATGATGGCTCGGCACATATTACTCTACTCCGTAAATTGTGACGAGCCGCGTGTGATATTGTACGTCCTCGGCACTACTATAGGACCGGAAACTATTTGCTTGTATTCTTTCCAAAAAGGAAACGCTGAACGCTTTCTTGTATATTTGAAGGGGGGGGAGACGATATGCGTGCGTAGACACATGTACGCAAAGCTCATGCTAACAAATACCCTCCGCTCGAGTGGATGACGGTCCCCTCTACAAAGGTGTCCCGCATACAGTAGAGGTATGACTCTGCTATGTCCTCCGGGTTGGCAATTGTCCTCGTCATGGTCGAGCTCTTGTACTTTTCCAAAAGAGGCTGGAGCACCTCGTCGGGAAACCGATTGAATAGTTCCGTCCTGGTCGGCCCGGGACAGACGCAGTTGATTCTGATGGGCCGCAAGTCCACGGCGAGGGCACGCGTGACGCCCTCGACTCCCGCTCCCCAGCCCGCCATCAGCACTCGTCCTGGCACGGGTTTGACATTGTTCACGCCGCTGGTCAGCGTGATTGACGACTGCGGACTGATGCGCACATAGTCTGACGCGAGCTTGCCGATAAGGATGGGCGCGTAGAATCGTAAGATGCCGTGTTCCGTGATCATCTTGGTGTCTGTGTCTGCGAGGGGGATCGATCCCAGCTTGTTGCCTGCTGTGTAGACGACATGGTCCAGTTTATGTTGGCCTCGCTCGGTGGCGCTCTCAAACAATGCTCTCAGATTGCTTTCCAGCCGATCCAAATCATAGAGGTCACAGGGATAGCCCTGGACGTCGGCGTTGGGGTCGTTGGGACTGGATCTCACGACGGCCTGGATTTTTGAAATGGCCGCGTCGATCTTGCTTTGGCTCGAACTGGATACGATCACTGTACCACCAAATTCCCTGACGGCTTCTGCGACCGCCAGTCCGATGCCCGAGGTGCCTCCTAGGACCAGAATGCGCCTTCCAGCGAGTTTGGCGGCGTAGCCTGTACGTGAGTTTTTCGCCGTGCTCATGGTGGACGGGATTGCCAACACGCTGCTGCTAGTCCGTCGCTGTCGTTTAGACGATTCTAAATCTTAAAAACTCGTGCTGTGTTGTGCGTATAGTTGACAAGCTATAGTTACTGACCAATGTGTTGGCCGCTAAGCTCATCGACTCATTAAACCAACCCGATAAGCCATTGCAACGTTCACCACCACCAGATCACGAGCCCGTGTGGGAGTGAGCGATGACACCGGCGGGTCTTAGACGCCAGGGACCCGAAAAAGCCGAGCCACAAGTACTTGGGGTTGACGATTCGGCACCTATTCCAGTAGTTACCGTTGACGGGAGGAAGTGAAGTGGAGACCCCGGAGAAGACAAACAATCCTTGCCTAGGTCTTATCTGGGACCTTGTCGAACTTGGTATCAACGCTTCTCGCTACTCGCATCTGAAATCTAAGTATGCAATGTGGTTGTTCCCTGACCAGATCAATCTGTCTCATTGCATCATTACAGCAAAACGTCTATTCATGCCCGTTAGAGGCAGTGTGTTTGGACATTTAATACTATGCTCGTCAAGACCGTTCGGCTCTTTTCGCGGCATCTGGAAACAGCCTCCACATATTGTCTCGCACAGTCCCCTGTTCGGCGCCGGCATCTGCTTCCCGTGCAGCCACGTCTCTCAAGTTCTCGTCCATGGTGTCCCACGTCGAGCACGGAACTCCACAGTCGGCGCCGTAGACGCAATGACTCCATCCCACCATCTTCGCCGCCGGCTCAAGCCCAGTCTTGGCCGTCGCCGCGGTGTCGACGTAGAGCTTGGAGAGCTGCGCCTCGATTTCTTGCTTGGTCAGTTTCTCCGGGTTGGGAACCCAGGTCTCGGCCCCCAGGAGACTCAACCGGCCCGACAAGGCGGGCAGGGCACCTCCGCAATGAGCAAAGATGAACTTAATGTTGGGATACGTACTTTCGAAAGACCCCCTTGAACAGCATGTCGGTGGCGACTCGGCACGTGTCGAAAGCCACGTCGATCAGCGCCGAGGGCTTGCAATATTCTCCTGGCAGATATGCGTTGGGATGAACATGTACGACGGCACCTCGGGCGTCCAAGTCTGCAAACACTGGCGCCAGTCGCGCGTCCGACAGCGGCACACCATTGTACAGGGTGTTCACCGCGTATGCGTCTGGTTTGGGCTCGTCGTATTCGTCTCCATGCCGGATCTCCCGGAGACACGCGTCCGCGTCGTCGGTAGGCAAGGCAAGGAGGTGACCAAACCGAGTCGGGTACTGTTGAACGATCTTGTGGGCGTGGTCGTTGTCCTCGCGTAGCTTGTCGTGCATGCTGGCAACGTAGCTGAGCAGTGCCATCGCGACACCCGCGTGGCCATTGTACTCGATGATGCCCGCCGCCGACCATTGCAACTGAGTTGGCTTTTCCACCAGAAAGTGTGCCGCTCGTAGTTGAGTCACCAGCTGCGAGGCCACCTCGTCCGAAATGTCCGGGAAAAAGTGGCAGTGGACGTCGAGGTAGCCTTTTGGTGCCATTGTCCAAGACTCCGTGTGCTTCTTCAAGATTGCTCGGTGGTGGACTCTACCCATGGACAAGCTGAGGGCCTGATAATTACGCCTGCTGTACCCATGTTGAAAGTCTGCTTCGTTGCAGTCAGCCACTACACGTGACATACGGACTTTACATGGTCGGTGATTGTGTTAGCTCCCTGAGTCACTGCATTGGTATGAGATATCCTACGGAGTGGATGCACAGCTCGTCCCCCCGTCTGGACCACCAATAGAAATGAACCATCCAGGTTTCGTGTGGATCCTCGGCGTTTTCCACTTTTGGCGTTGTGTCGTCAATCGGGGGCGTCAACGTGGTCACCATCGTTCTCTACTTTCCTCAGACAAATGTCAAAGGCTTTAGGCGCTCCTCGAGGGTGGAGAATCCCTGTGCGACCACCAACGGCCTTTAGGGCGCCGTCAAGCCGTATGCGTCAACGATGGCTTCCACATGGTTGGTCGCTCATTTTGAAAGGTGAATTGTTCATAGCCCTGGGCAGACGTCAACCAACGTGAAATGGTTTGTGTTGCAAAGACCACTAATACTTCGTCCTGGTTTCATCCTTGCAGAAACGCATCTATGGCACCCCCCACCGCCACCGGGTCCTCGACCACGCTCCAATGCCCTACGCTAGATACCACCTCCAGCCTTGCGTTTGGCAACCTTTCACAAAGACTCTGGCAGGCTGCCACTGGGCTGACCTTGTCTTCATCACCCACAACAATCAGCACGGGCATTGTCAGCTTCGACAAGTCGATTTCTAGATTCGAAGCTCTTCCCAACGCCGTGCATGCCTTTGCGTATCCTTCGGGATCCTGGCTCATCAAAAGCGCCTTCACGGCGCTATAGGCCGAAAGGTTCGTAGTTTTGGTTCTTTCGGAGGTCCCGTTCGTCGCCACCGTTTCGGCACACGCTCGCATACCTCCACTTCGAACTGCGGCAGCTCGCTTGCTCTGACCTTCTGCCGCTGCGGGAGGCACTGGGTACCGCGCCGGACCCAGCAGGATCAGCTTTTGCACCAAGCTGGGGTTCTGAGCTGCAAATGCCAACGCGATCAAGGTCCCCATGGAGTGAGCCACAAGTGTGGACGGTTGGTTGTTGAAGTGGCCGAAGAGAGCTGCCAGATCCTGTGCGTAGCTCTGGATCGATATGACCGAGCTGGCGGCAGTAGGGGATAGGCCATGACCTTCGATATCGTAGCGTACGCATCGCCCAGTCTGGACAGCACGAGACGACTTCATGAGAGGTCCATAGAATTCAGTCGAGCCGCCCAGTCCGTGGACAAAGACCGCTTGCGTCGTTGTCCCTTCGCCCGAAATCTCGACGTTGACGAGCTTGGAACCGATTTGGGTCAGGCCCGAATTGCCGGATATTCGGCTGGTGTTGAACGTCGGCAGCGCCGAGCATGGACCCGGGGTCAGCGACGACTGGCTCACGGTCTCACGGAGAACCACTTGATTACGCAGTGTCCCTAGACCTGTGGCAGTGACTTCGACCACATCACCGGGCTGAAGATACGTGGGTGGTGTTTGGCCAAATCCCACACCTGCCGGCGTGCCTGTAGCAATAACATCCCCTGCTCGAATCGTCCCTCCCCTGGAGATGGTGGCGATCAACCGCGCAACCGAGAAAATCAACTCATCCGTAGTGGCGTCCTGTCTTTTCTCGCCATTGACGAACGTCTGAATTCGTAATTTCTCCGGGAGGTTGCTGGCCGGAACTGCAACAGGGCCCATTGGACAGTACGTATCCCCAGACTTTCCCAAGTAAAACTGCTTGTGATCTCGTTGTTCTTCACGGGCCGTAACGTCGTTAATGATCGTATAGCCCCAGACATGGGCCACGGCGTCCTTTTCGCTGATGTGTCGTCCGGATTTGCCGATAATGACACCAATCTCGCCTTCGTAGTCCAATGTGCTTGTAAACTGGGGGTCCAATTCAATGTCAGAGCCAGCGGAAATGATGCTTGTACTTCGTTTGGTGAAGATGACAGGATGAGACGGTTGAGCTGTCTTGTCACTCGAGTCGTAGCCGCTATTGTGGAACTCTTTGGCATGTTCTACATAGTTTTTTCCCACGGCGAGAATATCCCGTCCACTGATGGGAGGGAGGAGGACTACCGACTTGAGTGGAACTGGAGGGCCTTCAATCAAGGGCTCGTCCGCAAGCTCAATCACCTGGTAGAGATTCTCGAGAGGGGCCCCCGATGGCATGCTTAACGGGGTAATGAGCTGGTCGCCGAAGTCCAGCTTGCCGATCCGATTGTCGCCTGTCGAGCTGGTGTAGGCAACGAAATTTGTCGGCATTGGACAGGTTGAAAGCGAGGAGGTCAATTGCGCATGAGAGTTGCGAGTCTTTCGTTCCGCGGAAGTCATAAAGTCCTTCTGCGATGCTTTGTGTAGCCTTCCGTTGATCATAATGAGGTTGAGCTTGCTGTGGTCTTGCAAGATGCTGATGTTCTCCAGCGGATTGCCGTCCACCAAGATGCAATCGGCAAGGTATCCAGGCTTGATTTGGCCCAATTCATGTTCTCGCATGAACAGTTTCGCCACGCCAGCGGTGGCGGCGAGCAGTGACTCCATGGGGGTGAAGCCAAGCCAGTTCACAAAGTGCTCTAAGTCACGCGCGTATGTCCCATGTGGAGTCCAGGCGAAGCCGTAATCTCCTCCACTAAAGAATTAATGTCAGTAACTCTGTTAAAGAGAAAGTGGAAGTGCACTCACGGTAGTACGGTGATGCCTCGTCGATGCATCTCGCTCAGGATCTTCTTTGCGTTCGTAAACTCTCTCTCATATCCATCTCTCTCTTCATCAGACATCTTGTAGCCATAAGACTCTGATTCGTACAGTGTCGCGTAGAGCCAGTTGATTGCGGGTACCACCATGTGTTTCGACTTGTTCCTTTCCAGCATGTCCAGACCCTCCTCGTCCGTCCAACTGGCATGAAAGATGATATCGACGCCATGCTTGACACACATCTTGACGCTGTCTCGAGCTCTGCGGGCCGTGTCTTGGTTAAAGGAAAGTTCGTTGGTCCTCGTTTGAAATAGACTGCATACCTGGCATGGGCACAAAGTCTTGTGCATCGACCGTGGGCCACTTCTACACAAGCTGCCGTCTCCTCGTCACTGTAGTAGCATTTCTCGGAGGACAACGGCTCGCAAATCTCCTCCCCAGACATGGTCAATTTGACCGTGTCGGCGCCAATGTCGATGTGTCGATTAACCACCACACGCATCTCGTCGGGTCCGTCCGCGATCACAGCAAGACCGTTTTGACCGACAGCATCCTGGGGGTGGGTGATTTCCTTGCAATTGGCAAGATACCGGGGTCCCGGGACTTTTCCAGCACAAATCGCATCTCGAATCACCACGTCCAGCCGGTCCTGAGCAGAGGCAGCCCCGAAGCACCTTTACTAAATGGTTAGCAGACTGGTCTAGCTGTGGCACGGGTGTCCTCTGGCCCGTGCCTCACTTACATTGTATAGCCGCTGTCAATCGCCGTTCTTGCAGATCTTGCCGTCAGCAAAGTGTGCTCTTCTACTCCCAGACCTGCGAGAGCCGGAATGTCGCCCGAGTTCCAGGTGAGATGGGTGTGTGCGTCCCCCAGGCCACTCATCAAGGTCCTGCCGCGTCCTTGCACCACTCTGACGTCGGGATCTTGAATCAACTTCTCGACAGCTGGAACGTGGCCGACATGGGCGATGCGATTTCCGTTGACGAGGAAATCGCCACGGTAAGGCGAGGACCCGGTAGAGTCGAAGATCTGAACGTCAAGGATCAGGACAGTCGAGTCATCGGGAGTGCCTAAGAGCGTCGAGAATGAGTATCCGATGTATACTTCTTCGCGCCCAGATTTCGAGGTACCTTTGATCTGGTAGTCTTTGGGCTTCAATGCAGGATCAAAATGCACCTGTTCCCAAGGCTTTCTGGGACCTTGAAGGGCGTCTGCGGTCGATTTTTTGACGCCATTGATACCATTGACCGCCCTTGCCTTCGATGCCTTCTGTGCGGTTGGGTGGATCCTGCTGCCCAACACGTTCTGTGCAAAGACTTCGCCTTCCATGGTTCTGTCTCAAGCATTCATTGAGACAGTGAACAAGGGTCATCGTTTGCATGAGGACCTATATTATCCATCAAAAGCCATCACTGAGGTCAAGCTGCGGCTTTGGTAACCCACCTGACTGTGCATCAAGGATCCTTGCTGGCCAGCCTTGGCCGAGCAAAGCCCATTAGTCGATTCACTGTCAATTTTCAGGCATGAATGAAATGTAGTCGGCGTTTACCAAACTGGAGCAGACCGAGCCGGCCTGTCCCTATTTCGGTGGATCTGTCGGCTGGCTGCTTCGGACTTGGGGCGATTGGATCCGAGTTGCAGAACATGGCTGCTGTTTCCTTGTGGCTGCCGCGATGAAGAAAAGGGCTGGCATATGCCGAGTATTTTTCCCAATGCCCGTCGAAGCAAATACTGTGGCGATTGAAATTTCAGACCAGAGTTGAGCAACCTTGCCGCGTACTAGCCTTGGCCCTCCTTCATGGCGCATAATCCGTCAGCCGCTGTTGCCCCCCACTCAAGTGCCAACCTAAACCAACCGCTACCGATCAAGACACCCCAAGAAGTGGAAGGTTATGATGGAAAGAACCCAAAGGGACCATTATGTTCGCCTAGCAAATTTGTACACCATCTTTGCAATCGCCTGCTTACTAGGCGTAGGGCTTGTGATTGATAATGTGGTCTACAACTGTTCGGACTTTGCCCAGGAGCATCCGGGAGGAGAAGCTGTGATTAGGAGGTATGCTGGACAGGACTGTTCTGTGCAATTCTGGAGGTTTCATAGAGAAGATCAGTTAGTGAAGTATGGTTGGGCGCTTCGTGTTGGGAGAGTGACAGGCGTAAGAACGGCAGACCCAGTGCTTAAGCCCCTTGCGCAGGCCAGAGTGTATGGTAACGCTACATTTGAGTACGACAACGACTGGTAAAGAAGCACCAATACGTTTCATCAGAGTGGATCTCGGTGTAGAGCCATCTACCTCAAATGGAGGGTTGTATGGGCCCTGCCCAGATTGGTATCTGGCACCTTGGCTTCGCCATCTATTATATATTGACGGAAGCACTGCCACTTACGCTCGAGTAAACGTGATTCATCTTGCAGCAATGGCAGACCGAACAACGTTCGTGGTTCCCCATGGCAACTTGTCCGACAATGTTCTTCCCAACGATCCCGTGTTCTCACGACTCCTGACGCTCGCCCACCGTAAAACCTCTGGCAGAGTGTTGATACGGGATTTAAACAGCGGTATCGAAGCAAATGTACACAACTTACTCAGCGACGTCTTGAATCTGAGGCGAGTGACGGTCAAATCTCTGCCTTCTCGAATACTTCAAGATCTGCAGCAAAGCAAAGATGTCTTCATCAGCCTCTCTGCGACGGGCGGGTACGAATTCGTGGTGGGAATTTTGGCAATTCTCGCTCTCAAAGCCTGTGCAGTGCTACTCAGCACCGCAATGCCACCGGACGAGCTCGCCTACTATGTCGAGAAGACGCATTCTGCAATGATCCTCTCCTCAGCGAAAGGCATCTCAGCCGCAAAGCAACTCGAACGCCGCCTCCACGAGAATGGAGACGAATTCGTCGCCCTCCCAATCAGCTCAATACGCTTCACCGCGGCGAAGAGCCATCATACCGCCAACTGGGTCCCTCTCTCGGAGATTTATCTGTCTTCTGACGCCCAGCCAGATCTCAACAAGCCAGGTATCATTATTTTCACCTCTGGCACAACGGGTCCGCCCAAGGCGGTCGTCCTTCGCCGTTCGTGCATCAGCACAGGAGCTCAATCGTTGGCCGGGCAATTGGATCTGCAACCCGCCGATACACTGCTGCACCTTCTCCCCGTACACCACGCCACCGGAGTGAATCTTTCCTTCTTTCCCTTCCTCCAAGCCGGCGCCTGCATCGAGTTCAAACAAGGCGGGTTCGATTCGCAATGGACGTGGGACCGATGGCGGAGAGGAGACCTGACCCATTTCACGGGAATCCCAACCATATATACACGCCTCATGCGACATTATGAGCAGAACATCGCTACGTTGCCGCCTAACGAGAAGAGCGAATACCGTGAAGGAGCGGCGCGCATCAAGATCATTTTTTGCGGAACCTCAGCTTTACCGCGGTCTGTTGATCGTTCTGGAGGGACATTCGTCAAGGCCGACCGATTATTCAGAGATACGGATCGACCGAGACTCAAATTGCCATCAGCATGCCTCTTACTGGGTGGCAAGACGTTCCTGATGGCAGCGTCGGTAAGGCCTCGGCCGGCGTGGAAGTGAAAATAGCAGCGGTGGGGGATGAGGGCGAAGGCGAGTTGTTGATCAAATCTCCCCACATGTTCTCATGTTACCTAAACGACGAAGAGGCCACACGTAAGGCCCACGATGAGAACGGCTACTACAAGACCGGCGACATAGCCAAAAAACAAGGACCGTACTGGTTTATACTGGGGCGTGCCAGCATCGACATCCTCAAGTCGGGCGGGTACAAGATCTCGGCGCTGGATATCGAGCGGGAGCTGTTGGCCCTCCCGTACGTGAACGAGGCCGTGGTAGTTGGGGTGCCTGATGAAGAGTTCGGTCAAAGGGTCGCTGCAGTGCTGACCATGCGGAAAGCTACCGGGGAGAGCACGACCCAAGTCAGCCTGGCGACGTTGAGAAAGGACTTGGGATCTAGTCTGGCCGGCTACAAGCTACCGACCCTTTTGCGGGTGGTCGACGGAGAACTGCCCAGGAATGCCACCGGTAAAGTGGTCAAGAAGACTCTGGGACCCCTGTATTTCCCCATCAACTATGAACGAGACGGAAACGTGGAGGTCTGGCAATTCCGTACACGGAACGGGGCAGGAGGGCCGAAGCTCTGATCGTACACGGTAGTGAGAAGTGGTTCCCTGTACAAGAAATAGATTTCAAACACGTCCTTTGTAACCAAAAGTTGCCACCATCTGCTTTCTGTGACAAGTCATGGCTTTGAGGAGTTGCTTTTGTGCCTTCCGTCAAACTCAGGATCATTCCGGCCCCGTGGCAGCCGGGGAGTATCTCCCCGTCCGAAAGCGCCAAAGCGCGGAAATCACGAGCTCGCTTTCTGTGGCACTTGCATTCGCACAAGCTTAAAGCTGGAAAGTAGAACCTCATTCCTTAGACAATTAGCGAGATGCACGAGACCGAAAACCAGGCCAAGCGTGGCACTTTCTCTCGTATGCTTTGCCAGCTTGCAAAGGCTGGAATACAATATCACAAAAGTTGCCCTTTGGCATCAGCCCCCAATTGTCGACCATGTCCATCGTGTCCTCCTGCATCCTCGGACCCAGTGACATTTCCCAGCCGAGCAGCAGCGCGGCCAGGACAGTCTTGAGTTCCAGCGTGGCCAGGTGCAGTCCAGGGCACATTCGCGATCCTTTGGACCAGGGTTGACTGGCGTCTCTCATCTCTTGAGTTTCACCATTCGCCCATCGCTCAGGCCTAAACGCTTTGGGGTCCGGAAAGATGCTTGGGTCTTGGTGAACCGTGTACGCTTGAATGCCGACAGTGGTCTGTCGCGGCAGTGTTAGTGACGAGTAGCCTCATCAAGAAAGATAAATAAAGACACATACACCTGCGGGAACAAAATATTGCCCTAGCACATCTCCTCCGGGCGGTACAGTACGAGGAATACTTGCGATGGCGGGACCGTGAAGTCTAAGACCTTCCAATGCGGTCCCTTCAAGCAACGGCAGAGATTTAAGGTCGGCATACTTGGGCACACGCTTGCTCTGATAGCCCAGACTGGCCTGCTGGAGTTCGGCCCGTAGTTGAGCTTGCAGGGATGGATGGATGGCCAATTCCCAACAGAGGTAAGTCAATACCGTTGCTGTCGTGTCAGTCCCGGCCACAAGGACGCTGCCGATCTCCAGAGCAACCTGTTCGTCAGACAGAGGGGGCAGCTCTTTGTCTCCGTGGATGATCTTTTGCAAGGCATCTTTTCTTCCCGAGTTCCGTCCATACCTCTCAATGTACTCCTTGAATGAAGAACAGCCGAGGTCCTAGATCCTCCTCTGGGCGCCCAGGAAGTGCTGCCATCGTGGCCACGGAATCCATGAAGTCAGAGGGATCAGCCACGGAATCTGCCATTTGAGTCCAGCAATGATAAAGTACGAATCGACACTCTCCATGTATTCATGGTTCCGCTTGTCCAGGCTGTTGAAAGACTCCCCCATAAACAAGGAAGAGACGACGTCCAGGGTAAGACAGCGGAACCACATATACACGTCCATTGCTGTGTCGTGCTGCTCGTCGATTTTACCGAGGAATTTGTCGACCTGCTCGGCCACGAGACTTTCGCCTTGAATGACGGTGGACTCGGTAAATGCATGTGCCATCAGCTTCTTGCGGTCTCGGTGAAAGAGCTCGGTCGCGGAGAGTGAACAGTACGGGCTCGCCACCGTCGTCGAAACCAGTATAGAATGGCGTCTTGAGATAAGACGCCTTGAAGCCGTAGATCTTCTTGATCAATGCTGGGTCGGAGGACAACAGTTCATTGGGGGCCACTCGAACAACAGGGGGCGGCTTGATGTACCCCCATGACAGGCCTAAAAAGATGGGGCAACGGCCTGGTCAGGGGCGGGGTAGCGAGTCCAAGTGTCCCGGAGACTTTTTACCAAGACTCCCCCAGTCCAGGGTTGGAGAGATCCGGCAGACCGTTCTTCGGTTCGGCGTCTTCTGTCTGCAGCATAGTTAACACTATATGAGAGATTACCGAAGCTGTCGCTGGAATGTCCACGTGCAATCTGCCGAATCCCAAGAAGGCGCTTGTGGTAGCTCGGGTTGACCGACCAAGCATTCGCACCAACAGGGAACGTCCTAAAAGTCGCCATATGCGCCGCTTCCGTAATACGAAGCACTTGTCTCGTCGGTGAGTTACAAGCTTTCCGCAATCAACGATTCGCCGAAGCCCATAACAATATAGACGGCCGGAGCCCACAAAGCCTGAGCCAATCGAATCACTCTGATTAAACATCTGCGCCTCGTTGAAGCTCACCCGGAATGCGATTTGGTATAGGACCGGTCTCTGTGGTATGGACACACTTGGTCCATCAAAGAAATTGGCCACGCCGTTGCGATTTCTACGCAAATGGAGGCTTGGTGTGTTGCGAATGATATTGCCTGCATTGCCAATAGACGTCGTTCCAAGACACGGAGACGAGCAGAACGTGATGCTGAGCATGATTTGACGGCTCCTTGGCTAGGTCGAGACCATTCACGGTTGACCGCCAGGGTCAGGCAGGGTATTGCCAATTGAGGGTAGACTTGACCTCGGCGTATACTGCATCAGGCTCGGCTCAGCCTTTCAGGGACATCCCATGGCTCTTGTGGCCTTCTGGACCCCCATCCCGACCATCTGGGGAATCTGGGGATGCGGGAGGCGTGAACCAACGACCACCCGGACCCAACTAAGCCTGGCAATAGATATAAGATCATTATGCGACAATATCAGGACGAAGGTGTCTCGACCGAGCATCGACTACTTTCAAGCACCGTCTCCCGGATAACTCCTTGCTTCATCTTTTACTATGCGGCTTCATACACTCCGTGAGCTCGGTCACGAGGAAAGCGAGGTGACCCTCATCGACGCTGAACGAACTCGACGCGAAGAAGCGGAGCACCACCACCACACAGGGGCCGATATAATCCTCCTCCCACACCCCTCAAACGACGTCAACGACCCTCTACGGCTCCCTCAGTGGAAGAAATGGGCGGCTTTTCTTAATGTACTGGTGTTCGCGTTCATGACCAACGCCTGGATTGGCGGTCTCTTTCCAGCCTTCTACAAGCTCAGCCTGGATTTTGGCATCGATCTGGCCAGCACCTCGGGTCTGTTGACGTGGTGCGTCTTGACCGCCTCGCTATCTGTAGGTTCACCATCGCCAGTGACGCGAATATTGCTGACCTGTTCCGCAGTCGTTCTTCTGGGCTCCCACCGCCGAGTACTTTGGCCGACGACCTGTCTTCTTGGTCACGTCGCTCGGCATGTTTCTGTGCGAGATCTGGGCGGGTCTCGCCACTAGTTACAGAAGTCTTCTCGCTGCCCGAGCACTGGGCGCCTTCTGCGGTGCTTGCACTGAGGCCTTGGGTGCCGTTGTGGTCAATGTGAGATGTTTTTTTGGTCGACGACTGGAAAAGGTAACTGAGAAACATTGACAGGACATATTCTATCTCCACGAAAGAGGCTCTAAGATGGGCATCTATGTTATTGCCCTCTACTTCGGAAACTCGCTAGGCCCCATCTTCACAGGAGTGATTGCTGAAAGTTGGTCCCCTCGAGACAATAACCCCCCAATGGTGACTGCATCGCTGACCATACTTAGAGGGAGATTGGCATTGGACTTCCTGGGCCGCAGCTATCATAGGAGGCTTGAACTTCATCAGCTTCATCTTTTTGTTTCCCGAAACGCGGTGGAATCGATCCATTAATGCCGCGGCTACCAAATCAGCAGCTCCCGCAGCAGAAATTGCGCCCACCAGAACCGAGAAAGACGAACACATTGAAACCATTGAACAAGCCCGGACTCACGAACACGTGGAATTGACCGGTTCCAGGAAGACGTTTATGCAAGAACTCAACCCCTGGTCAGGCACCGCCAGCCAGTCGTGGTTTCTGCATTTTGTTCGACCACTGCCTCTTATCGCGTACCCAGCGGTCGCCTGGGGTGCCTTTGCTTGTATGTATTTTGCCCACCTCCCCATGAGCTTTCGCTGACGAGTTGCGATAGATGCTGTCTGCCTGGCTTGGCTCCTCGGCGCCGGTACTGTCACGTCTTTCATCTTCCAAATCGCCCCCTACAATTTTACGACTGCCATTGCCGGTCTGGTCAACATTCCTGCCATGGGTATGTACGCCGTGAGCCATTGACAAGTGCTTTGTTCACTGACCGGCGCACAGTTGGCAACCTGACCGGCGCGCTTTCGGGCGGGATCCTCACGGACATATGGGTCCGACGCTGCGCCCGTCGTCGCGGTGGCAAGTTTGTGCCGGAGGATCGTTTGGTGCTTCTAGTGATCCCTTTCATCGTCGGCTCAGCTGGACTCTTGATGTTTGGGTTTGGAGCAGAAAAGGGTCTGCACTGGATGGTGTTGTACGTCGGGTATGGATGCATCAGTATCTCCCCAGCCGCCGCCAACATCGCCATGACATATGTCTTGGACTCGTATCCCGAGGTGGCGCTTGAGGGTATGCTCATGGTGAACGGTGTCAAAGAGCTTGTGACGTTCGCATTCACCTATGGCTTTTCACACTGGTACTCCAGGGTCGGCTACGCCGCGGTAGGTTTTGACCCAAGTACACTGAAAGACGACGAATGAGTGGGCTGACTGAGCGGCAGGTCTTTGGAACCATGGCTGGCATCTGGATGTTCGTCATCGCGTCCGCCATTCCGTTGTATATCTGGGGCGAGAGAGTGAGGAACTACACCATCAACAACCTGAGGGTCATCTTGTTCAACTCGGAACAAGGTCATTGATCGCTTGTCGTACGAATCGGGTGGCATAAGGTCGATCCTGGCTCAACCCTTTGTCTCAAACAAAATGTTGCTAGGCCAGTGTAGCGCGACGACCATCATTTCCGCTCAGATACGTCGGTGCTGCTGATATGTCGATTGTACCAGATTTCTTGTTAGAATGAACGAAGGGAGCCATCCCGGAACGTTAGTCTACATACAAGCTGAGGCATGGTCTCCTTCTCTCTTTTCCCATGCAGAATAGTCTGTACTAAGTGACTAATCAGTCTTCGCCTCCTTTCACCACGATCAGCAAACTTTCATACAGCTGAAGCCGCGAGCGCGAATGAGCATTTCTGTTAAAGGAACTTGGTCAACTGAAAGTAGAGTGAATTTGTCTCCCCATTCGGCAATCACCGATCATTTATGGAGTAATACTGACCCTTCAGAAGATGAGGCAGTTCCCGGAGTGCCCTGGGGAATTCCGTACAGGAGGTCACTTGTCTCCATGATGCAGCCATCGTGTCACTCCCAAGCTCTCAAGGTTGTCGAATCGCATCACATATTATCGTCCACCTCCCCCTCGTAGGTAATTACGTATAGGTTTGCAAAAAGTGACAATTCTCGACCATGGATTCCACCCAAACAATCGAAGCCCACCGCAGTGGCTCGGAAGAGACACTCACGGACCTCATTCGTTCAAGGCATAGCACAAGATCATTCAGTCAACAACCCGTTCCACGAACAACACTAGAACAAGCATTTGAACTTGCTCAGACTGCACCATCGTCCCTGAACGTGCAGCCTTGGCGAGTAATCGTGGTCAGCGGCGCCCGGCTCGAGAAGATCAAGGCAGGCTTTCACCAGGCGTTTCAAGACCGAGTACCCATGACCCTTCCACCGAATGTGGAGGTGTTTGCTCGCCACCGCAGCTCGTTCAAGGACCAGCTCTATTTTTCGGCCAACGGTTTCCATATCCCTCGCGACGACAACTACCTCTACACGCAGGCTTTTACGCAGAATTTCGACTTTTACCAAGCCCCGACCGCCGCGATTGTTGCTATTGACAAGAGACTCGGGGCGTCCGATATCTTATCTATCGGGTTATACCTGCAGACTTTGGTTCTATCGCTCACGAATCAAGGAATCCAGACTTGCGTTCAGGGGACCGTCGCTGTTTGGCCAGATTTGGTGCGGAAGGAGCTTGATATAGGAGACGATATGCAGCTGTTGTGTTCTTTGGCGATCAGGTATGAGGACAAGGAGGCGCGAATCAATCACATGAAGACGCAACGGGATACCTGGACCGAACATGTCAAGTTTGTCGAATAAGACATTCTGGAGTAAGAAGGCCAAGGAGGGAGCTCTTCACTGAGGTGCCTCGTGCCCGTCAAATAGAGTTTTACCCAGACGGTGCCAGCACGCTTCACATAGTCAGACTCGTCCTGCATATTCCCCCCAGGAAGTTTTGAAGTCTGGTTCGGCTTACTCCTAGTGCCACAGTACTTTATGTCTGTAAACACTGCATACGGATCTTAGCCACCTTCGCGTTATACGTCTCGCCTAGACACGAGGACCTAGAAAGCATATCGATTGTCGGGGCAGAAACGAGAACAAGGTTGCATGTATTAATCATGTCGTTTTAAAGTCAGCCCGTCTACAAACTGATCAAGACAGTCTTCAGCTCGGTCCAAGCCTCGAAAGCAAAGTGCGAATACTCTCGTCTATCACCACTGCCCTTCCAACCCCCGAACGGCATGTCTATCGAGAACGACGGCGAGGTACAGTTGATGCCGCACATTCCCGCTTCGTACTTCTTCGCGATGCGCAGTGCCCGGCTGATATCTCTTGTGAATACCGAAGAGTATAGGCCAAACTCGGTATCTGCAAGCAAGTCTGTCAGTGTGCCTGAACTACAAGTGAAGGTTGATAATGTATCTCTCTTACCATTAGCGCGCTTCATGACATCTTGCTCGTCTTCGAAGGTGTTGATAACCACGACGGGACCGAAAATCTCCTCTCGCACGACACGGTGATTTTCGGGCGCGTTCGTAATGATGGTCGGCTCGATATAAAACCCCTTTTTGTTTTCCGCATTGCCGCCAACGTGCATGCTAAGACCGTCGGCCTGAGCGGATTTCAAGAATCCCATGACACGGTCAAATTGGACCTTAATCGGCCTGTGGGCCACGGGTGGTTGCCTTGACGAGGGTGTCGCCCGACTCGCCCGACTTTCTGATGGCCGCACTCATCGCGCCGGTGAATTTGGCGGCGATATCCTCGTGGACGTAGATTCTACGTGCAAGTCAGCAGTCCGCGATACACAGATACAGGGC
Source organism: Phialophora tarda (assembly GCA_016109495.1). Classification (NCBI taxonomy): domain Eukaryota; kingdom Fungi; phylum Ascomycota; class Eurotiomycetes; order Chaetothyriales; family Herpotrichiellaceae; genus Phialophora; species Phialophora tarda. The sequence continues at coordinate 1,017,895 of JADWPL010000009.1, forward strand.
CGGGTGGATGGAGGATCACCTTGTCGAGGCTACGCAGGCCTGACCACTGAGCATCAGAATCGAGGCTGTTGCGGCGGCGACCGCCTTGTCAAAGTCCGCGTCCGGGAAGACGATCAAGGGAGATTTCCCGCCTAGTTCCAGGGTGACGTTCTTGAGGTTGGACTCCGCTGCGGCCTTCTTGATTGCCCTTCCCGCAGCTTGAGAACCTGTAAACGAAAGCTTTCGGACGTCCATGTGCTTGGCTAGTGCTTCGCCACAAGGATGGCCAAAGCCGGAAAGCAAGTTGAGGACTCCCTTGGGAAGGCCGACCTCCTGGCAAAGGCGACCGATCGCGAGGACTGAGAGAGGGCACCTTTCGCTAGACTTGAGCACGAGCGTGTTTCCGGCGCTCAGGGCAGGGCCGACTTTGTTGATGAAGGTGATGAGAGTGATGTTCCTGAGAGGACAAATCAGAATTTCTGAAATTGTGAACCCCCGAATCTTCATCACTCACCAAGGAATAATGGCACCACAGACGCCGAATGGTTGTCTCCAAGCCATGTTGACAAAACCTGGAGTGTTCAACGAGCTCGTGCCTTGTACGTCCATGGCTTTGTTGGCGTAGTAGCGAAGACAGAAGGCCGCGAACCACGCATTACAAACTTTTTGTGTCTGGTCAGCCTCGTATTAATTCGCACGGAAATAAAGTGATTATTACAGTCAGAAATGGGTTTGCCCATGCAGATTGCGTCCAAGTAATCCAGTTCCTCAGCGTTGGCCTCGATGGCGTCGGCCAGTTTGAGCAGCATTCCTGTTCGGCCAAGAGCACGCAGTCTTTCCCAGCTATCAAAGGCAGCCTTAGCAGCTTCAACGGCAGCATCGACATCTTCCGCACCGGCCTCGTACACGGTCGCAGCAAATTCTTCTGTTGCAGGATTGTAGATGTCGAACGACTTTCCACTCTTTGGTTCGACGAATTCGCCACCGATGAAGAGACGAGTTTCAGGCTTGTTCTTTAAGAAGGACGCCATTTTGATATGGTGGAATCAATGTAGGTGGTAGAACAGCTTTCAGCTTTGATCACTTCAACCAGCTCTACACCATGCATCGGCTGAAGCTGTCGTCTGCTTTATTTCATCCCATCTCCCTTCTTCAGAAACGGAGATAAAAGTGTATCGCCGTATCATTCCCATATTGGGGACTTGCAAGCTCCGCGATGGCGATCAGGCCTGAGACGTTGGGCCAGCATCTTTCTGGACTTTACGGAGCGGCCTTGGTCGACATCTGGATCGTTTTGTCCGCTGCTGTTAACGGTCTGTGTCCGGCAAAAGGAAAAAGAAAGTCCTAGAAAACTTTCGTCAACGAATTCGTGGATGCCTGGCGGACATTTGACTGGAGGGAGTGGGTGGAGCATCGGTACTTACCATGGGCAGAAACTTTGCCATGTTCGCCGTAAATACGGGGTACTGTAGAACCGGCGTTCGTTGTTTGAGGGCACGGGACGGGCCTACCCTTTCGAGCCATTCCCAACGTCCTTGCATGTGAGGAGCGTACAACCACCAATATACCGAGTCGCTTTGTTAGTGCCGCGAAGTTTCCCCAGGATTTGAGGGCCGCCATCTCGATTCTCCATGGGGAATCTGTCCGCGACGTGTCAGTGGACATTCCGGAGAAAGTCAAGGAAGAAGGACATTTGGCTCGGAAACACCAGAGTGAAACTCTATATGATGATCGGGGTTCATAGACAAATTGAGGATGGGTGAATTGTAATTCTTTAGAACAACAGCTGGCATCCCATCAATCCACGCAACAACCATAGAGCCTTGCATAAAAATACATTTTGCGAGCACAATGAACGGTACGAACATCCCCACCCATATAAAGACCCAGATGAAGCCAGTGGCTTTCGAAATACCGGCCAAGCAGAGGGCGGCAGTCAAACAAGGGAGTGGAAAAGAAGCCAAGACCGTCATCAAGGAGATAGATGTACCATCACCCGGACCTGGCGAGATTCTCGTAAAAATCAGCTGGTGAGTAGCTTAGCAGTCATGCAGACAAATGTATCGCCCCCTTTGCTCTCGCTAAAGTCTTCCAAGGTCCGGCCTATGTGCTTCAGACAAATGCTTGCTTCATGATGACTGGGCCGCCTTCCAATGGGGGATGCAAGACTCGTGTCAGGGCATTGCTGGCCACGAAGGTGCCGGCGTGGTCGTCTCGTAGGCCCCGGCATGGAATCCAAGTGGAATATCGGAGACCGGGCCCGAATCAAATGGATTTACAGCACTTGCGGGGAGTGTCATTTGTGCAAGAACGGAGGTGACGACGAGTTACACTGTCCCGACAAGAAACATCCCGGCTTCAATCAGCCGGGGACCTTCCAAGAGTACGCTCTCAGCGATGGCCGATACACGACCAAAATCCCCGACGGTGTGACCGACGAAGAGGTAAGTCAAGTGTTGCCTTTGTGCACAATAACCCAAGGGCTGATCTCTGAGGAGTCTCATACTGACGCCACTTCTCAGGCTGGTCCCATCATGTGTGGAGGCGTGACAGCGTATGTGGCATGTAAACGAAGCGGAGTCAAGCCCGGTCAGTGGATCGTGGTCCTCGGTAAGATGGCCCGACTTTGTGTCAATCATGATGGCAATATTGACTCGTCCAAAAACAGGCGCTGGAGGCGGTCTGGGATACTTTGCCGTTCAGTACGCCCGCGTGATGGGTATGCGAGTGATCGCGGTGGATGGAGGCGACGAGAAGGCCGAGTTCTGCAAGGAACTTGGCGCCGAAGCCTTTATCGACTTCAAGAAAACACCTGATTTTGGGGCTCGGGTTCATGAAATCACCACCCATGGAGCACATGCAGTCATTGTGTTTCCTGCCGGCAAAGAGATTTATGCAGCAGCTCCCACCTACCTCCGTGTCGGTGGTACCCTTGTCGCCATTGGGTTATCTCCGGACCCAACGGCGGTTGCAGGCACACATCCTATGCTCGTGATTGAGAACAGATTGACGTAAGTCGGCCTATCCACGAGCTCTTTGCCCTATCTCTTACTTCCTATAGCATTCAAGGCAGTACGACAGCTACGTTGAAGGATGTAGATGAGGCCCTTGACTTTACCGTGCGTGGTTTGGTCCGCCCCGTTTTGACAAGAGGAAAACTGGAAGATCTTGACAGTCTCTGCGAGAAATTGGCCAGTGGTCAGTTGAAGGGAAGAGCTGTGCTGAGTTTGGATTTTTGAGAGAAGACGCAGACGTCCATGTGCCTTCACCAAATAAACGTATTGACATAAATTTAGATCGCACCTTGTATTAATCGCAGCGTGTCATTACACTCGACCGGCAGATGTCGTCGGCTGGTCGCATCGACCCTGGGGCATGACGTGTTCCAGGCGGTAGAAGTTGGATGCCATGAGGACTGCTATTCCTCCCATACAGACGAGGAGAATATAAAATGCCTCTGGTCTCCTATGTTCATATTGATTTCGCATGTCCATCTATGCATGTTACATATCCAACTAGATCTCGGTTGTCTATCAGACCAAGACCTTGGTTCTCTTGTCCTTCGGCCCAGCATTTCCCCAGAACTTGGCCCCCATTTCTCCCAGGATACGGATCCAAGCATGCTTGTGCTCATAGCCGTGTCTATTGTCCGGCAGACCGGTTTGGCGAACGGTGACTCTGGTGAATCGTTCATCCGTCTTGTCGGTGTCCAGCGAGATCAACATCTGAGAGTCATACTGATCGGTCCACTGCGACTTCCACGTATATTCGACGTTGTAGGGGAGTGTGGCGTTGTTGAGCTTGGTGAACTCCCCCCAGTGTCCCCAGCAGCCTCCGCCGCCTCCCATGTCGGAGAAGTTGCGGTCATCCCACGAAAACTTTCCCCCCAAGCGACCATCAATGGTCCTGTTGCCGTCGCCGACCCATGGCCCGCGGCTGTCGTTGCCGTCTAACCAGACCTGGTAGACGATATCTGGGCTGGCCATGATATCATGCTGGACTGTGAATTCCCATGCTGCCATTGTGAGCTGAGGTTGAAGTTGCACCTCAAAGAAGGCGTGGTCGCAGAATGTGTTGTTCGGTCCGGTGTCGTTGTGTTTGTCTTCTGAGAGGGCTTGCAGAGTCGCAATCAAGAGCACACCGCAGCAATCCAAGACGTCCACTGTTCAAAACAGGTTACGGAGCACATACAGACTAGTCGTCGGTCTCGGTCAGAGAGATGGTCGTGGGAATTGAAGATAAGCAAGCCGTGCCGCGCCATTGAAGAGAAGCGAAGTGGCGTTCGGCATGTTCCCCAAATAGGAAAGTACCGATCCCGGACGCCCCACCTCGACCACATGCTCCGGGCAGGGACTCTTCTCCTCCTAACCCGCTTCCTCCCTTCTCGCTTCCCCGGATTTTGAACTGCAGGGCCATTTATTCCAATCGGCACTGAACAATTGGTTCTGGAGTCCACGACCTAGCATCGTTCGTCGGAATGAGCCCATGTAGGTAATTTTCTTCTCCGAGTCTTCAGTTCCCGCCCACAAACTCCATTGTCCGCTGCGGCAGATTTACCGTTTGGATTTCACAACATTCTTTTGAGCGACAAGACACAAATCGACATCAGCTGATATTCCCGATGCTCTAGACTGCTAGTTTGGCTAAAGAATGCGGAAGATTCCGTAGGCTTGTTACGCGGGCCACCGGTTCACGCTACATTGAAGAGGGTATACTGTTTCAACCAGTAAGTTCGAGAATCTGCTTCAGAGCTGCAGTCATAAGACTCGTCGAACACCTCAGAGCCCTTGTGGGTCGTCACATCAATTCCACGTGTCAAATTATCAGTCATCAAGAATGGGTTCGCTCGAAGCTCCGCCTCGTTATCAATCCGACATCACGGACGCACGCCGCCTAGGCGAGCCCATCACGTTTGCCTTTTCAGGTCGGATGGCGCCGAATCGGTTCATGAAGGCCGCCATGACGGAGCAATTATCCTCGTGGAATAAAGAAGAGCCGCAGAAGAGAGGCATCCCTACGGCCAATCTCTGTCGAGTGTACGAACGATGGGGCCGAGGTGGAATCGGCATGGTGGTGACTGGGAACGTCAGTAAGTGATCTGATCCAAAGAGTCGCAACGACAGAAGAAAGACCGAGTCAATTTGCTAAGTCGATCTCAGTGATTTTTTGCGACCACCTAGAATCAGTGGGAGACCCGGTGATCCCTCCGGACGCTCCGTTCGAAGGCAAAAGATTCGAGGCCTTCAAGCAATGGGCACACTCGGTCAAGAAAGGGGGCAATCTCATGGTCGCTCAAGTCTCTCACCCCGGAAGGCAATGTCACAGCTATTTCCAGCCCAGCGCGGTCGCCGCCTCTGCTATCCCATACGACTTCAGCGGTCCACGACGGCCCCTGAAATTCAACGATCCCCACGCGGCGTCGGAGGAAGAAATCGCCGCCATCATCGACTCCTTCGCCCACGCGGCGGAATACCTCGAAAAGGCCGGGTTCGACGGCATACAACTCCACGCCGCCAATGGATTTCTCTTATCTGGGTTTCTCAGCACCGTGACGAACAAACGGACGGATCGATATGGCGGCCATATCAACAATCGAATGCGCATCCATCTGGAAATCGAACAAGCCATTCGTCGACGAGTATCCTCCAACTTCATTCTCGGCATCAAGATCAACAGCACCGAATTTCAAGAGTCGGCTTTCACCCCCGACGAGGCCAACCAGGTCTGTCTAGCGTTGGAAAGACATCGTTTTGATTTCGTCGAGCTCAGTGGAGGTTCTTCGGAGAAGCTCATGACCGGCAACCAGCACCGGGGCGAGTTGGTGCGAGAATCCACCAAGATACGAGAAGCTTATTTTCTGGAATTCGCCGAGAAAATTGTCCCCGGTCTGACCAAGACAAAGGTCTATTTGACCGGCGGCCTGCGGACGGTCGGCGGCATGATCAGAGCTCTGGAGACCGTGGACGGAATTGGGCTCGCCCGTCCGTTGGTTCAAGAATTCGATTTCTGCAAAAAGGTCCTCGACGGTGAAGTGACGGGCAGTATCATCCCGAAGATGGAGCTGGGAGAGTTCTGGTTGGCCTTGATGGCTGGCAACAGAGCCATCCGAGAAGTCGGACAGGGCAAGGAACCTCTCGAGCTGTGGAAGGACGAGGTCATCCAGGACCTGCGACGAGGGTATGACTTGTGGGTCGACAACAAGAGCTCCGATCGTGAGTACATCAGCTATTATGGTGTTACTTCGACCGAGGCCATGGAGCAGGGGAAGATGCCACCATTCACCTACGGACTGTCATCGGAAAGCTTGAAGCTGTAGCATGCATGCCATGGTAAACCCGAGGTTCGCGACGGGAGTGAGTGCGCACGGGGAATGGTGTCAACTTGATTGGATGATAGTATAGAAGGCCACGTTGAAAGGTTGCTGCTTTGAACCTGCCGCCGGTTGCCAGAGGGCTAATTACACCTTGTCATACATACAGTAACCGTACTTTGGCTCCGTATCCTTCCCACAGGTTTAGCAATTAAAATCAACAAAATGGAACCTCTCGTCCATGACTAGACCCAAGACGCAGGGCACCACCATTGAATGTCCGCAATCCATGTCCGCAAACCATGTAACTTGGCAAAAGGTGCGCCGAGCCTTCTTGCAATACATCAAGTGGCGGGATCCCCCAAAAATCGACGACGGATGTCAAATGCCGTGCCGTTATCATGAAGCAAATCCATGACTCTTTCCGTACCTCCATTCAGACTCTGTGCGCTCGAGCTCGAGAGGAGAGCTGGAGGTTGGAGCCGAGTTTTCCGGGTTCGCGCTCCTCGACATGTGAGGCCAAGTCTGCAATATGCCGCTCTGGGGAGGCTCTGGTGCGTCTGACTGGCTCGGAGCGGCATCGGAGAGCAAAGAGGCGCAGAGACATTTCCAAGCAGCCCTTGGCATTTATTGGCCAGCCTTGGACGGTTCTCCGCAATCAGATAAGATCAACTGTCCCGGCGGATCAGATAAGATATCAAGGCGACACAAGCGAGGCTACGGGGACCTTCGGCCTTGTCGCTATCACTTCTTTCGTAGCTTTAGCGAGAACGGCCCTGGGCTCGCCTGGCAACTGGGTGCCCCAGCCGCTCATGCGACTGCTCTACCAATGCCGGGCTCGCGAAATGGACTTGTGAGCGGGTTTCCTGACCCGCAGGACCCGCCACATGCCTCCGCTATCCCACGTGTACCGAGTACAGCCCAAGCACACCCGACTGTATCGTATGCGGGTGCAGAGCCGCGAGAAATCAGACATCGAACATTGGTACACGATCGAAAGCCGTGCCATGAGAAAGAAATTTCCTCGCCCCGCTTCGAATATGAGAGGGGTCAGTACGAGGTAGGCAAAGGAACGTCTGCCGAAGTATAAAGAGCCCCTGGCCTCGCTCGATTGAGAGAGCCCAGTTCCTTGTCCTTCAACCCTCGCGATCTCCCTGTCTTTCTTATCTCGTCCACCGTCCCCCACGACACCGCAGTCATGGTGTCTTCGATCTCCTCCCTGGCGTCGGCCTTGCTCGCCTTCTCCCACGTCGCCCTGGCTGCCCCTCCCAGCAAGTGGGCAACTGTCCATGCAGACGGCAGCGTCGAGACCATCACTCCCACAACCACGACGGTCAATGGTGCAGAGAGCACATCGAACGCCTTCCCAACCCATCTGACGGAAGACGTGACCTACCTGGCGGTCAACGAAAGCAAGGTGGAGACCGTCACCGGACGCGTCCCTCTGCCCACTGCGGCGGCCGATGGCTCTGGATCTTTCCTCGTCTGTGCCAACCGATGGGGAATGGTGGCTCCATTCTGTGGCCCCAACCCTCGTGACGAGCCTCTGGTCTTGGATGCCGGCAACACTTACTTTGGTATGTCGATCCTGCAGAGACCCACCGCACGTTCACTTGCTGTTGCTGACATATAATGCCAGTCACTTGGGACGGACGATTCTTCGAGGAAAACATGACCATGAAAGTCACCGGCAGGTTCACCGAGGATGACAGCACCGCTTTCGAGGGCGCTGTTATCGACCCCCGTGATGGCTACTATGCCTGGAATGCCAACGAGGAGATCCTCGGAAGTGCCGACGCCAAAGAGATCAACATCCTGTTCAGATTCGTTTCAGGCGCCAGGGGCTCCATGGACGCCGGCCTGATCTGGCTCAACAACCCTGCCCAAGCGTTCACCTTGCCTGAGTCGGCGCTCGCAGAGGTCGAGACAAGCAGCAATAACAACAACGATGTCGTGAAGGTCGGCGTCGGCGTCGGCGTGCCTTTGGGAGTCATCATCCTGGGTCTCGTGGGAGCCCTCTTCTGGATGAGCCGCAAGCAAAAGCGCACCCCTGCTGCCGTCGCGGACTCAGATAGCGAGGCCGGCAGTCTCAAGAAGGAGAAGAAGGCCGCACGCAAGTAAACGGGAGCCCTGCAAGCGCTTTGACTTGAGACTTTCAAGAGAAGTCAACCGAATGCCTTCGAATCGAGAAGCGGCATTAGAGCGGTACTGAAGCACTTGTCCTTATCTCTATGTAAATGATAACAGTCAGCCAGAGATAGTATGCAACTAGTCCTCTCCATCGCCCTCGGCAATGGACCGGTCTGAAATATGAGGATTAACCTACCTGAGGTCTAAAGCATTTTCGACTCCATCATTTCGAACCTCTCGGAACCGTGAGAAATTCACCGATTCAAGGACTGTGAGAAGTCTCGGAGACAATATCTGACACTTCTCAGGTACTTCTCCAACAGCTCTCGGATAATTATCAGATACTTCTCGGAAACTTTATCGATACCGATTTAGACCACGAAAGGGCTAGCAGTACTGTACTGTACTATTATGTATGTAGTCTATTTCGGTATGTATACTGTAATGTAGTACTGAAGTTAAGCACATAGTATATACATAGTACCGAGTAAGTACATAGTAAGTATGTAGTCCTTCATCCCTGCTGCCACAACTTGGTCTTCTTCCCCTGGAATCCCAGCCTATCCAGCTCAGCGACCTCTTCACGACTCAACCTCCATCCCAAAGCCTGCATATTTTCCAGAGCTTGGCTCTCCTTTCTCATTCCCACCACCGGCACCGCCCCCTTGAGGATATTCCAGTTCAGAGCCACCGCAGCGACGCTGACGTTATACTTCTGCGCCAACCGCCGCTGGACCTGCAACACGGGCTCCACATGCTCCATGTCGTACTGGCTGAATCGATACTCCTTCGGCGGCGGGTTCTCCGTCGTGTACTTCCCCGTCAACCGGCCCTGAGCGACGGACGAATACGACTGGAACACGATCCCGTGCTGCTTGCACGCCTCCAACATGCCCTCCATCTCCGGCATGCGGCGTAAGATGGAATACTCGCACTGATTCGTCGCCAAGGGCACGCCATGCTCGGCTAGCGCCTCCTTCATCTTTAGCATGTCGTCCACAGCATAATTCGCCACGCCGACGGTGCGGGTATCTCCCTCGTCCACACACTTGGCCAGGCCCTTGGCCACCTGCGCGATCGAACTGACGTGCACGTGTCCATGCACCAGGTAGCAGTCGATATGGTCGAGGCGCATCCGCTCGAGCGTCTTGCGGAGTTGCTTGACGGGCGCGTCGACTGGGTGGATGACGTTGGTGGCCCCGTCCGTGACATTGGGCAGCCACTTCGTCTGCACGAAGACCTGCGAGCGAGGTACACTCCCGCTGTGCTGGTTGATCAGGTCGCCGAGAATCTGTTCGCTCTTGCCGCTGCCGTACACTTGAGCCGTGTCGACGAAGGTAAACCCTCGGTCTAGACATGCTTGCCACGCTTTGCGCAGGGCGGGGAGTTCGTCATCGGTCCAGTGGAAAGTGCTGGCGTCGCCCCAGGACCAGGCGCCCCAAATGATCAACGGGACGGGGACGTCGCGCCCGTTCTTGCCGCGGAGCGTGTACCGCGTAGAGGGCTCCGGTGTGAACGTCTCCGAGAGGAGGTGTTTCAACCCGTCGTACTCGGCGGGCACGGGGTGGGGCTTCGACGAGTGCATGCCGGATACGGCCGACATACCAGCGGAGAGGCCTGTCTGGAGGATCTTTTGCGCCATTGTCGGGGTTTGAAGGTGCAACTTAGGTTCAAGTGCTAAACGATGCGTGCATGTGCTTGATGCCTTTCAGGAACTTGAACTCACATAATTGAACGTTGAATCCTGGGCCTCTCCACGGGATGTGCAGTACAACAGTACTAGTGACGTTGTAAAAATGTATGTAGACGTCAAAGCTGAGCGCATGTTTCATCCGGAGTGTGCCTGCCGTGGTCACCATGATGATGTCCACAACATTGAACTTGGGAGGAACGACCGGTGCCGATCACCTCACCACTGCACCTGATGCTTGTCAAGCGACAGGGTTGCCAAAGCTTGACAGGACGACAATCCACAACATACGCGCTGTGGGTAAAAAGTTGACGTCAGGAGACGCGTCGTGCTTGTACTTTTTCCGTGCCACTGTCATAGATGAGACGAAGAGGTTGAGCCGACAGTACATAATTGAAGCCACTTGAACATTACCTGAAGTAAATGTAATGCTGAAGTGGCTCTGACGTCACTACATATTCAATAATGGCAACCACGTGGCTGAAGGTCCTCGATTTAAGCGCACTTAGGCAGGTGCTAACCAGTTCTAGCAAAATTTGTACCACGATTAAGTTATAACTTATACTGAGCTGGTATCGAACCAGGATCAAACTAGGATCGAGCTTGGATCGAACTGGTGTCGAACTGGTGTCGAACTGGTGTCGAACTGGTGTCGAGCTGGTGTCGAGCTGTACTGGGCTGGTGCCGGGCTGGGTCTGAGCCGTAAATGTAGGAGCCTATATACTGTAGTACATACATAGTAGTACTATGTAGTGTGCCTGGGGAAGGGAGCGTACATTACAGTATGCTGCTTTTCTGTTTCTGTTGTATCTTTGTACACTTGCAGCCATGCATCAGAAAGACCTGCCAACGCCTCCACGTAATGCTATGCAGTCGCGACCAACCCGCGGTTGCTGTTTCAGATTCTCGTCACGACCATCACACCGAGGTCTCTCTCTCCTAGCCATCTCGTAGAGAAACTTGAATTGGTCACTTCACATTCGCCTTCCACAGCGTGTATAACGTTCTTGGTACATAGTATGTCACTCTAATAATGTTTTTGTGTGCTGGAAACGACCAGTGTAGGGCGGGGAAAAGCCATGAGTTACATTACATAGTAGGCTTTTAGACAAGAAGACATTAAAAAGGGCGACAGCGATGCGGTATCTGAAGAGGTGCTATACTATGTACATAGTACTGTAGTAGAGGAAGGACATTGACGATAAGACGCTGTTAGTACAGTACTACATACTAGTACTATAATGTATACTAAGTATGTACTGTAAGTACTCTCAGCCGAGAGGTGAAGAAGATGAGGCTCACTTACTACTAGTACAAAGTATGTATGTAATGTGCAGTGTGGTTGATGAGTCCTCCCTCACTCTTGGCTCACATTTTACTTACTGTATTTTTATAGTAACTTCCCCAACTCAGCCGCCACTTCCTCAGCTGCTTCGACTGGAAGCAAATGCCCAACCTCAGCGACCACATCCAACGTCACGTCAATTCCCAGCTCGGTCAAAACATCCACCGTTTCCCTCTTGACCTTTTCAACCGTTTCCACTTTATCCTTCTCGCCAGCGAGGACTCTCAGCTGAAAGCTCCCCTGCTGCTGCCTCTCTTCCGCCTTAATCCTGGCTGCCATATCCTCCACGACACCCCGACAATCTCTCTTCATCCCGAGCTCGACCCAGCCTCGTTTCGCTCCGGGACTCATGCCAACGCAATCTGCCGCTAATCTTCCAAAGACTTGATCAGGCAGGTCTTTGTGGGTGAGCACATTCCTCAACGTCCAGAGCGCGCTTTCAAGCGAGTCGTACGCCTTCAATTGCTGCTCCCTCATCTCTGCCGGAAGTACAAGCTGTCCAGGTGGGGCCGGAGCGAGGAGCAACAATGCTTGGACGGTCGTGGTCTTGCTGGTGCTCTCTTCTTTTCCCCTCGAAGTCAATGTGTGGAGGAGGACCTCCCAAGCAACCTTCGCAGACATGCTATGAGCACAGAGCACGACTTTCCCTGATGGGATCAGGTCTTCCTGCTCGCCGTCATCATGCGCAAGGCTCGCAAGGCTCTCCAGCAGCGCGACCACATCTGCCGCGAGGGCTGGTATGTCGTAGTCTTCCAGCGGATCCTGCTCGGAGGTGAGACTGGATGAAGTCTCCTCGCTGCATCCTGTTCCACGATACGAGACAGCAATGGTTGTGCAAGATGGGTACGTCTTGCTCAATATCAGCTGTACGGGCTCGAACGTCGATGCGGAACCGCCCCAGAATGGGAGGAAGATGACGGTCGGTGCGGATCTATCAGGCACCGATGGTTCGTAACATCGGATGCTAGTAGCCAGTTGCCGGCTTCCTTCCACCGCATCGCCAGTTGGCGGTAGCGGCGACCGTAGTGCAATGACCTTTGAGTGAATTGACATAATATAAAAATATAAAGTATGACGAAGGACACAGTCGGAATCGAGAAACATACTTAGGCGCCTCGACTCCCACAGGGCCACCCAACGCGTCTTATACTTACTAGTTTCATCATAAACACACGTTCACAATGGTCCCGTCTCCATGATATCATTAACACTCAGCGTATCATTCATTCATTCATTCATTCATTGCGCGGAATGCCACGAGGCTGTAATTACTGCAGTGTGTACATGCAATGCAGTAAGTACATACATAGTAAGGTAAGTACTATGTAGCGGATCGATTCCGGAACGAACGTGAGAACCGGAGAGATAATACTCCCGCGTCCAAGGCCGGAAGAGGAAACTGAACCAAAAGAAGCACGCGTGCATGGGGTAAAGTACTATGTAGGCAGGCGGCCTGATTACGGTAGCGTAAGGTTCAAGTTGTCGGATGCGAAAATACAAAAATTTACAAGGACAGCGGTTGGTAGCTAAACCGGTTTGGGCAGTACTACTTGTGCGTTCGACGGGTCTGACAGGTCTGACGGGTCCGCTTCAGCCTGCTGAGATCTTGCATACCTACCTACACAGTACGCGCGTCGGGATACGTGGACCCAGTACTGCGTACATATGTAGTATGGAGGATCTAAGATGTTTAGGCTAGTGGCTCTCGTGAACACCTACACACCCATGGGGCTGTCAAAGAGGTTGCTATTGTGGCGACAGAAAGTAAGCCCGTCGACAGTACAATGCCTATGCCGGTCGGGGCCTGATCCATCCGGAAAACTATGTAATTCTTGCGGTCAAAGAAAATAGAGAATGTTCCGTTTCCCGTTCCAGCCTCAAATCCCTGACCGTCATTGGATAATACCAGTAAGTTATGGCCAGAAGTCTATCACTTAGGAAGCCCTAAATCCGCTCAATCTTGCTTTTCCATGTGCCTCGTCGTAGAAGTAAGTCATAAGCTCGTAGCGTACGTATGCGAGTCCAAAATCCGCGTTTCAGAAGCTGCGGGCCGCGTCGATTCGCAGGTGCATACTAGTATTTCGTGGTTCGCGGCAAATTTGGCTTGCATGCTGCATAGATCTGAAATCGTGATTTCATTACGCCCTGGGGTTTGGTCATGTATCATTCGGTATCGCTCAATTATTTCGCTTTTTGCCGTCGCCCAGCTTGCTGACAACAATCTGTGGACTCCGTGTCTGATTCGTGGAATCAAATTCCGATGTCGTCGTCCACAGAGGGATTCTGGTTCTGCCGCTACACGATCAATGAGGTGGTTTCGTAGCAGCAGGAGCAGAAGCTGGAGGAGGCGCAGATGCAGGTACAGGTTGTGGTATGGTAGATTGCGGCGTGGGTGGCGCGGGTGGCGCCAGAGGGCTCGTGGGGTTGTGTCTTTGGGTTTGCACCGCAGCTGGTTGTGGGGACGGGGGTGGCCGGTGTTGCTGCGGCGGAGGCGGCGGCGGCGGCGGTTGTTGTGGAAGGGGTTGAGGAGGATATTGCGTGTTTGAAGGAGGACTACCCTGTGGACCGTTCGGTGGAGGGGCTTGAGAAGCATATTGCGGATTCGAAGGAGGACTACCCTGTGGACCGTTGGATGGAGTCGGAGCTGTCCGTGAGTACTCTTCAATACCTTGCAGCATTCCATTGGGATGCCCAGAATAGTCAACGTTCATATGGCCACACATCACCACATCTGCTTCTCCCATGGGTTGCCATCTCACGTTTCTGAGCCTGGTCGCGATAGGTCGTCCCCCCTGATCGAAGGCCGGTTCCGGGGAGACCATGACACCTGCCTTTCCGAAAAACGTCGGTGCAATGGTGAGAATGACAGAATCGATCAGATGTGAGCGATGCATCCTCAGCAGCTCAGAAAGAACAATCCCACCTCCCTCGACCATGATGCTCTTTATGCCTTCCCGGAACAACACATTGAAGATACCCTCCCAATTCAGCCCACCTTGTGTAGGGATGTAGTCATTGATCATGAGGTATTCTCCACCATGGGCTTTCAGTGTGCTCACAGCCACAGGATGCAGCATTGCACCAGGAGCTACCACGACCCAAGGCGCCTTGCCACGGCCCTCAGATGCAGTTTTGAGCACCTTCATCTCTGGATGGATTCGTAGTCGTGCGTGAGGATCGATAATGATCGGCCGCGGTTGGAATTCCCAAGCAAGTCCACCGTAGCCGGTAGAATTGGCGAGTCGGCAATTCAGTGCAGGATCATCTGCGATGGCTGTGGCGACGCCAACCAGGATTGCGTCGTGTCGACTTCGTAGATAGTGTGTCATAGCTTTCGTCTCGGGACCAGAGATGGCCGTAGGTATTCCGGGAACTTGGCTGATCCGGCTGTCCAAGCTACTTGCCCAAGTGAGGGTGACATGAGGTCGCGGCCGCACATTCGCCAGCTTGGGGTCAGGCACGTAGGATTCCAGAAAGGCTCTGGCATGGTGTGGGTACTGTAGAGTGTCCCAACGGATTGCCGGTTCACTCCGGGCTTCTGGTTTGACCGGTTCCAATCGACCAAAAACGCCAGGCTGCGCTGGAGGCTGAAATTGAGGGGGTTGGGGAGGCGGTGGTGCAGGCGGTTCTCGCCGCGCACGTTGCAGACTGAAGCCCTTGTGTGCTTTGAGCCCTGTCCGATTGTGCCCTTGTCGCCAGGCATATTGCACGTTCCGGACGTCGGACATCTTCATGAACTTGCCCCCTGCAGCGTGCATCTTCTCTGGCTCTTCCCACATCTTCCAGTAGATCGAAGCTGGCATATATGCTTTGGCCGCCTCACGGCGAGCGGTATCCATGATTCCAGTGTTTCTTTTCGTCCCATCAATGTAGTCCAGGTCATGGGAATGTTTAACCACTCCGTCCGTAGCACGAGAAACGGTACAAGTGTTGTTCGGATTGAACGCCACCTTCATCGTCATGGCGCATGTCTTCTCCTCGCGCGTTCGTTTCTTCCTTTGTTGTTTGCCCTCCGGTGTTGGGCGAGGGGTGTATGACTTTGGGTTGGCGCGCCGCAGTCTGCAGGCATAATACTCTACCGTGACGGCGTGGTCTTCTGGCTGGGATTCCGTTGTCCTCATCTTGCGCCAGACATTGTCCACGAATGGGAAATATGTATGCCAATCTGCTACGGATAGTTGGACTGGGTCGTCGAGGCTGAAGAGGCGCTGACGGATATCGGCAAGATTCGGTGGATTGTCAAAGACGCTGTAGTCGGGAGGTTCGTCTTCAACGACAGTGTACTGTCTTCCGTGTGCGCGTTTCCCATCGGCTCCTGCTCCGGCGTCTCCATCGGCTCCACCTTCATCCTCGTCTTGATCGTGCATGCTGGTGTCGTTGAGAGCGTCATCATCACCGTCGCTCTCGAGCTGATCATCATCCTGATGGTCGAGCTCGTCAGCGCCATCGGGAGTCTCAGGGTCCGTGCTCATTGTATGATCAGCGCGGAGAGGTTGTGATGGACGAAATGATCGACAGCGGTAGGGCTGCGGGTATGCGGACTTGAGGGAATAGACGCGTTCTCATTCGTAAAGCAATTGGACTTCGCGCAGTCTGACTGAAGGTATCAACATGACAATACGAGTAGAGTAGAAGGGGATGCAGAGGTAATGGATGTCATCTGCGTGTTCGGGAAGGGCTCTGTCGTTCACACGACACTCACTTTTGCCTTGGATTCACACATCAAAAAGTGAGCCGAAAGTGAAAGTTGCGCGATTCGAGGGTCGAGTTTGGCCAGTTCGAGGTTCTGATCAGCGGCTCAAGCTCCACTCGGCTCGCCAAGCGCATCTCATGCAAGGGACCGGCTCAACTAAAATCACCTCGAAAATGAAATGTGATAGGTCTCAAAGGCGAGGTTTTAGTCCACAGCGAACCATGGCATCAAGGCTCGACATAGCAGACTAGGTGGGAAGCTTTCGTGAATTGCCGTTAACAAGCGTCCCTTTTCGCGTTTTGCGCAAGAGCTACTAAAAACCGCCTGGCAAGAGCTAAAAGGATTTCTCGAGCGTCGCCCCCAGCGACAGAGGTCGATGCGGAGATGACGATGCCTTCCTCCATCCCTGCCTGCTAAGAGGCATCCTCCGTGTCCGTTCATAGGTTACAGTTCCGTCGATTGCGCAGACGATGTAAAACACTTTTGGGTATCATAATCCAACAAATCCATCACTAACGTCTCCGAGTTACCTTCTGCCTCCATACCTCGGTCTGCTTCTCGACCGGCTTCTTGTTCTGCTCCGACTCTTGCTACGGCTGTAGCTGCTGCGAGAGCTGTAACTGGGGCTTCGCCTTCTCCGTCGCGGTGGGCTTCGAGCTGGCGGACCGCGTCTTCGGGGCGGAGTTCTGGATGGCGACCTTGAGTATGATGGGGACCTCCTACGCCGCCTCGGCGGGGAAGGCGATCTTGAATGTGTGTCGCGTGGAACGTACGTATCATCTTCTGGCCCTCGTCTGCCTCCGCCGTATCCTCCTCTCCGTGGGGGTGGGCTTCGGTACCTGGATGGTGGGGGTCCTCTCGGCGGTGGTGGTGCATAGCGGGACGGCGGTGGACCACCGTATCTGGAATTCCTAGCTGGCGGCGGTGATCTAGAGAATGCCCTCCGTGGAAGGACAATGCTGACGGAGATGGGCACGCCATCCAGTTGAGCCTCATGCATGTGCGCAATAGCTGATTCGGAGCCAGAAGGATGATCGTAGAGAATGTAGGCTGTCCCGCGATTTGTCATGACTGTCCGCCATTAGCAGCTGCCACCAGCAATTTGTCAAGCTAAAACATACACTGTTTGTTGAGCGGGAGATCAACTGATTCAATACGACCATAAGAGCCGAAGATCTCGCGCAGATGTGCTTCAGTCACATTCTTGGTGAGTTTTTCCACCACAATCTTCGAACTCTGTAATCGTCGGGGGTCTCTGCTGGGACTGCGAGTGTAGCTTCGGTCTCGATAGGATCGTCTGTCGCCGCGACTTGGGCTTCTGCTGCGCGAAATGCTGCGACTGTGACTTCTGCCGCGGCCGTGACCGTTGAGTCCATCACGATGAGGCGATCGAGTACGCGACCCTGAACGGGAACGGGCTGGTGATCGTGTTCTTGTCCGGGACCTGGACCTGGACCTCGGAGAAGGCGACCGTCGCGGTGAGCGCGAGGGGTTGAAGGGTGGTGAAGGTGCTCTCAGGACCGAAGTTGGCGTGTGAGTTCGCGCAGGCGAACGGCCCCGTGACGGCGACCTTGAAGGCATATTGAGAGTTGTGATCGTCGTTAACTTTGTAAGACTTCTAGGACATGGTTGATAGAGGGATTATGTGCCAGAGTTGCAGGGGTCGCAGGGTATGTCTGGCAGTTCCCGCGCGCCCGATTTCAACGATGAAAATGACGTTGCGCGAAGTGCGTTAATACTCGACAGTACCACTGCGTCTTGGCGCTGGGAGCTCCACACCACTGACACTCCAACTTCATTCTGCGTCAAAATCCATCTTGGAACTCCCTCAGACTTACCAAAGGCAACAGCGTACGATTACGAGTAGGATGGCACTTTCATGAATGCCCCGCTGCTGGAGCATCCTCTTCCGGCAAATGATGTCTTCCACGTCTCCTCCGCGGCCAATATCGTCCAACGGGTCGTAGATCACGAAGCTTTCCCCGCAAAGCTTCTGTCACCTTCTTGAAATGCAACGCTTCCCAGCCAATTGGAGGTTCTGCTACTCTAGGGAATCCGGCTATAAACGAGCACCGCGGAATGCTGGAATCCTATGCCGGACCGCAGTGGCAGTTGGAGGAGCCACCCAGCATGGCTTGCATAAAAGGTCAAGGACAACGTCAAGTGCAGAGTGAACCATTTCTCAATCATCATATGCCAAAATGCTCGTGCCTCGCGTTGCGGCTGGCGCCCTTATCCTCCAGGTAGCTTCGTGCGCCATCCCCTTGTCTGTTTTTCACCGGCCCAAAATGCCAGCAAGCCTCTTCTGGAGTCCTTCGTTTCGTACTCGATCGAGTTTTCTTCGTTCCCAGACTTTGCCGGAAACTCCAGTCAGCCAAACACCTTCTCGTATGATCTTCTGAACAACCTTCGTAACCTCCAAGGATCATATCCCATCATCCGAGTTGGGGGGAATACAGAGTACGTTGATCCGTGGAGTTTGAGGCGGGCGTTCTAAATGAGAACATAGAGACTATGCAACTTTCAATGCATCCCAGGCGGAGGCCCTGGTTGGCAGTTACAATTTTAGCCGATCCAGGGATTACCCAACCACGATCTCTATCGGTCCCGAGTATTTTGACTCTTATTCCACATGGCCTGGAGTGACCTACATTCATGGCTTCAACATGGGCAAGAACGGCACAGCAGGCTACAACACGTTGGTTGGCACCGTGCCCTTAGTGTGCAAGGTTCTCGGCACGAGCAAGGTCGCCTATTGGGAAATGGGCAACGAGCCCGATCTCTTCAAGACCAGTTCGCAGGGTCCAGTCCGGCCCAGCTGGTGGAATGAAACCGACTATGTCGAGGAGTGGCTCAACAAGACCCGCATCATTAGACAGTTGGTGCAGCAGAACTGCCCAGACGTCATTGCCCAGGGCAAGTTCAAGTTCTACTCGCCCAACTTTGCAGGCACGGCCAACAGCTTGAATCTCATCACGACCTGGAAAGCAGGATTGAATGCGGACAACAACATTGCGTTCATCGACAGCCACAAGTACGTCTCCTTCTCCCCGTATTCGCGTCTGTGAGTATGATTATCTCTTGCTGACGACCGCCAGCTACATCGGGGGAGCGACCCAACCCGGCGTGACCCTCCAAGGCACCCTGATGAACCACACCTCAACCGTGCTATCAATCAACAAGCACCTCAATGAGTCGATGCTCCTCGCCTACACCGGCCTCCCCTATATCCTGGGCGAGACCAACAGCCTGTACAACGAAGGAGCACCCGGCCTGTCAAACTCATTCGGTGCTGCGCTATGGGGCGTCGACTTCAACCTCTACTGCGCAGCCACGGGAATCGCCCGCGTCCACATGCACCAGGGTACTAACTACAGATACCAATCGTGGCAACCAATCGACACGGTCAACGCAACAAAAGGCACCAAAGCTCCCTATTACGGGAACATCATGGTTGCGGCTTTCCTCGGCAACCTGACGGCCGGCAACGTCAGCATCGCCGACCTCGAGCTCGGGAGCACCTACCAGAACGCCTACGCCGCGTACATGGACGGCCGGCTGCAGAGAATCGCAATCATCCAGCTAAACGCCTACAATTCGACTTTTAACGGTAGTGGGACCGGCACCGCCACCAATACCAAGCCCCGCCCAACCGAGACTTTCAGCTTCCAATTGCCCGCCGGCCAGACATCCGCGTTGAGGGGCTTGAATGTGCAGCGCCTTCTCGCGAACGGGAGCGACGCCATCACGGGCATTACCTTTGACGGCATATCGTACAACTTGGAGCTGGATGGGGGAAAGCCGGTGACCTTGAACAATGTCACCAAGGGCGAGGTCTTGCAGGCCGCTCAGGATGGGACCGTCTCCGTTACCCTGCCGTGGTCGAGTGCGGCCATATTGAACCTGCAGTGGTGAAAGCGTCCAAGTGGAGTTTGGGAGGACGTGGTACGGAAATAACACGATAGGAGATGCATATAGCATAGTCGTCCATGAGTGAGGAGTGGATGAAGCACCCGGATTGTCTGCAGGGGAAAGCAAATAGACATACGCACCAAGCCAGCCAGGCCAAGATACTGGCTGGCATGACGGTTGCTGAGCGCGCACCAGCCCGCTCATTGCGTACCTCGACGGAATAGAAGGGAAGTTGGAACGCGCGATCTTCGTCTATCTCTCTATCTTTGTGTTGTCGTGAAGACGTAAGGATATACTCTAAGCGGCCGAGCAACCCTTAACGAAGTACTGGAAAAGGTAGGTAGGTTGTCCTCGTAGGAGAGAACCGTATCCGAATCCCCGTAGTCCCATATACCTTGTAGAGTGGGAGTACGAGCAGGCCATTCGTACAGCATGCATCCAGGCAGGGATCACGATCGGAGTTTGACGTCCTCGCCCGCCCACACCCTGCCGTCTCTGTTCGCCTTGATCCTCAACCTCCTGACGCGCTTGATGTCCTCCTCGTTGTCGTGCGTCAGGTACCACGTCCAGACGTTAGCCAGCCAACTCAAGCCGATCGCGCCGGCGCAGACGCCAAACGAGACTTTGTATCCGTTATGCGCATATCGTTCCTGGAACAGCTGTGGGCCAATAACACCGCCGACCTGGCCGATGCAGGACTGGAACGCCAGAGTGAAAGCCGTGCCTGTGGAGCCTACCAGACTTGCAGACCGCCCTGTTGGGGAGGAAAAAAAGAGTTTGTCAGCTCATGGTCATGACGCCCGTAGGCAAGGATAAATGAAGCACAGCACTTACACGCCCAGAAGGGGATGAAATACACGGAGTAGAACGTCGTCCCGAAGATCACGGCAATGTACGTGGCATGGCGGCCCACGTTGAAGCACAGGACGAGGAAGAAGGCTAGCGCGCCAGCACAGATGACCATGATGAACTTGGGCCGCGTGAGATATGCTTTGCTGAGGAACCATCCCGCGAAGATGATGGATAACACGGTCGCGGCCGCGGGGGGGATGTTGAGCAGCTGGTTTCGTGGCAGGCCTGCGAAGCCCAGGCTCGTCGTCACGGTGGGGAGCTGCCACTGTAGGCCGTAGCCGCCTAGGTTCATCAGGATCTGGGATAGGCAGAAGGCGTAGGTGCGCGGGTCCTTGAGCGAGGCTAGGACTTCGGCCTTGTCAAATACTGGGTCGTGCGTGCGGGGGGCGTTGTCTGTAAGTCGGAGTTCGAGGTATTCCTGCTCTCGGGGCGTGAGCCATTTGGCCGAGCGTGGCGACTTGGGATAATCTGGGAGAACGAGGAAGACGACGCCGGCGAATAGGATGGTGAAAAGGCCTTCGAGCAGGTAGACCCTGAAAAAATCGGTTAGTCCTCGTCGTTAGGGCTCGTGCTTTCGAGAGGGAGAGTACGAAGAGGGTACGGGTACGCGAGACATCGAGATCTGCGCGTGGGAGGCTTACCATCGCCAGGCGCTGAGGCCGCCCAGACCGTTCATGTACGAGATACCATAGGCGACCAGCGAGCCTACGATACCTGCACAGTTTTGGAAGCCGAACATCCACATGATTGGCTTGCCCATCTCGTCGCTGCGATACCAGCTACAGAGCTGCGCCGCAAGGCCAGGAAACAGGCCAGCCTCCATCATCCCTAGGAAGAAGCGCGCAGCGTAGAGGCCTTGCCTGTTCTGAACCGCGGCATGGCATGCCAGAACCTATACCGTGGTTTGGTCAGTGCGAATGCGACAGCGAAGCCGCAGAACGACCTACCAAGCCCCAAGACGCAATGATTCGAGACTGCCAGTTGCGGGGAGTCATCTTCTTAAGCAGCAGATTACTCGGAACTTCGAAGACGATGTAAGATATCTGCTGGATGTTAGCTCGCGAGCACCATGGAGAGAGTCGTGAGGTATGGTTTCCAACACCCCTCCCTGACTTACAAAGTAGATCGACTGCACCCAGTTGTACTGGTTCGACGTCATGTTGAGCTCCGTGAGGACGTTGCGCGATTCGCCGACTTGGAGGACCTTGACAGTGGCGGCATTGGTGTAGTCGACATTCTTGAGCATGTACATCAGGCCAATGAGCAGCAGAAACCGCTTGTCCACTTTTCTCATGATCTTGCGGTCATCCTCTGCAGTGAAGGAGCTCAGGAAAGCCTCCCTGTCATCCTCCGAAATGGACAACGTGGGAGAATCCCCGACAATTGTGTGAGGCTCGACTCTAAAGTTCGCCTGCTTGGACTCTGGATATGGGATTGTGGCTGCCATGACTTGAAAATGCTGAAACAAGATATGCAGCAGCGATCAATACCAGTGCAACTTTGGAGAATGCTCTCGAGAAGACAGGTTCAGCAGCTTTCCAACGAATCGAAATGGTACTGAGAAGACAGGGACACTCCGAAGTAAATCAAGTCGCTGGAGCTTCTAAAGAACGAACCATCGGAAAATCCTTTCTCGGCCACCAGAGGCTGCAACCGGCTGCTCCGTATGTTCTCGCTTTTATCTTCATGATCGGCATGCAACGGCGCTCCCCCTGTGTGGACGATGTGTGCATTGTGTAAAGGGACAGCATGGTGGCAAACTCTGATTCGCCTAGATACGACCGCCCCGTCGCAATGCCGGCCATCGCGTGCTTGATGCATTCGCTAGCACAAGGAGACAACAAGGAGTGGAGCTGAGGACAATGTGATGAAATGACAAAATTGATTGTAATTACCTGGCAACGGGGGGTATATCGCAAACCGGAACGGCACCCAATCAATGATTCGCATGCAGACAGGTTGCTGAGCGGAAAAGCTTGACAAGCACGCCATGAGCGGAGCTTGAGGTGTCGGGAAAACGCCCTGCTTTCATTCTCTTGGTATCATGTGTGGCAATTGTTTGCAGACGGCGCGTTGTCCTTGTCCTAAAGGAGAGAGGCCGAAGTAATGGCTGGTGGTCTGGCCTTGGGCATCGAGCACGCAATTGACTGAAGACTTTTCCTTCCGCTTTGCGTGTTGCGCGATCGGAACGTGGAAGGATTAGGAAACATTGTACTTGGAGTCCGCAAAATTGCTGCTGATGGCACTCTTCACCATGAGGTTGGGATGCCAGTGCCGCGCACCGAGCTCGGAGAGGGGGGCGGACAACTCGTGGCAGATCGCGTACTGTCCCTAGTAGCGGGGCTGCTTGGGGTTCGCCAGCGACCGCCCGTGTTGGTCAATCTTTGCGAGTACAGACGATGCGATGAATGGTGGCGCCCGATATTCTTGAGCCTACAGGTAAAGACGTCGATGTATCTATCGAGTATTGAGGACTGTGAGAGTTGGGATGCCAAGCCCAGTGACGTAGCGTGCACCAAGAGCAACCTTCACTGTAGTCGGCATTGCGGTTGGCGTTGCGGTTGGAGCTCTTCAATCGCAATTGCCGCCAACGAACATCGCTCTCTGTTCGACACCAAGCTGCAAGCTCGAAGGTGTGTATAATCCTGCTTCAAGCATGTCGCCTCCATGGACGTTCTGCCCAAAAAGGCCCCAGCATCAGTCTCGTCGTCATACGCAGCAGTGTACTTGCTCAGGCCTTCTCTGCTCCATCGTCTGTCCGAAGCGGCAGCGCTGAGGTGCCATCCTCTTCCTTCTTCTTCTCTTCAGCGCCCGACTCATCCTCCTTGTACACGTCGTACCGGTACTTGGCTCCTTCATGATCATCTCTCAGCCTACTCTGTCCTTTCCCATAAACCTTTTCGCGGGCAGTCACTGGCTCTTCGCCCTCCGACCTGGGTTGCGGGTACACACCACGCCGCCTCAGCTCGGGGATCAATAGGTCAACCACGTCCTCGAACGTCCCTGGTGTCGTCACGTAGGCGAGGTTG
Organism: Phialophora tarda; assembly: GCA_016109495.1. Taxonomy (NCBI): domain Eukaryota; kingdom Fungi; phylum Ascomycota; class Eurotiomycetes; order Chaetothyriales; family Herpotrichiellaceae; genus Phialophora; species Phialophora tarda. The sequence continues at coordinate 1,041,835 of JADWPL010000009.1, forward strand.
AATCCATCGAGGTCTGCTTCCCGGATCCATCTTTCCATCTCATCTGCGACTTTCTCAGGAGTACCTACTCCAACGGGCCCCAGCCCGCCAATTGCAGCCTTCTCAGCAACCACCCTCGGTGTCCATCTTGGAACATCCGGGCTTGTGGTTGTAAAAGCATCGAGCATGCTCCTCACTTTGTGGGCCTCTGTTGAATCGGCAGCAGTGATATCTTGGTCTAGTGGAATCTTGGAGATATCGATCCCGGTCCACCCAGAGAAGAGTACCAGTCCACCGATGGTGGAGGCATACTTCTTCGCCTCTTCTAGCTTCTCCTGGGCCTCTTCATCTGTTCGTCCGATGATCGGCGTGAAGGTGCCAAAGAACTTGATCGATTGAGGGTCCCGGCCTTTCTCTTTAGCGAGTTGACGAATCTTGGCAATCTTGGGTTGGAGCACCTGGGGGCTGTGCGAAGATACAAAGATGGCCTCCGCGTGCGTGGAAGCAAAGGCAGACCCTGCAGGTGAAGTGCCAGCTTGAAACAGAAACGGCGTCCGCTGCGGCGAAGGGTCCACAATATGTCGAGAATCGAGGTTGAAATACTTGCCGTGGTGATGAATCGTGCGGATCTTGTCAGGGTCGACATATGAATCTGCCTCTGGGCTGGGGTCAAGCGCGTCATCAGCCCAGGAGCCTTCCCAAAGTCTAGCGCAACGGCAGGTTAGCACCCATTCAGTCCCGTGTGTTCGTTGGCACTCACTTGTACAGAACTCTCAGGTACTCATCGGCTTGCAGGTACCGTTCGTCGTGGTCGATGGGGTTGTCGAGGCCGATGGCTTTGAAGGCGGCCTTTTTCCACGAGGTAACGATGTTCCAGCCGATGCGGCCGTTGGTCAGATGGTCGAGAGTCGAGAACCGCTTGGCAAGCAGAAATGGAGCCTCGAACGAAGTCGAAGCGGTGATACCGAAAGCCAGGTTCTTCGTGACCGCTGCCATGGCTGAGATGGGCTTGGGGTCCATTATCAATACCGGCCTCGAATGATTTCAAGAGCAGGGACTCACGATGGTCGGATCCGTCATCGGCCATTGTGCTGCACGCCGGATGCAGTTGTCAAGACTGTCCTCATAAGTGTCGTACCCGCCGTAAGTGTCGGCGAGAAAGAGGGCGTTGATATCGCCACGTTCAAGAATTTTCGCCAATTCGATCCAATATTCGAGTTTCCTCTTCGTGGCAGATTTGTCCTTCGGGTTCTGGGATTTGTTCAGCTTCCATCAAAGACAAAAGCGCTCGGGCTCCAATATCGGGCCCTGCTTGACGAGCTTGTTGCGAGGAAATAATTACCTTCCATTGACCTGGCGAAAGATGTCCCACCGTTGACATGTCAAACGCATTGAGCAGGATCTGCTTTTTGACGGCCCCATGAGAGCCATTGCTTTCTTGTATGGAACCCATATTGAGGAAGCTTCGAGGTCGATGCACTTACGAATTTGACGTCCTGTGCAATGTCTGAAGTCTTGCAAATGCTGCAGCGACCCGATGCTTTCAACAACGTCCGAATTTCGATGCAGATTTCCTCACGGCCCCTCGCACTGTACACCGGAACGGCTCCGAATCGCGCTTCTGACAAGGCCACTGTCTTGGTTTCGATGCCGGACGATCTTCTCCGCAACCACCTCCGAGGATGTTGTATGGCGTGATTTTAGGTCGGATGCCATAATACACGCGAACTGGGGTCACTCTCGAGCACTTGCATATAACAGATCCTGCATTGTGGAGTCTTTGTGTTTGATTGCGGAATCCGACAAGATCTTCACCGGTAAGGCTCGGGTAGGGGTATATCTCTGGGAGTAGTTGCAGCATCTCATGTCTTTACACTGTTAATCCGAACTAGATACCTGACGGTCCCGAGCGAACGGTCCGCCCTTGTCTCGCTGCCACGCACACGCCTGGAAAATACTCCATCTCATTCGTGGTGCAATGCGATACTGCATCAGTCTTGCCAAGTGCAACTTTGTTCGCTTTCGGATACCCACCCTTCATCAGGGTGCTATACGAGCTGGTCAGATACCTCGACCGGAGTGGCGTCCACATGTGCTTCAAGCTCCACCCCAAGCAGGAACAGGACGAGCGAAACTTCGGCCCCAATCGTCTTGTCCAGTGGCAGTCCTCGAATTACCCGCATACCGTCACCGACAGTCTATTCCACAGGCACAGGGAAGCGATCGCCCCGAAAATACTTCTCCTCAACGTCCATAGCAACACCCCTATGTATATCGGACGGAAAGAATACAGAGAGCACGCAGAAGACGCTCAAAGCTGGTGAATAGCGCCGGGCTGGTTAGGGCCGTTGTACGGTGCAATGGCAATGATTCAGACTCTTGAGCCAAAGCGGATAACCGCCCTACAACGTCTTGTTAATACTCCTGTCCCACGGTACAAGGCGTGTGGTGGCGATTCGCGCAGATGATGCTCCCAGACAGCTGGGCTAGAGAAAAACCTTCGACGTCCAAGCCCACCTTCGGAGGACTGTGAAGGACATCTATTGCCAACCCGAGCGGTGCAAGAAGCTCCTCAGTGGATATTACGGGATCCCACTATATGTTGCCATAGTCAACGTGTTCTCATATTTAGTGCCAAATCCCAACTGTCAGAGATGACAGGCACTCTTTGGTATATACCGTACTGTAATGCCACGTACAGCATTGCTTGGCAGAAGCCGTTGGACAGTCACGAATGGGAGGCAGGGAGATAAGACCGGAGCGTCGTCGAACTCCGACTCCTGCGTATTTCGGGCAATGGTGTCAATTTGTGGGTCCCGTTCGTGATGGGTGCCCTGGGTCAATGGCCACCATGTAAACTTCGGTGGTACAGATGCATAAGCAGGTGTTACAGGCACCACAAGGGTGAGTGGGGGCCAGATTCTGTGGGCTGCAACACAAGCAACCGCGAGTACAGTTGAAATCTATCCGTTCTGGTGTCCTTATTTCCGCGATCCCAGGACATAATCCGGATCAAAGGAAACAACAGGGAAAGCTCTCTTTGCCATGGTGAAAGCGTCGGCATCAATTGATGGCCCGGGGCCTTCTCAGCCAAGCACGGCTGCTGATCGCAACGGAGAGTCTGAACCCTCTCCGGCGGCACAAAGACTCAAACAGGTCGCATCCACCTTGGCACCAACAGCGGCGGCAGCAGCACATGCAGCGACAACGACGCCGACACCAACAACGAGTCGGCCTGCAAACGTGCTCCATGAAGGATATCCCGTCTCGGAACTGACTCTTCCCGACCACCATATCGACAATGTGAGAAGTTTGAAAGTCGTGGTTATTGGGGCCGGGCTCTCGGGAATCCTGGCCGGGATATTACTGCCTGCGAAAGTGCCCAACATTCAACTGACGATTCTGGAGAAGAATGAGGACGTGGTAAGTTGATAAGGCATCTGGGATAGGTGGACACAGGGGGGACAGGGGCGCGTCCGAAAACACACGTGCTGACCACCAGCATGATTTACCAGGGCGGAACGTGGCTAGAGAACATCTACCCGGGAGTCCGATGCGATATACCGTCGCACGTCTACCAGTCGACCTTCACCCCTTACACGCAATGGTCGCAGCAATTTGCCGAGGGGCACGAGATCCGCGACTGCTGGCAGGCGCAGGCCCGCAAATACGACGTCTACAAATACGTCAAGTTCGGGCGCCGCGTCGAGGACGCGCATTGGTCCGACGCCGACGGGCAGTGGACGATCACGGGTGTGTCTCGCACAACAACGGGCGGCGGCGGCGGCAGCAGCAGCAGTGGCGTCCCGTTCACTGAGAAAGCCGACTTCGTCCTCTCGGCGATCGGGCGGTTCAACGACTGGCGGCTCCCTGCGTACCCGGGCCTGTCCGACTACCAGGGCCACCTCCGGCACACGTCGAACTGGGATCCATCGTTCGACCCGACGGGGAAGCGCATCGCCATCATCGGCAACGGCGCCAGCGGGATCCAAGTCCTGCCCAACCTCCAGCCCCTGGCAGGCCACATCGACCACTACGCGCGCAGCCGGACATGGATCGCCGGGTCGTGGGCAGGCGACGAACGCACCTTCGCGCCGCAATGGATCCCCGAGGAGCAGAAGCGCCGGTTCCGCGACAGCCCGGAGGTATACCTCCGCTTCCGCAAGGAGCTGGAGGACAAGTACTGGCGCCGCTTCGGGTCGACGTTCCGCGGGTCGACGGAGAACGAGGACATGCACCCACGCTTCATCCAGATCATGCGCGACCGCCTGGCCGGTGGGGGCGCGCGGGACCCCGAGCAGCTGCTTGACCGGCTCGTGCCCGACTTCAGCCCCAACTGCCGCCGACTGACGCCCGGGCCGGGCTACCTCGAGGCCCTGGCGCAGGACAACGTGACGCTGATCCAGGACCCGATCCGCCGCTTCACGGCCACGGGCATCGAAACCACGAAGGGCGACCACCGCGCCGTGGAGGCCATCCTGTGCGCCACGGGCGGGGCCGTCGACTTTGTCCTCCCCTTCCACGTGCGTGCGCGGGGCGTGGACCTCGTGGATGCGTGGAGGCCCCTGGTGTCGCCCGAAAGGAGTGCCGACGCAACCCACTTCGGCTGGCCGTACACGTACCTCGGGCTCGCGGTGCCGGACGTGCCCAACTTCCTCTTCATCCACGGGCCGCACGGCGCAGGCCCCTCCGGCACGGTGCCCCATAGCGTGGAGGTCCAGCTGACGTACTACGCCAAGCTCCTCCGCAAGGTGTCCTCGCAGGGGATCAAGGCCATGTGGCCGTCGCGGCGGGCGGCCGACGACTTTGTCGCCTACGCGGACGCCTTCTTCCCGACCACCGTGCTGACGGACAATTGCAGTTCTTGGGCGAATGGCGGGAAACCCGGCGGGCGCATCCACGGCATCTGGCCCGGCAGCGCCGGTCACGTTACGCTGGTCCGCAAGGAGCCGCGCTGGGAGGACTGGGAGTACGAGTACTTGCACGAGAGTGGGAACCGGCTCATCGGCTGGTTCGGAAACGGGTGGACGAGGAAGGAAAAGGACGAGACCGAGGATATGACTCCGTATTTGAAGCTGGAGGGGACCGTTGACCTGAGGGAACTGCATGAGCAGTGGTGGGAGTGAATCTAGTCAGTTAGATAGAACTAGGTCGACCATGAATAATAGTGGGAGTGAAGCTAGTCAGTTAGATAGAACTAGGTTGAGCATGAACAGTGGTGGCAGTGAAACTAGCTAGGTAGATGGATAGAACTAGGCAGAGCATTGCTCTCCAGTTACTTAGATAGATCTAGGCCGAGTATCACTATAGTGTAGTATAGTACACCGTCTATGATATCTAGTTCTTAAGCCCGTCTTAGCATAATGAAACTCTCCGTTGCGTCTTTCTGCCGTCAATGCCTGCTTGCGTGACTGAGTGCTTACACGCGCTTCACTCAACTTTAACCACGACTCTCCCGCCACTGACTTCGCCTCTTCTCATCGAATCCAGCGCCCCGTTGATGGCTCCGAAACCTTCTCTGACGCCCAGAATCGAGGGAGGCACCAAGAGTCCTTGGCTGAGTAGTCGCTCCAGCCACAGCATCAGTGCCTCTCCCACCTCTGGGACCTCATGGAACACTTTGATCGGCATGGTGTGGAAAGTGATACCGGGGGAGGTCTTGGTTTTCGGCAGCCCGGTCAGACCCACAAGGTGGGAACGTGGAAGTGCGGCATCCGTACTAGGTATTGAATCTGGAAAAGCCGCTTCTGTCCCGGGAGTTGAGTTTGGAGGTGCTGCATCCGCGTTTGGTATCGGGTCTGGAAGTGATGACGAGGACGACGACTCTTGCCTTAGGCATTGCATCAAGTGCGTGGCAGTCTCCCTCCCCACCGTGTCGACGGCGAATCTGAGGCCGTTGTTCGTGACCGACCTAACAATGTCGATGGCTCGTGCAGGGTTGTGATTGTCGACAATGACATCGGGCCTGGTCTTCGGATTGGACGTCATATTCAAGGCGTGCTTACCGTGGTCGAGGACACTGATCGTCCGTAACCCCAGCAGCATGGCGATCTGGTTCACCATCAGCGCGCTGGTCGACGAACCGCCCCAGATGGCCACCCAGTCGCCCTGCGTGGCCCGTTCACGCAAGTTGATCCCCTCCAGGCATTCCGACCTAACGTCTTCAGGTAATCGCTGGGGATCCAGCCGCCTGACGATCGAAAGCAGATCCGGACCATTTGCCAGCTTGGAGAAATCGAGACCCGCGCAGATCCCGAGACAGAGAGCTGCCGCCACAAAGGCCACGCCTAGTGCCGAGCCAGATTCCGGGGACACGTTGGGCGGCAAGCGGCAGACATTGAAGTCGGTGGCGACAACGCACTGCTGGTACGCGGCTTTTCGCAGGTCCCTGTAGTCGGTGGAGATGACGATGACCCAGTCGCCGGGCCGGAAGCGCGATTTCTGTGTCGGACTGATAGCGACCTGGCCAACAAGCTCGCGGCCAGAGACATACGGTAGCTCGGGAATGCCAAAGTTGAAGTCCCTGATATCGTCAGTATTCTTCCGCACGGGAAGGAACTACCACCAAGGAGTGAAGTGAACAGGGTTCCTCACGGTGCCTTCCAGTCGATCGGATTGAGACCGATGACCCTGTTGCGGACGAGCAGTTCTCGATCATTGAAGAGCGACGGAGTAGGGTGGTCTGAGATTTCTTCGTACGGCTGTCGGGGCGCGTAGAGGATCAGTGCCCGCTGATGCGTGGAGATGGTCGAAGATGAAGACGAGGACGCTGATGCTGACGACGGCTTCTCAATCTCTCGAATCGACACCTGGAACGCAGCGTCTTTACCCGGACTCGTGGTGGCCTTTAAGGATTGCAAGAATCGAGTGAACCCCATGGCTGGCTGGTGTGACTTGGAATGATCGCTCGGTTCAGTGCCAGCCAGGCCCAAGAAGCGTGTCAACCGGCAGAGAGAGCTTCAGGAGGGCATTTCTAAATCGAGACTCAGCACAGCACATCATGATAGTAACTACCGGATGGACAAAATCCACCGGCCATTAGGTCCAGTAATTCCGGGCGTACTGTATCAGTGTGAGCCGAACAGGACTGGTATTGAGACTCTTGTAAAGACTCGGTCCATCGCGATGCATACAGTATCTCTCGAGCGGGTACCGATCTGTACCTAGGGCCATCAGCTGGAGAAGTGGACTCTGGCCTCACATTGCTTTGCACATGGCGTGTCGAGGCACGATTTTTTTTCACCACCATGAATGTCGTGCTCGCCCCGCCGTGGTCACAACATGGACTACACTTGCCGCTGTACCCGGACAAGGCCGCAGGTCCTCTCGAGGTACATTGCCCATTGTTCGAGAGATATGGTCGCCAGTGAGCATGGTTCGAAAAGGCGCGAGACCTTATCCGATTGCGTGCTCCTAAGCGCGATGACGCGATCCAGGATTCTGGTAGTGTATTGCTGCGGCTGCGGCTGCGGCTGTGGCATGTCGGCGTGGCAGGGAGGCACATCGGAGCGATCTCCTTGACTTGCCGAAAGAAGCGTGCCTCATGTTGACGTTCCTTGCCTTCAACGAATCGAGAAAAAAGCAAACAGGACGACGGTTCAGATGCCGACGATGACCTAAGGGAATGCCAAGGGTTATTCCCGCCTTCGGCTCAGGGTGGTGCCGCCCTGTGCTCACCCCCGGCTCGCGCGAGCCGGGTGAGATAGCGTGTGTGACTCGCCCGAGAGGGAGGCGTCGGTACTGAGATGTCGACCCGTCCTGGGCTTCTTGATTGGCCGTACACCCTGCAGAACGGGCGACCCACGACAGTCCTGGTATCCCCCAACGAAAGTGCGCTCGATACATACCTCGAAAACAGCGCTGCGATATCGACACTTCGGGGTAAGCCTAGGTAAGCTACCCACAGATGACCCCACCAGCAGAGCCCGCTATCCACCCACCGTCCCCAATATGCGCCGGAAGATATATTGAGGAGACAGTCCCAGGAAGCAATAAAAGAAATCCCGAGGACCACTACCGGTTTATGCCGTACTTATAAGCAATAAAAGAAATATGCCCCCAAGACTATTGCGCGTTCTATGTATTAGTCCCGGCAAACAATCAAAGAAACTCTCTGGCGATGCTGAGAGAGAAGAGACCATGTTCCGTACCATGGTACGGGGACAAACCCAAAATGCGTTGCCAGATACTCGTACGAGAGGCCCCGTGATGTTTGATTGTCGACTTCGGCTCTCCAGGCTCGAGAAATGTCGGGGAAAGACATTGTCTCGCCGCGAGACCATGAGACCGCGGCCACCGGAAACTGAGCGGTCACCTTAGCTATCACCTTAGCTAATTACTTATTTGTGGGTCGATTGGAAGAGGATTAATACGAGCTACATAAGTACGCTGCGCGCGGTCCGTTTGAAATTTCAACTGCGGACGGGCCTGAACCGCTCGAACCCTTACGTCCAATCTAGTCGCCAGCTGCACAGCGTGACAAAATGGGAGAGTATCCGCGCTTCGACAGCATCTTGTCCTTGACCCCCCGACGCTTCCATATCTCTGCCGATCCTCCTTTCGGTGGTGGTCTTCTGCTCATCGGTCACGAAAACGGTGAATCCGAAGAAGACGTGGAGAATTCGCCAAGTTCTCATGCGATTCCAAACTGCAAGGCCGGGATCTGGACCTCCCGCCGCCGTGAAGTCGAATCTGGAAACTTTGAGCTCCTTGTCTACTGGGTGGCTCCCGGAGCCATCGATCTCACGCAATCGGTCGCGCAATGGCAGCAATACGAGGACGAGACGAGGGGGATGGATGCCTCTGTGAAGCTCAGTCAGATCGTACCAAAGGGCACAAAGTGGAGAAGAGCAGGAACGTACTATGATGACGGAGGGGTTTTGAACGTGATTTCAACCGAGTACTTGACTCAAGACGCGGCGAGGAAGGTGATGTTTGGGGACTCGGACGCAGACGAGGACTTGCCCTACGACTATTACCTTGAAACTCTCACATTGGCCGATGAGCGAGAGGCCGGAAATGAAATGTACACACTAGGCGGCATGAGTGGTATGTCGTGGCTTCTTGGTCCTCCAGAGCGAAGAGCTCAGGGGAGTGATCTTGTTGAAAGAAATCCAGCTGACCCAAGCGTGATAGTATCCCAGGATTCCGTTGGACAGCCGCCTCACATCGCGTTGGCGGAAGAAAATGGACAGGTGATCGCGTTGAGAATGTACGACACCAGTAAGGCTGGGGAAGAGGCCGACGAGCGTGATGATGGACCAGAGGAAGGTCTCGTGTCTGATGAAGACGCTTAAATAAAGATCTCTGGTTGGCAGGGAGTGAGGATCGGGAAGTACCTCATACAAGAGAACGGATCTATCGAGTGATATCTTATTAAGAACACCATTTCTAGTGACAAAGATAAAGTGAAGCTGGACTATAAGGAAGGAACCTCCGCGGAAAACGGGGATAACCGATCTATCTTCCTTCTTACATTCAGAAAGAGCCTCCCCGCGAATGGACCATGGACATGTGGCCCGCTACATGGTGCCTGCCAACGAGTGTCCCGGCTTCTGGCTTCCTCGCAATACAAATCTCCCGCACCATCGTGATTTGACTGAAATTGTCTTTCGGCTCCTCAACAAACGCATCCTCAAACCCGGCCACATCCATGCTGGAGCGAGAGCTCCCATCCATCAGAACCCCAAAACTCACCTGTCCGATGAGTTTCACCTCGAGCAGCGTTTGGTCCTCCGCAGTCGCACTGGATGCTTCCGAACAAAACGCCCCGCCCATTGCCGTTGCAAATCCCTGCCTCCTGGGTTGCCCTTGCGATATCCTGATCAGAGTGAAGGTCTGCTGGAAATTGCTGGATCGGAACAGTTTCATGGCACAGGTCTGAGAGGCTGAATCCGCATTGGCAAGATCTCCCATCTCTTGGTCCAGGAGCTCACTGAAGGTGGAGTCTTCTATCTGCTGGACGAGGTATCGCCAAAAGGGTGCGTTTAAAGACAACCAATCTCAACTCGGCTGACCTTTGTGGCTCCGTGTCAGCTATTCGGATCGAGGATTGAACACTGACGGGACATCAATCTACAAGGAACCGAACCCCCTGAGAATCCTAACCTCTCCTAGCCTTCATAACGACCTCGTCTGCCTCGGGACACCCCTCACTACACCTCCAGGGCTGCCAAGTCAGGAAGCGCTCTTGGGCCGATTTCCACCCGTTTCTTCAATTCGGCGTCGGGCACTCCATCCTTGATCTTTTGAATCAGTTCCTCCGCGTCAAAGTCCGTCCCAATCGGGTTCTCAGCGAAGTATTGGCTATTCATAAAGTCGTTGGCCGCCTTGACGGTGTCAAAGTTGTCAACCTGCGTCTCGAGCATGTTGCCATCAGGGTCTTTGTAGTAGATGGACGTCGTGGGTCCATGGTTGACGCACCAAACAGGCGCGATTCCGCGGGCTTTGCGTTGCCGGTAAGCCAGAAGCAACGCGGAGAGCGTCGGGAAGGTGAACGCAATGTGCTCCAATCCAGCACTGGTGTGGGTTTTAGGTCCCGTGCCGGGCACGCCGATGAGAGCGATACGATGGTGTTCTTCGTCGTAGGTGATGAACGAGATGAAGTCGTTCCCATAAGTGACTGTCCCTCCCAAGAAGTTCAGATAGAAGTCGACCATTTTCTTGAAATTGCCGGTGCGGAGGACGACATGCGCCAGCGTCGACGGACTCAGCACCTTAGTGCCCTTGTCGTCGAAGTCGGTCTGTTGAAGGGAGCCCATGATCAAGTCGTATCTGTGCTCTCATTCAGGCTTTTCACTTTTAGAGAAGGAAACTCGTCTGCTCAATAGGATTTACGTGCGGAGAAGGATATCCTCCCTTTCAAATGCTACATCATCGATTGGGGTGTCTTCGCGAACCTTGCAGGGAGAGACCGGCCCGAAGCTGGAGTGAGCCTCTCGGACCGAGCCAATTAGTCAATTAGGTCTCGGGCAACCTTTAGCACAATGCCGACACGTGCAATCAGAAGGCATGTTCGGGCAAGCCCCAAGGTGCTCTACTTCTGCGAGCCCCTCTCTGAAACCCTCTCGTCCACGGCAGAGAACCTGTGATGTCCTACGTAACAAAGGAGACTGCCTGGCCCGATGTGGTCGCCCTCGATGACGACGTCAAAAGGGTCATTGGCCTTTTCTACGAGCTGGCAGACAGAAAAGACACCGAGGCGGGTCCACGCATTGCGAGCGAGGTTTTCACCCCAAACGCAAAGTTCATTGCAAGTAATGCAGCGTTTCATGGAAAAGAAGGTAAGCAAGACGCCCGGGGCGCCCTAGAGCACGCCGAAACGAGACCGATGCCAACTATGACCATTCCAGAGATCTCTCGTTGCAGGGATAACGCCTGGGGAGAGGTCATTGCCCGCTGCCATCAGATTCGCAAGGTCTTTGTCCACGACAAGAAGTGCTGCGATCTGTTTCTGCTAGGTACCGTCAAGATGGACCTCGCAAACAGCAAAGTTGTGGAGACGGATTTCAATGCGCATGTTGTTGTCGATGCCCAGAGCGCGGCTAGGGGGAGTCCTCGATTGGAGCTCATGCAGGTATTTGCTGTAAGTCAACCCTTCGTGTTCGACACCTGGTTGCCAGGGAGACGTGGCTAAATGAGAAGCAGGGAAGCGTAAATGCTGGTAAATGAGCCTGACGAGCAGAATGAATAAAATGACACTCAGCATCCAGAGAAGTCAGAAGCTGAAGCTGAGCTATCTCCTTTCCTCTCGTTAGGCTTCCACGCTCCAAATACCATCCCTTCTGGAACCTTCGCCCATGTCCCGTTTCTGAGTGGATCAAATCTTCGGCATCTTTGACAGCTTGGCGGCCTTCCCCTGCAATGAAGGCGTACAGTGTCGAGTGAAACTCGAGAATCTAGAGGCAACATGATTCATCCTGAAAGGCCCAATCGTGGTTCTCCAATACAAGGCGAACAAATGTTGATTTCCTGCAGGTGCCACGGTCGAGTGCGAAGAAAAGGAGGCCCCCATCACTGGCCGTATTTGGTATAAGCTGAGAAGTGGTCAGAAGGTCGGTGGGGACTTCGCCATCATGGATGGCCTTGTTTGGGGACAATGCACAAGGGAGACCTGAGGCAACACTCTATGAAGTGTATCACGATACGGTGGAGCTGATGAAAGCTCCTGATTGAGCTGGGGATAGAAGGAAAATGAGCATCTCGAATTTCATCGATGCTTTGTGCTATCGCAGGCTCGACATGAAGAGCTATACCTACATTTGAAAGGCTCGCATCTTCTCCAACTTGAACTCATTCACTTGGGTCGTCAGCTCGTTCGTAGCTGTGAATGCGGACTGGGGTGCCGCGGCCTTAGCTGCGGTCCTTTCTGCCCTCCAGGACTTAGCACCTGTAACGACCTGTAACACCCTCTTCGCCTCTTCTGCGCTGTTTATTTTGTCCCCTCTCCATGCGACGTGCTGATCCGGCCGGATGAGAACAAGGCGCTTCTCATACAGTCTCTTGGCCATGTCCTCGCCATCCAGGGTGACTTGTTCGAAGGGCACCGACAGAGTCCTGGCTGCCTCGTGCAGAAAGCCTTGCCCACAGCTTTCGGTCGAAAAGATTAGCAGCGTCCAATCTCTGCCAAACTTGTCAAAGATGGGCGTGCCGTCTGAGAGGAATACGTGCGGAGGCCGTCCACCTGGCCAGGAGGTTGGGGTGTATCTTGACGGTTCCCACTGAGGTTCGGCTTCTGGTTTGTCGTCCTGGATGATGACCGGTGACCTGTATCGGTAACCCATTTCGATGCCAAAATCCTTGTTCTCGCCATCGTGCGATTGATAATGATCGTGAATCATGGTTCGAATCCGACGAGCGTCCTCTGTGTCTTCATCAATAGTGTGCGGATCCCGGCCAGCCAAGATTTCTCTGAGACTGTCGTGGACCTGGAAATGGACGCCGGAGCGCTCAACGTTTCGGAGCGCTACGGGTCTTCGCTCCAGTTCGTACGATTCAAGCAAGCTCCTGCCACCGGATCCATTGATGACGGCGGCAAGTTTCCAACCCAGATCGAAGGAGTCAGCAATGCCCATGTTCATCCCGTAACCCCCAGTTGGGATGTTCTGATGTGCTGCATCGCCAACAATATGCACGCGACAGTCCGGGCTGCTCCAGCGGCGCGCAACGGCAATATTAGGTCTCCAGACAGAGCGAACAAGAATTTCGTCGATTTCGATTCGATATTCTCCGTAGGTGCCGCCGAGCACTCTATACACGGCATCTCGTGACTCGATCTTTTCCGGTTCAGCATCTAGAGGTAAAAAGAGGTGAGTGGTCCAGGTGTCGACTTCGTCCTGGGCGATGATGGCTCCGCCAAAGCCACCGTGTTCGGCTAGGAGAAAGATATGCCAGAATTGGCCTTGTTTGTGTAGACGCGTAAGGTCACGAGATTTAAAATGGACGAGAAGAACGCACGTCGGGCTGCCATATTTCAGTAGAGAAGATTTAACGTGCTGCATGTAGGGAGACTTACACCGGTCCCCCGTCCAAAGGAAGACCTAGCGACTTTCGGACCCTGCTGGACGCACCGTCACAGCCAGCGACATAGTCCGAGATAAATCGAACAGAAGCGCCCGAGTCCATGAACGTGACGGTCGTCTTGACGTGATCTTTCTCCTCCTGGACCGATTCAACCTTGCAGCCAAACTGGAGGTCGATTAAAGGATCCTTGTCGCAGATAGCTTTGAGCCACTTCTCGAATATCGCCTGCGACAGCCTCTGCCACGCTTCCAAAGGCTTAGACCCGTCGTTATTCTCTCGAATCTGTCTCTGGAAATTCTCGACGCTCGGGAGATCCCATCTTGTGATGGGTGCCTTCGCGGAGAGGCCAGACGACACCAAGACGGGCTGATCGATGTGCGGGGGGACCCCTTGCCGGCGCAGGTCATCAGCTAGACCCAGTTTGCGAAACAGCTCCATGGAACGGGCATTTGTAAGGTCCATCTTGGGCCAGCGGGTGGTGGTCTGATTCCGCTCGAAGAGAACGGACCTGACGCCATAGTGTGACAGTACTTTGGCAAGAAGTAAACCGACAGGACCGCCTCCGGCTATAAGAACAGTGCCCGTTGGTAAAACACGACAGTCCTGAGCGTTGTCGCAATGACTTTGGGTTGATTCTGCGTTGCTGAGCATCCCTTCAGACATTTGCATGGCAAAAAGCACTGGTTACGGAGGGACTGACGGACCAACACCGTGGCTATGAAGGAAGTGAAACATCATACAAAGATTTCTTTCTCCAGCCTCAGCCTCGAAGGGTTCCATAGTCCTGCCGATGGGGCCAGCGCAAAATCACCCAGCCCGCCTTCCTCTCGGTGTAGTCGTGCCCTCGCTTACCATACCCTTCTTAGTCGGCTGATCTCGGCCGGCAGGTTCGAGCTGCCCTAAAGTGGCGTTCCTCCGATTCATTGGTTGATTGCGTGGAGGAGTGGCAAAGCCTGAACCATGCATGAGCTCGAATAGCCCCAGCTCAGTCCCGCCTCCACTATTCCTCCCCCCACGATTCCCGCGCCTTGGAGTTCGTTTTTTACAGGAGCTACAACGTCGAAATTGCTCGTTCAACACCGCCTGGAGCGTTGCCCGCGCCGGATAATGACCATGATGTCCGCCGCACCAGTCTCTCCTATCGTTCGTCGACCTCAACGGGGCGAAAATGTGAGGCCTAAACGCGTCGTGGCATGTAATTATTGCAGGGCCAAGAAGATTCGCTGTATGCTCTCATCCACAGCGGCATGAAAGCCAAATGCTTAGAGTCTGCCCAGGTAATTGGGAGGGTGATGGCCCCTGTACGAACTGTCTCGATCGTGGTCAACATTGCACTTCAACTACACCTCGTCGATGGCGCGTCAGGGACGGAAGCAGGGAAGGCAAAGATTTATTGGAGAGGCTGGAGCAGCTGGAAACACTTCTCAAGCAACAAGGTCTTGCGGTAAGTTGTACTTGAGCCCATCCGTCAGACTCATTGTCACTGCTAAACTTGCTCAGCACGCAGCTATAAACTCCATCGCTCCGCATGATTCCCCAGCTGCTTCAAGCAATAACTCGTCTGGATTTCCGCGAAGAGATGACCGAGATTCGTCGAATTCAATGCTGCCGGCCAACTCGTCCTTTTCGTTGACGACAGATGGTGAAGAAGCTCCGAACCCGCCCTGTTTCACGCTGCCCCAATCGCACAGAACGACAAACCTCCTTAGGGCAACGGACCCGGTATCATTGATCCCTCAAAGACATCCCGCCCTCGCCGATACGACCTCGTCACTTGGATGGATTTCTGGGTATCATCCCACCCCTTCCGACAGCGCCGACGCGGTGGGCCTTGCAGAGAGCAGCCCCGAACACATTCGAGAGAGAAGCAGTATCTCGTCGAGTGAAACAGTAGGTCACTTGAGTGTTTCGTTCGCTTTTTAGATTGGCTGACAGAGATTTCGAAGTCTAACTGGGAATATCACGGTACGGGACGATAGGTCAAATGCATTCCTTGCGTGCTGAGTGATCATAGGGCCCCGATCGTTCTTGTCTATTTGTTCAAAGCCAGGAATCCAATGGGTCGAGAGCAAGACAGGAAGCTCGAGTTTCAATGCATCTGCCACGACCTTCACCACCTACATCACACGGCGGCTTAAAATCGAGAAGATGCTGTCAAAGGACCGAAAGCCAGAGCCAGATCAAGAGACAGCGTGGAGATATACTCGAGGTATTGTAACAAGCCCAATCAGCCTTGACCGGTTTGCGTCTGACCTTATCAGCCTTCTTCGAGGAGGGCCTGGAATCTGCCCTAGGGGTTGTGCACCGCCCGTGGTTCGAGACGCAGCTCAAAGGTCACTTCGACGGAGCCGTTACGGATGCCGACCCCGCCTGGTATGCCCTCCGGAACGCTGTCTACGCGTCGGGATGTCGAATGGAGCTTTCAAAGTGCAGCTCCTTCCAGGAAGCCAATCAATCGTCATGGGGTTATTTCGAGAATGCGCTGTCGGTGCATACTGAAATACTGTATTTCCGAACGTCGCTTGTCGGCGTGCAGGCCCTGACGCTGATGGTAAGCGCGGCAATCCGAGCAATATCCCAATAGCTAACAAAAGGCAATCTAGGCCTACTTTACCCGGAATATCTCTAGCTCGTGTCTCGAATACGTGCTCTGTGGTATAGCTGTACGACTTGGCATCGCGAAAGGACTGCACCGACAGGCGGTCGCGTCGTGGAACCTGACCGAACATGAAAACTCCCTACGCAGCTGTTTGTTCTGGGCCATGTATTGCTTGGAGAAGCAAATCGTGTGTCAATCTGGGCGCCATTCAGTACGTCCGCCGGTTCTGCCCTTCAACGACGGTGACCACCTCGAAGAATTGTGATGCTGACCTTGCTTTGAGCTGATTGATGACGACGACGTCAGTTGTCAAGTCCCAGCGTCTGCCCCTCCCGGCAGCACCGTGAACCTCGAGTACTGCAATACCCTGATCAGGCTGGCGCGACTTTCGTCGTTGGTCTCTAAGAGGCTCTCTACCGTTCAGGCCTTTCAGCAGGGCGCAGCGGCTCTGGTGAGATCCGTCGTCGAGCTGGACGAGCAACTCAACGCGTTGAAGCGCTCGATCGACCCGATAATCTCTCGCCCGGCTGCTCCTAGCCCGACCCGGCTACCCTCTGGAATGACACTGCAGCAGACCATGTATCTCCGCGGCGCTTTACAGAGCGTAACTCTCGATATCCATACTTCTTTGACTTACCCATGGAGTCGGAGCATGCTTGGCTTGACACCGCATGCTGCGTTGCGTGATCAGGTGGAGACATCGACGCAGGTTGTGGCAGAGACCTGTCGGCAGGCAATTCTGGCGACCGAACTCATACGCTTCGATGCTAGCACCCCTGTCCCGTGAGTATCCTGCCTTCGTTCGCGTTCAACCCGCAAACACTGATCCATCCAGGATGAGCTTTTTCGGGCCGATGTATTCTTTGATCAACCTCTTTATCTACATTCTACAAAGCCCCCAGAGACCTGGCATCCAGTCTGATCTCGCGCTGATGGAGGTAGGCGCGGGATATTTTGCCCGGGTGAAATTTGCAACCGGTTCGGAAATTTCCATCAGCTTCGCGAGAGAGCTGGCCACCCTCGCCCGAGAAGCCACAGAGAGAGCACATGGACTGCACACCGCCAGCACCGGCATCGCCTACGACCAAGATCTCTCCTGCCTCCCGCAAAGGCTACCGGAGAACGTGGCTGTGGCTAGTCAACGTCCTGTAGTCGAAGATCAGCCGTTCAATGAGCCGACCGTCGTAAGTATCTTCCAAGTGCCGCATGAGGTCTCAAAAGGCAACTCTGTCACGGCTAGCACTGACGCTCGTGGTCTTTTAGCGTGGTGATATGAGCTCCTTTTTCGACCTCGAGTTGGAAAATTGGAGCATCTTTCTGTCAACGGACTTCCACGGTACCACGGCGGACTTTTCCATCGTTCCCGGTCGCTAGTGATTCGAAAGTTAGGTCCAGGAATCCTGCTGGAGCCCAAAGAGAGGCTCCGAAACACTCGACCGCAACATGCAACCGACCCGAGGCTTCCGGCAAACCTCCGCCGAGACCCGAACCAAAGCATCCGGCGGAATTTTTTAGGCGCCGCCTGGCTGCTCTGGGTTCGGCACGCCCTCCGTAGCAAAAGGCGAGCGACGCGGCCCGACCAATGCCCGATTCATTTAGCAATTCCACGAAATGAGGGGACCAGACGTGTTTAAGAGCCTACCAGATGCAGAGCCTGTAATTTGTCTATTCAAGTCATTGCTAAGCTTTGCGGACAACGATGTAGAAGCAACATTGTCTTCGTAGAAGAACTTGAAGTCCTTACCTATATGCGAAATCGACTCTGGGCGTGGTGTCCGATAATCTTTGGGTGCTGAATGTCTCGATGTGAAGGCCCGAAGAAGCGCGCCTAAATAACGACGCCTCAGACTCCTCTGTAGCATGCGTTTTCGGTTGGGTGTTCTGAGACGTGATCGGGTAATATAATGCCCTCGAACGGCATCATGGGGTGGCAGTCTTGTGCATTGCAGATATGCATAGTGGCACACATAAGGACGACCGCGTCGGCAGTGGTAACCAGTCTTGCCAGTGACGGACGGAGAAAAACCGAGCAGCCCTCGGTTCCGAAACCGCGACGGTCTTCTCGTCGGTTTCCTCGGCCCGGATACAAACGGCAACCGTCAGAAAGAAGAGTCGACAAGCGTCGTTTGCTTCAAGAGCAGGGACGAGAGCTCAGATCTATGCGCGTTTCATGTGTGGTGCCACGGAGTACTGTCGGCCAAATTGTTTCAAAACTTGGCGCATCCCTCGTTCCCTCGCCGGAAAGGGCGAGAGCTCGGTGAAGAAGATATATACTGTGCTGTGCCTTTTTCTCTCGGCCCTGCGTGCTAGGCGAGAGTGCCACCTCGGCGAGACAAGCTTTGTCAACGCGGGCAAAGATGCCCGGCTCCGAAGGTCTAGAGCCGGTGTCGTTGTCCACGGGAATGCGGGGTGTGGAGGCCGGAGGCGGAGGCGGAGACAAGGGGGGCCGGCTCCGGCCTCATATACGATTAAAGGCATAACTCAACCTCGAGCACAGTCGAGATTGGAATTCCATGTATCGAGCCGGAGAAGAGGACCAAGGGGATCGATCTTCGCACCCGCGCAGTCCAAGCCCACATCTGGCATTCTGCATCATTATCACAATGTTTCAAGCCGTGCCCGGTACCTCTTTGGCGGTCCTTCCGCTCGTGGCGATCGCTGTATTCTTCATTGTCAAAGTCTCACGCATAGGCAGGCGGGCTCCAGGTTTGCCCCCCGGGCCCTCTACGGTTCCAATACTGGGGAACCTTCATTTGGTAAGCGCCACCGGCCCACTGTGGGATACCAACATGTCGCGAGAACTTCCCGTGCTGACCAACCGATGTGGTGCGTGCAAACTAGATGCCAACTAAAAACGCGCATATTCAATTACAGAAATGGGCTCAAGAATACGGGTAAGTCGACAGTGCCGATGGTGGCACGTCTACGCGATTGGGAGAACTTTGGTCTCGCTCGCTCCCGGTATCTTTGTCTCCCCGGATAACTATCATCTCCTGACAAAGACGTCTTTTTTCTGTTGAGCTAGACCAATTTACTCGTTGATCCTTGGGACGAAGACCATGATCGTTCTGTCCTCTGACCAGACCGTCAAAGACCTGCTGGACAAGAGGAGTGGGATCTATTCGGACCGACCTGACATGTTCATCGGTCAAAAGATTGCCAGTGGGAATCTGCGGCTCGTTGTCATGGTAAGGAAGATCGGTCCACCATATGTCAATCAATGCCCTCCTGAATCTGATCCGATCTGCAGAGATACGGTGACAATTGGCGCATGATCCACAAGATGGTCCATAATATCTTGAACATCAAGGCGGCCGTCACCTACGTGCCTTATCAGGATCTCGAGAATAAGATCCTGATGGACGGGTTGCTGGACACACCCGAAGATTTCTTGAACCACATTCGCCGGTTCAGCTATTCGCTGGCCACGCAGATGATCTTCGGCTTCCGATGCCCGGACATCAAGGACCCGCAATTGCAGCAACTATTTTGGGTTCGTATGCTCAGGTCCTCTACCCTCCTTTCCTCTGCCCGCCGCAGTTCATACGCTAATGCACTCGGTGCGACTAGAGTTTTGACCACTGGGGTGAGCTGGCAGGGAGCGCCAGCGCCCAGCTCGTTGACCTGTTTCCCATCCTGCAAAAGCTTCCGAAAGCCCTTGCCCCAAACGTCCGATATGCAGAGAAATTACACCAGATCGAGAAGAAACTTTACCTTGGCCATTGGATGCGGGCCAAACGAGGACTTGAGAATGGCACCGGGTTGGTAAGTGCGTGTGGAAACAGAAAACAACCCCCCCCCCCCCCCGGGGCGGGGGCGCGGCGAGGCCCCCCTTCTTCTTCTGCGTAGCGCCTCGTTCGACAACAAGAGAGGTATGTGTGGTCCTAACGGTTGACTGACGATGTCTTTTGGGCCTTAGCCATGCTTTTGCAACGATGTGCTCCGCGTCCAGCAGACGGAACACTTTTCTGACGACGCCGCAAGCTACATGAGCGGCTCTCTGCTGGAGGCCGGCTCAGACACAACGTCTTCGACCCTATACGGGTTTATTCAGGCCATGGTTGTATGGCCCGACGTGCAGAAAGCAGCGCAAGAAGAGATCGACCGTGTGGTGGGACATCAGCGCCTCCCGACCATGGACGACTACGACCAGCTCCACTATATCCGATGCTGCATCAAGGAGAGTTTGAGGTGGATGCCCACCGTGATTCTCGGGGTGCCCCATGCCGCCATCAAGGATGATATCTACGGCGCCTACACTATTCCCAAGGGTGCAACAGTTGTCAACAATGTCTGGTAGGTCCACTGCTTTCTAATTAGCTCCTACGAGGTGCAGAGAAAAAACGTATTGTAGTATCCGAGGTGGATTTCAACCGCTGATCAAGAACCGTGCTCTGCTCTCCATATATAGGGCGATTCACATGGACCCCGAGCGCTGCCCAGACCCTCGCCGGTTCAACCCAGACCGATTCAAAGACGACTTCACGACCTTGTACCAGTCGGCCAATGGCGACCCGGCGAAACGAGACAACTTCAATTTCGGCGCAGGTCGCCGTCTCTGTCAGGGGATTCATATCGCTGAGCGCTCGTTGTTCCTCGGCATATCCAGGCTGCTTTGGGGCTTCGACTTATCCAAACCGCTGGGCAAAGACGGCACTCCCATCACGCCCGACATCGACGATCTCGTGGGCGGCATCACTGTCCAACCTCGAGACTACCAGGCCGTTTTCACACCAAGGTCTCCCGAGAAAGTCGAGATTGTCCGAGCCGCCGCGCGCGAGGCTCAGAGCCTGCTCGACCCGAAGACCCAGCAATGGAAAAAGGTGCCTGAAGGGATGGCGGTCAGCACGTGGATGCCTGACAAGATTGAAACGGAGTGAGGAGGGGCCACACGCAATATTATTGCCGTCACGGTACCACGGCCCCGTCGGGCTCATCAGCGCCGGTCCCGTCTTCGAGCCAGATTTGGACATTTGGTCCTGGACTGTCTTCGTCATGCAATATGTATGTATCCGCGACGTGCCCGCCGGCCCGAAAGCATGGCCTAAAACGGGTAGGGTAGGATCTGGTAACGCCAGATCGAAAAACTGGCGTTTGTATCAATTGCAGCCTTCGCCAGAACGGCTGTCCCAGGCGAATTGACCAAGGGGAATGGGCCTAGCTGTCCATGATCTAGGACATGGCTAAATCTCCTTTCTCTGGTCCTACGGACTTGAATGCTAGCCTGGCAAATCAGCCATATTGCTCAAAGAGTTTTCTTGTAAAGGTCTTCCCCAGCCGGATCTGGAGTTAGCCAGTGTCATACAGCCTCCATTTATTTCTTCCTCACCCATCGCCACCTCCGTGCCGAGCGACGGGGACACCCTGGCCCCAGCGACAGGCGAGACAGAAGTGAGCACAAGGGGGCATGCGTCGAAGCCGGAAGCAGGGTCAGGCATGAGTAGTTTACCTCCTCTTGGCACGATTCCACTCTTCCGGCCCGGCTGTCTTCGGGAGGCTAATTGCCAGCTTGGCTAAAACTTGTGCGTACCATAGTATGTATCTTGGTCCTCCTTGTGGGGTAGTCGACAGGAACCGAAGCCTGTTAGGAGTATCGTTGACGACAAGACGAGATGTGGCGAGTCTTGAAAGTTGGATATCCATCGACAAAGGTTCAGGCGTCGTACGCAGGTATACCTGCGTATACCGAAAGTGTGGTTGCTTTTCATCGTAGGAGACGTCACTGCTTCGGTGACTTAACATCGTCGGCTGTGGGCCTTGGGTCAGGGTTCTCCACTGAATGCCGCTCGATACTGTGCCCGTTGAAGGAGCAGCACGTCCATCGATTTTCAGTTTGATTACTGCGTACTGCGTACTGGGTATTGTAAGTGGCGATGACTCCGCACGTCAATAGCAAGCGGCGCCCCTACTGTAGCGGAGTTACTAATCAAACACCCATTAGGCTATCACCTACAGTAACTAGTATGGAAGAGCGCCAGTTACACCAGGCACTGCAGGTGAGAGGCGAGAGCGGCCAAGGACCGGGGCATGCATGCATGCGGGCATGCAGGCTTGCGAGGCTGCCCCCCCTATGCCCCACCACGACCACACCACCAACCACATTTCGGCGGATTCACCAAAGAAATCTTCCTCGAATTCCAGAAACTCATCAAGTACGGCCGTGACTACGGGTCAAGCTTAAACCAAGTCGTATCTCCTATGTACAAGGGTAATCATAGCTGGGGTCGAAGGAAGGCGCTGTTCGATTTCGAGGCCGCGGCCGCAGCCTCCCTCTCGAGCGGACCCGCTACTACTTCCAGAGTTGTCCCATGTAACGGCAAGACACGATTTGAGCAGGCAGGACGATCTCTGTCGGCGATCCAAATCTAGACAGGTCAGGGTTATTGGAAAGCATATCGTGGTCGCACTGGAGCGTCTTAAGCATGGGTGCTAATTGCTATTTGACCTCGGATGCTATCTTATTCCATGCTGCTCGTGACCAGACTGCAAACCTATGGCTGATGACCCACTATAGAGACTCTTGAAAGCTTGCGGCAAGCTGAATACATTAAATTCATCTGGATTCCTATAGTGTACTTGTGAAAGCTTATACTCAGCCGAACAGATGGAATTCACTCGGATCCCTCAATGAACCCCCCCACAGTCGTGACGCGAGACGCAAAGATCGGCCAAATAATGTCCGTTGCCGCGTCTGTTGCCTTGGGATCAAAGCCCGCCGTGGCATCAGTCCTAGTATCCGGAGTCAGTTGACAAGAGTACCACTATATTGAAGAGAACCAGATACTCACAGGAGCGTGATGTGATAACCTAGCTCGTACGCGAATCTCGCCGTTGCCTCGAGACAAGTGTTGGCCGTCATCCCCGCCAGCACGAGGCGCGTGATGTCTCGTTGACGAAGCTGGAAGTCGAGGTCGGTATGGTGGAAGGAACTGAGGTGTGTAAGTGGCTAGCCAGTATAGAGCAGACCGTTCGAAATAAATGCCCAGGCTCACCTGCTGTTCCAGTGCTTGCTGACGACCGCGTCCCCGTTTTCTAGGCTTGGTTCAAGCCCGTCGTAGATCTGGGCTCCGAAGCTGCCCTCCGCGAATGTAGCTGTCCTTTTGATGTTTTCGTGGATGTGAGCCATGTGCTTCCAGCCGTCGAAGAAGCCTTCCTTGTATTGTTGATGGAGGCCGTAGTATATTGGTATCCGGTTTGAGCGCGCAAACGCCACAAGCTGTTTCAGGTGCGCGATGGTGTCCTTGCGAGCGAGATCTTCCTTTGTAGCAAAGAACATCTTGCCCTCTGGATGGAGGAAGTCATTGTAAGGGTCGATGAGCACGATCGCGGTGTTGGCGAAGGGGGACGGCATTTTTAAAGACGTATGAAGAGAGGATATGAAGATGTGAGAAGACTACCTTTGGAGTGGGAATGTGCAGGGCATTGTCGATTCAAATAGATGATGTAGATGTTCTAGATGTACCTCTGAATCTCTGAGTTTCTCTCTCAGGCTCTGTGGAACCTGCACGCGGGAGACTAGCGGCGCCGCCGATGGGTGCTGTCAATACGGGCGTACCAAGGCGGCTATGCATATCGACGGGAGTGGCGCCCAATGCAGGGCCAGTGAATTTGAATGTAGGTGGTGTACCAATAAGGCCTCCCCAGTCAACAGAAATGATTGGTCAAGCACATATAGTAGGTGTAAGTCGAGACATGCCTCCTAGAGCAGTTTCTTCTATCTGTGACTCGAATATGGGCTGGACCTGCATTTTCAGCCAACGTTGCTGCTAATCCTTGCTTTCAAAATTCTCAAGTATGAATCTGGACGAGCCAAATTCTTAGCAAAACAATTAACGGTTCGGAGATTTCCACATACCAGACGCACACCACTGGCTACCTAGTAGTGAGAGCTTACGCATCATGCTTGCAGCTCCTTGGTTAGCTTCTCTGATGCATCTTTGGTTCTTTTCGGACCTGTCCTCGCTGCTACGCTCGGAGCCTTCGGATTGATCGAGTACCTGGAACCAATGTGCCAGCCTCAGAAAGGTGATAGCGGCCTGATACGTCCAAGGCAATAGCAGGGGAGATGCTTGTTCAAGTGTAAAGGGCCGGTTACGGAACCAGACGCTGCTGTCCTGGAAAGCCTGTCCGGCGACAGGCCTTAGAAGATTCAAAGCAGCTTGCATTGCATTTGCTTCTGGGTGTCCCTTGAGGGATCCTGGCCCCTGCGCCTCCACGTAGCCTAGAAAATGCAACTCAATCAAAGCGCCGAAACACATGGCGGTCTGTGGACAGATGACAGTCACGGGTACAGAATTGCCCTGATACGCCAACCTCAAAAGCGCCCGAACCGACTTGTCTATCTGGAGTCGCTCGTGCTGGTTAAAGTTGGGATCATCGGTCGGATCATGCTTGTGCCGTAGGACTTTGCCCAGTAGATATACCGCTTGCGACAACCGAGCTAGCATCCCCAATTTGGAGGTCGACGGCGCGCTCACGGTCTGAATCTGGTCGGGCTGAATGATCTAGGCGCAGTTAGTGATGAGAACAGTGGCAAGCTTTCTCGATCAACATACTCCATCATCCCAGTCTTGGTCTGGCGTTCGCCCAAAAGCCGGATCAGCAATCTGATCATCTGAAAATGAGAGTACGTGCGTAGATGATTTGAAGGGCACGGTATGACCATGAAGAACACTCACCGTCGATAGGTAGCAAGTCCGTTGCGCGCGGATCTGGGCTTGTGGGACGGTTCTGGATATCAAGTCTGGTCAAAGATCAGTGGGTAAGTACTTGAAGGACTTCCGCTTGGAGCGTTCGAAAGCACCTCAGGCACAAGAATCTATGCATGAGCTCACATGGGGGTCTTTACCGGTCAAGGATTATGACGGCCCACCAGACTCTTCTTCGTTCTTCCTGATCTTCGAGGTCGTAATGTGACAAGTCGAGGTCGACTTGTCGTTGTTTCTCAAGCTCAAGGGCCAGTGCCAGTCTTACACAGGAGCCAATCGACATGTATGCTGCAGGATAGATAGCATGGCCCAGTTCGTATATTGACATAAGTAACATTGCTTGAAGGAGAGGCACTGAGAGAAGGCCCGTGATTTCAGAATCGAGAAACGCTCGTTTCAAGCTCAAATACTGCTCAGTTCGCGGGTTCAATCTTCGACCTCGCTGAGATGGCGACCACATGACGAGATTCATGGAGAAGAGCAGAAGCTGCACATCGGTCCTTGGTGGTGCGTATGGATTCATGAACTGTGATTCCCATCGTCTTTTCGAGACGATAGGCATCCACCTGTGAAATCCACCGAGTCAGTTAGGCTAACCATGACACACTGTCGGTAAAATGACCTCACAGATGTGCCCAATCGAAGTACCGCTTTGACACCGAGTCAGCTCGTCCGAGGGTCTCCAGAAGACAGGGCGAAAGATGCAATTTGGGGCTCAATGGCAGAGTGATCCTGCTGTGCTTGAACATGGCGTGGTCGAGAAAGAAAACAGCCGGTAATTCAGACTGGGTCGTGACTAGTGCTGGGCTGCTGTGCGAGAGCTGGATCGCTTGCGTTGAAGCTTCAGGGAGGCCATCTTGCCATGGAAGACTTCTGCCGTGATCGGTCAGCCGTGGACTGGACTCGAGACAGAAGCACATACTCGGAGTAACGACATTGCTGAGCTTTCCTAGAGCGTGTTTCAGCGTGAATCTGGATGATGGTCGGATCGGTACATCTCACTCCATGCACATGGTGCATTTCGGCATTAGTCTATCACATCGTCGCTTCCGGTACCGACAATAATCGCACGCTTGGTTAATAAGTGTTCGCCTGAGAATACTCGAGCGATCCATGGCCGATTTCCTCAAACACTCACCAAATGGTCGGCGTTACTCCAGTCCAGGCACTATGGGGAGGGAAGGCTATACTCCTCGGCCTGCGATGACGAGCCGAGGAGCCACTCAGTGCCACGCTCTTTGACCTTATCTATCCACTTTGTTGGTGGCGACATATTTCAAAAAGGATTCTGGCTGATCAACCAGGAACAGCTTTTGCGGCCGTTGGAAGCTTCAGCCGGTCAGCGGCGCCGTCCTTTGTATGCAGCAATTGGTCGGTATTGGCAAATCACAAGGGGGAAGAATCTGGAGAGTTGCAGAGTGATACGGGCGTCCTATTATTAAGCGGCGCTCAGAAGCTTTCACAGGCGCTTGATGATCTAGCCCGTTGCGTGGTCGTTGGGAAGGTGAGATCCAGCCCAGTTCAATCTCGACCAGCCAGATAGGGAAGGAAGCGCGCCAGCATCTGCAACCGAAACAAAGAGAGAGTCAGTCAAAGTGAAATCACCAAATCGAGAAATGAGCTGCTGACCAATCGTTGTACGGGGGATCACGGCTACTGAAAGCGCTCTATCCTTCCTACTAATTACAATTACTCCTAAAGATTACAAATTTCTTCATTTTCCAATCACTCTAACCTCACCTTAACCTTTAAATGTAAGTTATTGAGATTGTACGGTATAGACAGTACCTATCATGATCCTAGCTCCCTCACGCGGATCTCACTTGTGGCTTCAGTCTTCAGCTAAAGAAAAGACTGTTAGCTTGTGACTGGGTCCCTTGTACAATAAACTGGCGTCCTGACGGACAATTCTGATCGTTCAGTTCCTTGAATAGTGAGTCTCTAACACTTAAGCTCACGGCTTATCCTGATACATGCATACTATGGAATTGTGGGCCAACAGTGGCCATCAGTCCAGGTGATGTTTCGTGGATTGTCAGTTAACACTGGCGAGCTCTTGGCGTTACAGACACAGTCTCGAACAAGGATCCAGCTTGACAGCCGCAGCAAGAGTCCACGCTAACCCCAACTTCCGACATCCTTGATCGCCGTTAAAGAGGCCGTCGTGTCAGCCATACCTCTAACGCCTTCAGACCCCTCCGAGGCGACGAGATGGTGCCCCTCGTGCATCTACCCGTTAGACAACAGCTTCAAGAATCTCCTGTACCTGTTCAGCTCTGACCAGAGGAACTGGATTCGTCGGGGACCAGATATCTGCGAGTGATCTCTTGGCCAGACTGGGAAATACGTCTCTCTGGATACCGAGCTCCGTCACCGTCCTCGGTAGGCCGAGCGCACGGATCACGACGTCCAAGAGATCACCTAGATCTGAGGTATCTTCCTGAAGTCCCTTGCTCTTCAAGAGCCGGGCCACCTCGGGATCAGACCACAGTATGCCTCTCACTCTTTGCTGCCGCTTGATGATCTGCGGATGGCCATTTGCGTGTTTCATGTTGTACTTCATCACAGCCGGGCACAGGATACAGCTAGTGACGCCATGAGCCACGCCTAAGGGACCCAGTTGATGGCCGATGGCGTGGCTTCCACCCATCGGTATCCCGGCGCGGATGTTGTCCATCGCCAGCATGACAGCCATTTGGCATTTATGGCGCGCTTCGAGGTCGTTGGGATCTTGCTTGCATCTAAGAAGGGAAGGAACCAGGAGCTTCAATCCCTCCTCTGCATTACGGTCTGACTTGTCCGTGCCGTGTAGCGAGCACAGGGCCTCCACGCAGTGATCGAGGCTCCTGACCCCGGTGCTGAGCCAGTGGTATGGTGGAGTGGTTGTACAAAGCTCTGGGTCTAAGATTACGAGGTTGACACCCATTCCAGAATGGAGATATGGCACCTTGTGCTTGGTCACATCGTCAGTGCCGCCACTGAGGCTGAAGTACTGCGTATAGTCAGTCTCTGGACAGATACAAACTAGTAACACACGCAAGTACCTCGCCGCCAGAGAGACTCGTGGGGATCGTTATCAAAGGTACTGTTGGCTCGTGAATCTCCGAGGGCACATCCTTGCTCTCCGCGGAATATCTGATGAGCTCCTCTCGCGTCTTGATATCGTTGGCAAGGCACTGCTCCAAAGATCAGCAACGCTGCTTGCATAGATGGGATGCTGAAACTGACAAAGGCAACCATCTTCGCCCCGTCGCTGATACTCCCCGCGCCCAGCGTCACAAGACAATCGGTATTGGCCTCTTTTGCGTCAGCAGTGATTTGCAAAATCTCTGAATATGGCGTGTGCGGTGTCATGCCCTTCGTCCAACCCACGACCTTGTCCTGGCCTATAGCTTCGATCAGTGCCTTAACCCGGTCACTTTCTCGTGAAAGCGTCCTTGACGCGATGATGTAGACTCGCGAGGCATTGTACGTGTGTTTCACGTGCTTCGCGCATGCCTCCTGGTACGCCAAGCCATAAGACACGTCAGGGGAGGACAGTTTGAGTTTGGCAGTTGGTATGCCAGCGACGTTTGTCCCTGGAGGATCCGTGAACGCTGGTCTATAGACCTCGGGTTGCGGCATTGCTGTTGGTAATTCAAGGAGACTGGTTGTTGAACACCCTTTCTGAAGAAGGGGAGGTGATTTGTGCCTGGCGGACGACACCCGTCTCGGTTGACTTTCAGCCGATCCAGTCCGCGTGTGGTGTTGCGAAGGGAGGAGCTGTGAAGGAGCTCTCCGGAATACCTCAGCTTGTTAAGGGGACTCTCAAGTGAGGGGATCTTCCCCAGCTTTACTTTTACCCCAGACGTGAGGTGGTCAGCCCAGCCTTGCGAACCCCACATCTTCAAGTCGCCCCGACCAGCACGAATCAGTGATACAGCAGCTGTCGGTCCCACGTTGTGCCTACTGTAGCTGGTCATGCAGGCATTAGCCTTACGAACCTAGTTTTTCATCTCCTGTCTGTAAGCCGAAGGTCGACGAGCATGCTGAGAACTTAGCAGGAATATCACCTTCATGCCGATGCGACGGCATCGATAGACCCTTAGACGACATTAACCACGCATATGGAAAAACCGGCGGGAGAAGAAACATTGCAAGCTGGCACGCTGCTCATCACCGACAGAGGGAGAGACGAGGAGAAGGCGGTTTGAAGGTGCGGAGAAGGATGACTAATTTAGCGCTATTCTCGTGGTCGCGTTCTTTCTCGCCACGCGTTGCGCGTCGGGTCAGTCACTCCAAACTCACCCGAGCCTCACTTCCACTTTACCAGAGTACACCGTTGCTGCCGCCACGATGCGGGATAAGCTTGAGCATGATCACTCCTGCCAGGGACAACCTGAAACCGTGCCTGGCAGATATCCTTCGCACCTGCGTGCATCCTTCCTCGCTTGTACTTCGAGTCGAGCACGTATTTGGGAAAGCGCATACGGGTAGTCGTGGAAACGCCGTTGCCGGTCTCCAAGAGCAAGAACAAAGATTGCAAGAACTAAGTCGCTTGGGAGACCACCGGGACGACAAAGGTGTCTCGGACCACGAGGTTGAGGCTACAAGCAGCAAGACGCGTTTTCGCTCTCAAGCACATAAACGAACTCCCACTCCTCCGACGTCTGTGCACCTTGCCCTTTCCGACGGCCACCTTCAACTTCAAGCCATCCTCGACCGAAATCCACGCGCACGTGAAGAGCTTCTGCAACTACGAATAGGAGATTTTCTCAAGGTCAAGAGGTTCGAAGTCAGAAGTGCCCCTCGATTGAACGGTCAAGGTCGTGTGGTCTACTTGCGTGTACAAGATTGTCAGTTAGCCAGGGTTGACCACGAGGTCACACACGAGGACGAGCTTGGACTGGCAGAGGGCGGCTTCTTATGCGACGCCGACACCGATGACAAGATGTCACTCAAGAAGCCACCTCGAGAGGAGCAACAAGCACTGGCAGCTGAATACAGAAGTTGGTCCAGAAAGCACGACCGCAAAACAACACCCCAGCGGGGCCATCAATCTGCGTCAATGCAGAAGAAATCACGGAATGTGCAGGACACTGACTCTGATGACGATGGATTCGACACCGTTGCCGTCGCTCAGTCACAAGTCGACAGACGCCGTGAGGCTCTGCGCCAAATCCAGTCAAGCCTGGCTACGGAGAAGAAGCCAGAAAGTCGGCTGGCGATGATTAATGAGCATAGCCAAGTTGATACGCAGGAGCGCTTCATTGCTCCACTTTCTCCGTTACGAAGATCAGGCAAAGCTGACGAACCCGACGGCCAAGGACTGCTCCAACGAGACACCGTCAAGCCGTCCAAGGATTTTGTCGCTTCCTCCGCTCTCCCGGCCAGCCCGCCAACGCTATCTCCTCCTCGACTACAAACACAATCTCTTCCTTTGCTAAAGGTAGCACCTCACTTATCACCGGATGTGAACCCTTCGGTCACCACATTATCATCCCTTCTCGCGGTCCCCGCCCAAAAGTCTTACCCTTGCCCGCCCCTCTTCGTCCTCATATCCTGGGTCTCCCCTTCCCTCATCCACCGACCTAACACGCCCTTCCCACCAAAGCGCCATCTCAAAATCCACGATCCGAGCATCTCCAATCGAATCTCGGGGCTTACTGTCTCGGTATTTGTGGATGCTGTAGCATTCCTGCCAGAAGTGGGGACGGTTGCTTTGTTCAAAGGACTGGTCATGAACCGGGTTAGGGCTGGAGAGGACGTGATCTTGAATAGGTACCCCCTGAAGGTGGGCAGTCAAACGGTAGAAGCCGGTGGGCTGGAGGATGCTGATGGGAAGGGCCCAGAGGAAGACTGGTTTATCAGTGACGAGAAGAAGTTGATTGAGATGGGCTATGACGTTGAGCATATGAAGAAGTGGTGGCAAGAGAGGAATGCTTCACGAAAAGATGGAGGGAAAAGATAACCAGGTAACACGAGCTGTAATGAGGATTGTACCCACAGTGACATGGCAGCATCAGCTCAGATCTCGAAGTTCGTGTCCCAGGCCTGAGAAAGACATGCGAGGGTATACAAGCCGTGTCATGAAACACGAAAGAAAAGCGTAGTGGATAAGTGAATCCCTTGCATGCATCCAATCCGCACTGCCCGCATGGCTGTCCTCGACCTTTGCAAGGACCAGGCTATATGCTTTAGTGCGATCACGCTTACATGTTCTTTAAAAGCGTCATCATTTCGGATTTGTCGCTCCTTCGAGATAACATCTGGGCTCTGGGAAGCCTCAGATCTGAAGCTTCCTCATTGTTTGAGGAGTGAGGCTCTTGCTTTCTGGCGAGTCAAATCTCCATCTGGGCTCGCGCTTTCCATTGGTCATCGTTCTTGACTACCGCCGTGCGTGGCTGGGGAAGCCTGTCATCCCTACTAGCGCAGTACATGTACATGGTCGCCTGGTCAATGAGCGGACGCACCTGCGCCCTGATACGTGGCAGACTGCAAGGCGTTGTTGGGCTCGTATACAGGGGAGAGCCACACAGTCCCCAGCCAAAGCCATGCCACAAGCGGAGTTGGGTGGTAGGCTGGACTGTGTAACGTCCAGCTTTGAACATGTCAGCCTCATCTTTCAACCACTTCCTATCGTCATCCTTCGAACCACCCGCATTCTGTCCGATTAGTTGACAGTGACATCTTCTTCCTGAATCAAATATGGTGCTTGAAGCAATTGGCGCATTCGCTTTGGCATGCAACATCTTACAAGTCGTCGAGTATGGAGCCAAAATTGTGGCCAAGGCTGGAAGCCTACACCGCCCAAGTCGGGGAAGCACAACTGAAATCCACGACCTCGACGCAATCGCTCACCAGCTGAACGATCTGAATAAGAACCTAGGCAGCTCAATAGTGCCACCCTCTCCTCAGGCGTGCCCTCTGTATTCGAGGCTGGCAGAGTGCAATGCCGAGAGCCTCCGACTGTCTCAAAAGTTCATAGACTTCGTGCAGAAGCTACGGCCAAAGGCGTCCCCGGGCAATCCATCATGGGCAGAATCATTCTGGTCTGCCATCCGGTTGAGATGGCATCAGGAAGAAATCGAGGCATTGCAGAACAGTGTCTCCCAGGCAAGGTCGAATCTCATCGTAGCATTTCTGTTCTACATGCAGTAAGTAGCCCCCCCGGGTCCGTCTTTCGATCTGTTACTGAGTACAAAAAGTTCCACCCAGGCGTCGAGTGCATCGCAGACGACTCTTTTGGCAGCAGCAAATCGGACCGAGAAGAACATGCTGATTGCGATTGACGGTACCTCAAACAAACTGCAGAGCGACATCTCAGCACTGATGCAGCAGATGGATCTTTTGAAGCTCCAAGACTCCACATGCGAGAGTCTGTTCGCCAAGTTTCAAGCCACACATGCCGACGCACTCTCACGACTGTCTTTAGGGCTTGAGACTATCCTCCTGGAGCAAGAAGCCATCAGAGCGACAAGCGACAGACAGCGAGCCGAACTTGCTCAGAATCGCATATGCATAAGCCTATCTTTCCCAGACATGGACTCTAGGCGGAATCAAATTCGCGAGGCGCATGAAGACACCTATCACTGGATCCTGGAGCCCCGCGATACGACAGACAACCGTCTTAGCGATTTTCAGGCATGGTTGGATTCCCGTGCTCCAGACCACAGCCTATTTTGGATCTCTGGAAAGCCTGGATCGGGCAAGTCGACCATCCTGCAATATCTGGATCACAATCTCAAGCCTGACTGCTGCACCCAGTGGTTGTCGGGCTATGGTCTTTTTGTTTGTCGATATTTCCTCTGGAACCCTGGGCGGGCATTGCAAAAGTCCTTTGGAGGTCTCCTGCAGTCGCTCTTACATCAACTACTCTCGAGTCATCAGTGGCTGATCGAGACTGTCGTCAGCGAGGAAAGGTGGCTGACTGCATGCGCCACGGATTCTGCGCTGCAGTGGTCGATGCCAGAACTGAAGGCGACGATCGAAGCTTGTGTCCAAGGAATCTCGACCACGAAAAAGATTCTCATCCTCGTTGACGGCTTGGACGAACTTGATGGCACCGACGATGATCGCCACGACATGCTAGACTTCCTTGGCAAGCTGCCTCGACTTGGCCCACTGAAGGTGTGTGTGTCCAGCAGGCCGTGGAACATCTTTGCCGACTACTTCCATGGCCTTCCTCAACTTCAGCTCCAGTTGTTCACCAGGGTGGACATTGAGAAATACGTGAGACAGTCACTTTGGCACAGCATGCGTCTCCAGAGCTCCTATCTCCGTAACAGCGGCGCAGGGGAGAAACTCGTCCAAACGATTGTCGACAAAGCCAGTGGAGTCTTTCTGTGGGTCCGTCTCGTTGTTCAAGAGCTCGTACGAGGGTTTCGAGACGGAGAGACCCTTCGCACTCTGGAGAGGAAAGTGGACTCGATGCCTGCGGACCTGGATGGTTTCTTCAAGCGCATCATCTCTTCTATCGACCCTGCGTACCGCAGCGAAGCCTCTGCATTCATCCAAACAGCCCTCTTCTGTCGACAAAATACCGACACATTCTGGCCGCGTGGACTGTTGGAATTGACGTTCCTCGAAGCGGACGACGTGGATTTTGCGATGAGACCAACCTACGATTTCACCGAGCTGGATCTTGGCGATTTGGACGCTTTGGAGTATCGCATTGATCTAGGGAAGAGGAGACTCAACAGTCGCTGCATGGGTCTGCTGGAGTGGGCAGATTTAAGACCTCAAGACTCGTCTCACCGACTTGAACAACTTCTCGACACGGGGGTGAACTTTCTGCACAGGTCCCTGATGGACTTCCTGCTCACGACAGATGCCCAAAATATCCTGCTACAATGCACAAATGGCCCGTTTCAAGCGCGACGCTTTCTCTGCAGCGCACTGTTAAGTAAGGTCTGTGCCATATATGCCATCTGTCCCGTGCCTTTTCGACAGCGTTTGAATGATGAGAGGAGCATATTCCCATTAAAAGCCCTTTGTATTCAGACTGATACCCTGTTGAACGCAATGGCACGCTCAACAGACCTGGATGTCCCTACCGTGAATATTATCTTGACACGGCTGAAACCGACATTGGAGCTTCTGCGCCACTCACTGACGTTAACCCAAGACTTGTTTGACTTGTTACCCGTTCTCCAGTTGTTGCGAAGGCTCGACAGCGTTGATGATCTGTCCATCAGCATGGGGGTCGGGTACGGCCTGACAGATTTTGTGGCAGAGAATTGGATGCCCAAACCCAGAAATGTTGACAGTTGTTCTGCAAGCCGGTATGGGTCCTAACTATGCAAGATCAGTCTGGTGGGAATGGCTGGAGCAGTGACTTCGGATGCAACCACATATGATCGGACAATTTCCGGCACCAACCGTCAAGGTCCTGGAAATCATGATACGCGAAAACGTGGACATTACTTGCCCAACTTACCGGCTGCCAAAACTCGCAAGAGACCATTTCAAATCTGGGCCACTTTTGCTGACAGACGTACTCGAGACCTTGAAAGTCACGGAGCCGGACCGCCAAAGATTTCTAACTGCCTTGCGCGAAAGAGAGCAAGCTAAAGCTCGGGAACTTGTCAAAGCCGGCCATGACGGCGACAGCGCGGTCGGTGGGGATGAAGACGAGAACACGCAAATCAGATCACATGCGGTGGCCCCGAAAACTACTCGGGGAAAACTACTCGGGAGCACTCGATCGTCAGGAAGAGAAAGCAGTCAACCTCTTCAGGTGTGGAAATAAACACAAGATGAAGATCTACAGTGATCTCACGCCGTGGATTGCGAATCTCGCCAAGGTTATCTTCAGGATAGATTCCACTCAGGATTGAATGCAGTATGGGGGATACTCCTCAGACAGATAACCGATCACCCGGCCGACAGATTCCACTCGGGATTGAATGCAGGGCAGGGGTTACTTCTCAAATAGATAACCGATCACCCGGCATGGGGGGCTTGGAGACCTCATTGGCCACGGACGGTATCAGAGAACTGACGAAAGTGCTGGCAAAAGGATCGCCGACGGTACGGATGACATAAGGCGTTTTCGAGATTGACGTGATAGAGGCAAAAGCCTGCTAGTCGATTGAGATATGAGTGTGTAGTATGCCTTTGTCCATACTTGGCACTTCTAGATAATGGTATTGGTCTCAGTAAGTAGAAACGTTGGGGGCCCAATGTTGTAAAACATCGATTAGTCGCGGACAAGCCCAGATATAATACGGGAAGGGAGATGGCAAGAGTAGCAGAAGAGGCAATGCGAGAGTAGCAGAAGAGGCAAGAGTCTTCTTTCAACACGCAAGAATGTCCGAATCATCATCTAATTTCGTGGAGCAGTAGGAGGCCTCATATTATCGCGAGTCTGAGAGCGCCTCGGGTCTATTACATACGAACCTCACGCCCCTTGGCCTTTTGGGCACTATCAATTTGGCGAGGGGTTACAGCCTGCGTGCGATGCTTTTGTCTCTGTCTACCTCACGCTTCTCGGCTTTTTGGGCATTCTTAATCTGGCAAGGGGTTACAGCCTGCGTGCGATGCTTCTGTCTGTGTCTACCTTATATCTAATAGTTTATTGTTTCTCTTTACGGCGCTGTGGTTCTACAGCCTACAATACTTTTATCTATATACTACCTTATATCTAATAGTTCATTATTTCTGTTCACGGCGCTATGGTTCTACAGCCTGTGATGCTTTTGTCTGTGTTTACCTTATACCTAATGGTTTATTACTTCTGTTCACGGCGCTGTGGTTCTACGTTTATTAGGCGAGAACGAATGAATGACTGATCACGTCTGAATCCCAAAGTCTAGTATCATCTGCTCTTTAACAATCTATCTAAATCTACAATCCTGGCCAACCCTTTTGCTCCCTCATCTTCTTGTACCACTCTTGCACATACGGCAATTTGACATGCGGACCATACGGATTCTGCTCCCACTGTGGCGTCAGGGCGGGGAAGCCTGTTTCGGCGACAAAGCTGGCCGCGAGCTCCTCCAGCGTGCCTCCCCGATTATACGCCAGCGAAGCGGCATCTGCCGACGACTTGCGCCTCTCGGTGAGTTCGGCGCGCAGGGACGCGGTCTCTGTCTCGAGCACCGTCCGAGACTGGGGGTCCAAGACGACACCGTAGTTGCGGGCGACGCCGTCGACGGTCGCGAGACGGCGCTTGACGTCCGCCACGACCTTTTCGACCGGTCGCGTGAGCGGGTCGCCGATCCCGCCGCCGCCCCAGGTCACCCATTCGAGCACGTCGCCGGCCTCGACTCGGATATGGTCTTGTTTGGACCGGAGGTGCCGGCGAGGCGGATTCTGCGCGTCCTTGGAATATTCCAGCAGCACCTTGCGCGACCGCAGACCGGGGAATCCGCCGTCGCAACCCCAGGCTTTGGTGAAGGCGCGGTCGTCGTGGAGGTTGATGTCGCCCGCGCACAGGAAGTGGTAGAGTGTCCGTTGCGCGTTGCCGCCTCGGTAGTACCCCGCGCCACCGCTGTCGGCTAGCGCTTCGTTCAATTCGATCCGCAGTGGGAAGTAGAGTTCGATCGTCTCGACGGGGATGGACTTGATGGATGGAAAGAGGCAGTGGCAATCGAGCTATAAGCAAGGGAATCATGGTCAGCCAGCACGCACGTACGTATGTCTCCTTGGACGAGAGAGAGAAGAGAATGGAAGAAGAAGATCGTGTTCACGTACCCCGTCACCGGCTGGTCGCGCTGGCACGCCGCCAAACCCGATCTGATACAGCAGGAAGAAATCGCCGCTGGGCTTGAATCCCGAGTAGAAGATGTGAGGCGAGTCGGAAAACCCGGCGGCGGCGCGGTGCCCGGGCATGTGCTGGCCCAGGAGAGCCTGGATCACGTCAAAGACTCTGCCCAGCAAGTGTGTCCGGCAACTCAGCGCCGCGGGCCGGACGGGGTTGAGGATGGAACCCAGGGGAAGGTCAATTTCGATCAGGTCGTTGGCACCGCTGTTCACCAGCGTGTAGGGGTCGATGATGGCGAGGAGATAGTAGCTGCCCGCTTGGGTTAGCCGTCTGATTGACGATCCAGGAAGAAAGGGAAAAGTGGGACGGCCTGGGTTTCCTTTTGTACTTACACAATGTACATGGTGAACATCTTCTTGGAAAGGAGATAATTGATGGAGAATTCACTTTGCGGCGAGGTGCCGTCCCAGTCGAAGAAAAGCTTGCCGTCTCTCTTGGTCATGGTGCATTTGATGGCGAATGGACCGACGCCGTGGCCGTCGTCGTCGATGAAGTCGATAAATTCCGCCGGTTCGTCCTTGATCACCGTGTCGATCAGCTTCTGGACAGCCAGTCTGTTTCGCTGCAGGAGGACATCCGTCGCCGCTTCGTAGACTCTGTGAATGGTCGGTCAGTAATGTGACCAGAGCTCTAGCAGAGCGCAAAAGGAGGTGACTCACGCAAGCCCGTAGCGCCCACAGAGTTCTTGGACTCTCAGCGCCGCAGTGTTGCACGACGACAGCAATGCAAAGACGTCCGCTCGGAACCACTCCGACGCCCGGGAGTTGCGGCAGAGGATCGTGATCAAATCTTGATTCAAAACGCCTTGCGAGTACAGTTTGACCACGGGGATCTGGAGACCGTCGTCGTAAATGGTCCGCGCATCGATCGATAAACTTCCAGGAGTGCTGCCTTGGACGTCGCTGTGAAACAGAGAAACGGAGAGGTCAGCAAATGAATGAACACTGTGGTAGAGGAGTGGAAAGGGGGACAGGGACAGAAAATAACGCACGTCAAGTGTCCGAAATTGGCCGCCCAGCCTACAATCTGACCTCGGAAGAAGATGGGGACCAGAATGATGACATCGTTCAAATGGGAGACTGCGCCCTCCATCTCGTAGGCGTCGTTGGTGATGAAGACGTCGCCTTCTTCGATCGTTCCTTGATACACGCGTAGGAAATCGGGGATGAAGCTGCCGAATTGGCCCACGAGCATTTGACCGCTGGCGTTGGTGACCACATTGAACTCATCCTGGACGGGGTCAGTTTCCTTTCTTTTTTGGTAATCTTCTCCTGTCTCTACGAGACACGCTCCCGTCTTACCTGTTGTTCACGGATACCCGGTGACATGGACGCCCTCAACATGAGGGAATCCATCTCTCGGCGAATCGAAGCCAGCGCCGACTCGATCAGGGTCGGAATGATGGTCTTCTCCGTCACGTACTGCGCGGCGGCTTCCTTGGACATGGTTTCCTGCTTGTCCGCGGTCGTCGTCGCCGTCGCCGTGCTCTGAGCCGTGGGAGTGATGACGATGTTGCAAATGCGATCAATCTTGGCCACATAGCCCGGCAGGACCAGGGTGTTCGAGTCGACTTCGTTGATGATACAAGGACCCTGGAGAACCATTCCAGGCACGCTGATGCCTTTGCGATCCCACACCACGGCGTCGAGGTGTTGACCCTTGTGATAAATCGTCTTTCGGTCCATGACCGCCGACTCGGGGGGGCTGAGTTCGCCTTCTGGAACGGCCGACGGGCGGTTGAAACTGACTTCGGCCGGGTTGTCCGAGGCAATGACGCGCATCCTCATCAGCTCGATGTCGTATTGCGGCATGATGAAGGTGTACTGTCGGCGATGCTCGTCCTCGAAACTCTTGCGGAGCACAGACTTGAGGTGTTCGAGGCTCTGTTCCACATCGTGCCGGTCCAGTGTCACCGTCAACTCCTGTGACTGGCCCTTATATCGCAGGTCGACCTTGTATTCCGTCGACAACCGGTGCGAGATGTCGGTCGAGCTGGATTCGAGGAGTTTGGCGCGGCAGGAGTCGACGAGGTCGTCCAGCTGTCGGACGAAATCGTCCCGGTCCAGCGTGGACATGCCGGCGATGTACGACTTGGTCTTCTCGTGGCTCAGCTTGGTGATCACATCTCCCTGGGCGCAGAGAATGCCGGGCGATGGAGGGATGATGACGGGCCAGGAGCCCAGGAGCTCGCCGACGGCATTGGCATGGAGCGGGCCCGCGCCACCAAAGACGACGAGAGAGAAATCCTT
Source organism: Phialophora tarda (assembly GCA_016109495.1). Lineage (NCBI taxonomy): Eukaryota > Fungi > Ascomycota > Eurotiomycetes > Chaetothyriales > Herpotrichiellaceae > Phialophora > Phialophora tarda. Next base: position 1,080,637 of record JADWPL010000009.1, read on the forward strand.
GGGGTCGTAGCCCTTCTCCACCGAGACGACTCGGACGGCGCCATACATGGTCTCATTGGCCAGGTCGATGATGCCTTGAGCCGTCTCCTCCATGGTCAGCCCGATCTGCGAGGCGAGCGAGGAGACGCTCTCCGTGGCGGCGGCGACGTCGAGCTTAAAATCCCCACCGAGCAAGGTTGAGGGGAGATACCCAAGCGCCAAGTTGGCGTCCGTGACGGTGGGCTCCCGACCGCCTTTGCCGTAGCAGGCCGGTCCTGGCGAGGCACCCGCACTCTCCGGACCAACACGAAGATGCTTGCTCAGTGCACTGTACCGGGCGATGGAGCCGCCGCCGGCACCGACGGTGTGGACATCAATCGACGGAGCTTTCACACTCAAAGTCCCGATCACGGTCTCTCTGCGGAGCGCTGGAGTTCCATTGACGATCAGCGCACAATCCGAGGACGTGCCACCCACGTCTAACGTGATCAGATTGGAGTACTCGGCGCCGACGGTATGGCAGACGCCACGGACTCCTCCAGCGGGACCCGACCTGTGGAGAATGAGTCAGTGTGTCCGACGACGACGACTCGGGGAAAGTTTTCCACTCACATGAGGAGGTTGACGGGGAGCTCTTCGGCCACTTTGAGACCGGTCAACCCGCCATCGCTCTTGAGGATCCGAATGATGTCGCTGTCATCCTGCAAGATGGTGCTGAGATGACTGACATATCGCTTGATGGTCGGCTTGACCAGCGCGTTCGCGGCCGTGGTGACGGTTCGCTCGTATTCCCCGACTTCCGGCAACACATCGCTCGACAAGACAATCTCCACGCCGGGAAATTCTTCGCGCAGAATCCGCGCCACCTCGACTTCGTGCACATTGTTTGCGAACGAGTTGATGAGACTGATGGAGATGACGTCCAGATTTTCTCGCTTCAAAGGCGTCAAGTTCCGGCGGAATTCTGCCTCGTCCAGAGCCCTGACGATGCTTCCGTCATTGGCAACCCGCTCCGGAGCATCCACCGTCAGCTCGAGAGGGATGACCGGGGTCGGGGCATCCCAGGTCAGCCAGGCGCCGAGCGCCCCGGGAATCTGCGACCGTCGAAGGTTAAGAATGTCCTTGTGCCCGGACGTGACAACCAGGGCGGCCTTGCCGCCCTTGCCTTCCAGGACCGCATTTGTCGCTGGGATTCGTGTCAGCAAAAAAAAAGCAGCAAAGACCAAAAAAGAAAACGAGACCGGGAAATTTTGGGGGAATTTCCTACCGACTGTCGTTCCATGATGCACATAGTCGAATTTCCCCGACCAGCCATACTCGGCCAGCAAGGTCTTGCGGACTTTGTCGATGGCCTGCTTCACGCCGACACTTTGATCGGGCGAGGTGGAAAGTGCTTTCGCTCGAACAGAATCTCCATGAGGAGTGATGACACAGACGTCGGTAAAAGTACCCTGAACATGATCCCAATGTTAAAAATCACAAACAAGGTGGCTTATGAAGTTGTGTGTGACTTACGCCGACGTCGACACCCAGCCGGTAGCCTGGCAGCTGTTGTGAGATGTCGCCCATATCAAAAGCACATACCCTCTCTCTCCCAAGAGACGATGGTTGGAAGCTCAATTAGGGTATTACATCCAGTGCTTGACTTCTTATTCAATCGCCCTGTACCAGCCCGAGGGACATGGCCCATCGCCACAACGTCATGTGATTTCGGAATACGTCCTTCGTGGGCCCGTTTGAGGCGCCGGAAGGTAGCGAATTCATTGGGAGCCGAATCTTCCGACTCAGATACGACTTTCCACGGAGCCTTGGTGTGGATGCTCTCGGACATTTTCCGATTTCGAAGCAGACGATGGGAGAGAGAGAGATGAGCCGTGTCGGTGAAAGTGTGTGATTGATTTGTGCTGGGGGGTGGTGGGGGGGCGGGGTGGACTCGGCCAATCACGCTACTCCCTGAGATTAGAGATGCTCAAGATCGGAGTTGCGTGCGGATAAATGTGGTTAGATCAATGTCCACCAAACTGGATGGTGTCTAGATCTCGCCTCTTGGGGACTGTTTGCCTGTCATCTGTATGTACAGGACCATCACCAGATGCAATCGTCTTGTCTTGTGGGGCGTTCCTTGTCAGGAGATCTCATCTTGAGTCCGGACTCTGTTCTGTCATCTCGATTGTGGTCCGTCCATGTTTGGTCAACTGTGGTCGCGCGATGTGGAAAATCCCAAGTCAACTATGAGGATGATGTTTGCCGAGGGCGACCTGCGAAGAATCGACAAGGACCAGGATAGAACGCAGGGTTCAACATCCGAATGAATGGATTTAGTACTAGAATTGACAAGGGCCAGGATACAAGGCGGGGTTCAACATCCCGATGGATTTACTAACACAGCGAAATAATGACCTCCTCAGTCTTCTATATTCTCGTCCACACACCGTACACTAGACGTTTCAGTCTTGACGTTCCAGTTGTTCCATTCCCATTCCCATTCCAACGCCTTTCACTTCTGCGCAGGAGAGACGTCAAACGACAATACATCGGTCCGACTCCTCTCTTGAACAGGTCTCTGAGCAGCCCTACATACTCAAGAGGAATTGGAGTTGTCGGCGCAGGAAAATGCGCTCCCTGTAGAGATTTTGTCAGTAAGAGATTGAGGATTTCCCGCTTTTCGGAGCACGTACCAATGCCACCAGACCGATAGGAGTCGATGATAACAGAGATGGTTGCGTACGTCCCACCGATGAGGAAGAACAGTCCAAGAGCGATCATTCCCCAGTGAAGATAGTACACGGCAGCCTTCTTCAAGCCGCCGGTTCTCCAAGCGCCATGATCATACAGCCAGAACCAACCTGGGAGAATCATTGCCAAGGGGGCAAAGCAGACCGTGCCCATGAGCGCAAGCAGGTAATTGAAGACTGGGACAGCTTCAGCGACGATGAAGGCGATTGTACCCAGGCCAACAATGCAGCCCCTACCCAAGTCGCGTTAGTGATCCGAACTTAGAGAACTTTGGGCGAAACTTACATCCAGACAACCCAGTGAATCATCGAGTTCGATTGCAAGTGTGGAGTGTTGCGGAGGATGCGCACGAAGAGTGATTTCGCGGCCACGTGAAGGAAGAGGATCGCGCTGACAAGGAGGCCGATGAGACCGATTCCGTACGACACCATCTTGACCGTCTGGCCAGCGCTCTGCGGTCATAGTCAGCACTCTCAACCTCACACACTTGGGCTGTGAGACCTCTTACCCCCAACGAAGGATTGGCGACCCACTGGCCGCACCAGCGATACACCACCAGACTGTAGGCCACGTACGTGGCATTGATCAGACCCATGCACAAGTAGACCGCCTTTCTGTAGTCCTTGGGGTTTTTCATTTCCGCAATGACGGGCAGGAAGGCAGAGGTGCCCGAGGACGAGACGAAGATGTTGGACGAGGCGGTCATGCCGGCCACAAAAGTAGGGTGAGCAGTGATGTAGTAGCCCAACTCATAGGGTCCAGTCTGCGGTGCTGCCGCAGGACGGTCGACCTGTGTCACACCAATGCTGGGCGAGGCGTTAGTATCCGATCGGGATTGCACCACCGACGCGAGCGACGGGGAAGGGTGTACCTACACGACGATGGTGACGGCGATGAAAATGGAGGCAAACCCGGCCCACGACAACCAGCCGATTTGGTGGAATTTGCGGACCGAGGCAAAAATCATCACGAAGACGGTGGCGAGGAAAGCCCACCACACGGTGCACGCCCCGTGATGGGACAGGGCGTTGATGCCGACAGTGACACCGACGATCCCCGAGCCAGTCGCAAGCACCCAGCTGGAGAGAAAAAGAGAGTCAGTGCTTGATGGCATGTTCGGATCCCAGTCATAGCTCACGCGAGGAGGTAGATGATGTTGACGAGCTCCTTCAGCCACAGTCCACCCACAACCTCAGCCATGTCCGCGATCGTGTGGCTGCTGGGATGAGCGTTTCGAAAGTCTCCTTGGACAATGGCGTTGTCTGCATCAAGGACAGCGACGAGTCAGGAATTTGTCTCACAAGGAGTATGAAGCTGCGGTAGAACGTACAGGTATTGAACAGGCCCCATCCGATCACAGACAGAACTCCTCCCACGGCCCCTTCGCCCACGTTAGTTTTGAGACACGCGAGCGCCGCTGCACCGGGCACATACCCAGGGACACCATTGCGCCAGGAATACTGAGGACTCCCGTGGCAAAAACAACTAGATTCATAGTCAGATGGGAAGCAGGAGGGGAACCACGGCCAGGATTGCTGACCTTTGGCAAAGATGATTGACGCCTGCATCCAGCCGACGGTGCGGAAGTCGACCCCTTTGGCGTTCTTCTGAAAAACTTCATCTCGCTCGTTAGAAGCCAGAATGTCGCCTTTCATCGCCTCCGTTTCCAGTCCCCTATCTGAGTAGGCCGGCTCGATTTCTTTGCGACTGGATTCGACCGTCTTGGGTTCGGTGGGATAAACTTCTGCCATGGTTACCTTCGCCGTCGAGAAAGGCGTGTGATATCGTAGGTGTACAACCCGCAGCACCGACTCTGGGATGAAATCATCCGATCTTATAGCTACTGCCACTTGGCCTCATCCTTTCTTGGGGAGCGGGCTGAAGTTGAGAGGGCACTAAAGGTCTAAATCTCGAGATAGAAGCGAAGGTTAATTTCTGTGGACGGGGAGCGATACGAGGCGGAGCCACTGCGAACAAAAACGGCTGGTCCCACGAGGTCTCCACCCACCCACAACGGAACTGGGGGAACAGGAACAGGTGACTCGGTCTACTTGTCTCATGTGCGCGTCCCATCTCTTGGACCTGGGTACTATACATCGGACGTGTCGCTTATCACGGTTCCACGACGATCGGGCTGAAGGCATCACAGTAACTCCGGGGCTGTTATCTAGATATGTTATCAACGAGACCGGAGGATAAACAGCGGATCCTTTCAATTCCTATCGAGGAGGGCCAAAGTGGCGCACGGTCTCGTCCCTTCTGACCTGGCGAGGACTACGATCATATGCTGGGTTGGAGGATTGTTGTAAGGTCCCTCTGCCGGACGAGTTCCCTGCTTTCGCATCTGTCGAGATTGGACGGCTGTCTGCCAGCAACCAGCCGCGTCCACCTCGACATTACCCTCATCGACTCGGCATCCATCCACGTAGATTTCTATTGCACCACCGTGCACAGGAGGGTAGATTTCCCCAGCAATTTGAAGGGCCATACTGCCCTTTTCGCCGCGGCGTTGCTCGATGGTGGTGACCTTCAGCCGCGGTGCTTGGATGGCTGATGTAGCCACTGATCTCGAGGTGCCGGTGGCCGCCTTGTCCCCAGGGAGCGTGTCCGAGGCCAGTGGTGGAGTTAGAGAGGGAGGTGACCGTCGGTGACTGAAGCCTTCGTAAGCATGGGCATAGGCGAGCAGTTGATGGTCCTGATACGCCTTCCCGATGAAAGTCAGATTAACCGGCATTTGAGTGTCGTTCATCACGCCCATACAGACGCTGACAGAGGGAATTCCAAGATGACGAATGATTCGATTGCCATGCGAGAACCTCACGCCGCTTCGAAGGGCTAGTCGAGCGCTCTCTTCATTCGTCTCGAGGTCGGCGCGACCAACATCCCCATTGGCGGGGAAGACGACAAGATCGAGGCCCTGCTCATCCATCCAATCTTCGAGGTCGCGCTTCCGCTGCGCTTCGAGCGCCACGAGCGCCTTCTGAATGGCTTCCTCGCTGACCATGTCTTCTAAATGACCGTCTCGGGCCAGACGGACGATTTCGGGATACGGCAGGTTCATGCGCGGATCCATAAAGCGATCTGGTAGATAGCCATCAGGCTTGGGAAATATGAGATGGCCGTCCACATTGCCCAGGGTGGGAAAGTTCGGATCTTTCGCCCATCGAAGAAACCGCTCCCACGTAACTGCTAGCAGCTCCTTCCGTTCGATTGAAAACCAGGCTGAAGGACAGCCGTCAACATTGGTGGGCAGATCTGCGGTGTCGTCGCCTTCGTAATTGGTCAACGCAGGAAATTCGGTCAGGACAACGGAAGCTCCAAGTGCCTCGAGGTCGCTCTTGGCCTGTTCCCATAAATCCATGATAGACGGACGGACACGGCTCGCTTTGGTTCCTCGATCTTCGGCAGTGATGAACATTTTCGGCACCCCGATCCGTTTACCTTGGAGTGGGGCCTGCATCTTCGAAGGAGACGGGCGGACTGTGTCGAGAGAAGGCAGTATCACCGCATTTTGATAACGCCAGAAATCCCCCTCGGTAGACAGGTCAACTCCCACAACCACGTCGAGAATTCTCAAAAGATCGTCCACGGATCGGGCGTATGGGACGACCACATCACACGTCGCGTACAGAGGCCACAAGCCGCGACATGAGATGAGACCGCGGGATGGAGTATACGCTACCAGACCATTGTTAGAAGCCGGAGCTCGACCTGACGAAACGGTTTCTGACCCCAAGCCAAACGCGGCAAAGCTGGCGGCCGTAGATGTGCCACAACCATTCGAGGATCCAGAAGAGAAGGCAGCGGTGAGATAGTCCTTGTTGTAAGGGCTTTCCGCACGACCATATACTCCTCGTTGCATGCCCCCCGCCGCCATGGGAGGCATGTTGGTCCTCCCGATCAAGATGGCACCAGCGGCGCGGAGACGCTCGACCACAAAGGCATCATCTTTGGGTCGCAGATCCACGAATGCTGGCGATCCCGCAGCCGCGGTCAGCCCCGCCACGCCGAAATTGTCTTTGATGGTGAAAGGAATGCCCTCCAGGGGTCGAACCGCTTGTCCTGACGCGCGACGGTTGTCCGAGGCAGCAGCTTCTTCGAACACCCTTGGGTTGAGCAGGGGAATGGAATTGAGAGTGATTCCATTCCAGTCGTATGTCGCTATCCGCTGTAGGTATCTGGCCACCAGCTCGACTGATGTGATCTCTCCTGACGACAATGCAGATGCGAGATCGGCGATGGACGCCTCGACCAGGTTCATCATCTACTTCGTGAAAGTTTGACGTCGTTGAGTTCGTCTAGACTTTGGACACACAAAGACCACACAGCTGAAAATTGAACCCAGGATGTTATGTGTCGAACGGCAGGTGGCTTTGCGCCAGCGAGGCGTGTCAAAATGCTAATAAGGCCCGACGAGCACCCTTGCCACGGTAGACTCCCGAAGTGTTCTAGTGTCCGATTGGCTTGCAGTACCCGAGCTCGCCTGTAATAAGTCATTGCGAGCGGTGGGAAGGGCCCCGGTATGGAGATGAAAGAGCAGCAACCACTTGTCGTCAAGGGGAACTTGCCAGTATCCCAGGTAATCCGCCGCCGGCCAACGCACATTCTCCGTTCGGTCTGCTTCTGGACCTCAATGCCCGCTGAGTTGCGGCCTTGAAGGGTCTAGCGCCTGACATGTTTTCGATATGGCTGCCAGTGGCCCTCCGAGACCTCCGATCCATTTGGCGGAGAGTCATGCTCAGGCGAGGTACCTCGAACAGAATCTGCCAGGGTGGTCTTGGCCGGAATGTGCGGCCTTGGCGCGTGGCGATTGTCTAATACGTTCGCATCTTCTCCGACGCGTGATCGGCGTGTCCTACCCCGCAGCGGAATCGCGCGGGACCCTGCGCCGTTCATCATCGTATGACACCGCGTCGACGCCGTCGACGCCAGCCCTGCGACAGTATTTCAATCCGTCCTTAGCGTCGGTGTTCATGCGGATAGCTCAGATCTGGCTCATGCAGCCCAAGAACCGGTGCGGGATACCCTGAATCGATGACAACGGTCAGGAAGAAGCATGGCTCCGCGTGTGCTCGTTGTGTGAGGCAGAAGAAGAAGGTACCGATCACTCGCTGCGAACGGCAGACAATTGACTGACACACACAAAGTGTGAACCAGAACATGGCCCTTGCAACAACTGCATCCGCGCCGATGCCGAGTGCAGTAACAATCCTGACAATGCCGATTGCGGTTCCAGTCGCAGGTTCTTCTCGCACTGTCTAATGAGTTAGAATCGGCCGCTGACGAGAGCTAGGCGTCTGGTTCTGCCATTCCAGCGAGCTATTGAACACCTGAGACAGCAAGTTGCAGAACTTGAGAGAGCCGCTGCGGTTCAAGAGCCTCTCGGACTAGTCCATCACTCCCAAGGTCGACATGGCTCACACGCCAACCTCGTGTCGCCGCCCCTCGAGCGGACCGTAGACCAGGGTCCAGACAGAGCTCGCTCAAAGAGGCGAGCGGACACAGAGGTCGTTTTCCGGTTTGCCCGGTCGATCTGTGGTCGCATCGTCCGCAATCCTGAATACATGGTCTACCTCAATAGACTGCATGTGGCTGCAGAGCTTCCGTTCCCCTTGACTCATCGATCCAAAGACACAAGGCAACGTTCGGTCAATCGAGAGGCGCAGAACTTGTCTGCTCAGCTACCGCTTGAGGTCACCCGAAAGCTGCTGGCGGTCTACACCGAACGTCTCCTCCCGCAATGTCCCATCTTCTCACCTGCGGAGGTACACGGAATCTACAGCCGAGTTTATGGCCAAGCGTCAGCCTCAAAACAGAATATTCGAGGGGACAGCTTCATCATCTGCATGATGCTAGCAATCGCCACCCTCAATTCAAAGTCGGACAACTTCAGAAAGGTGATGGACGTGGCCAACACATTTCGCCAGGAAGCAATGGATCATGATGACAACGGGCAAATCCTAGCAACAACAAGCATACGTTGTCTCCAGGCGCTGCTCCTCCTGGCGCAATATGGCTTGTTCATGCCCCATGTTGTCGACCTTTGGCACACGGTCAGTGAGGCGATGAGAGTTGCCATCGAACTCGGCCTTCATCAAGAGCCGTCGGCACCCTCTCAGCTCGACGCAGATGCGTTACCGCTGCGTCGACGACTCTTTTGGGCGGTAAGTAGATCCAGATTACAGGTTTATGAAAGCTCACAACCCATCAGACGTACAGTATGGAACGGACCGTCACGCTCACATGTCATAGACCACCCCCGATTCGTGATGATCAGATCAAGCTGGCATGGGCACCCTGGAAGCAAACCGGGAGTGATGCACTGACTTTCGGAGACTCCTCGACGACAAGCAGATACCTAACGCACCTGTCATATTGCTCCTTGCAAACCGAAATATCTGCTATCAACATTTCTGCGGAGCCGATCCCTTCACCCAGTCTGACCTATTCCGACTGGGTAGAATCTTGTGAGAGAAGAGTGGAGGAGCTCCGCGGCAGCCACTGGACAGAAACCGTCCTCATACCCGACTGGCTCGATCTACCAGCCTGGCGGTGTTTAGCTTGGCTGTGCATGCCATGTCCCAAGAATCCTTGTCCGTCGGACCAGACGATCTTTAAGTTCGTACAGGCATTGCTACGCATGCTCGACATCTATTGGAAACTCGCACAGGCCAAAACTCTAAAGCTGTGCTGGTTTGCGGTTCACCACGCCTACGAAATCGGAACACAGATGTTATTCTGCATGCAGAATTACCCTCACATCGTGAAATCATGTTGTGATAAACTGACGCTTCTCGATGCCTTGACGCATTTGTCTGACTTTCTGGTACGTCGCGACCCTTCTCACACAAGTCGTCTCCTCAGAGGGCTAACCATTCCGGAAGATTTACATGGAAGAGCGCTGGCCGGCATCGCTGCAATGTAGGTCGTTGCTAGACAAGTTAAAAAAAGACATCGTCGAAGCTTTTCTGCGCGATCAAGAGATTGGGACCACAGGCGAAGCCCACACGGGCGAGCAGCGGGTCGTGGACCTTATTTTTCGCAAAAATGGGTATTTCTTCCTCATGCCTGAAGAGCCATTTGATCTCAACTTCAACTTCGATGATCCGTTGTCCGAGAGCAGCCTCAGTCTTCCCCAAAATTTGGCTTCCATGATGAACGATTTTTCGGATACATTTGACATGCGTGATGTCTTTTTCGAGAACAGTGGCGACCGAAATGAACCACTCTTGAATTGGTTGCATCACTCACCCGCTTACGCTGTCGACTTGTCACCCTTTCCAACGTCCTGGGTGACTCTGGAGTTCGGTGGAGAAGAGATCAGTCAACAGTCACCTGAAACATTGCAGCTTGTGGACCCAGTGTCACAGATTCTTTCGAATCTGCAGGCCTGCAATTTATGCAGGTCCAAGAGGATAAAATGCACGCGGACTCTGCCCTCGTGCCATAACTGCATTGACTATGGAAAAGAATGTCTTTACAAGGAGGCCTCGACAGGGGATTGGATTAGTGCCAGGTTAGTTGCCACGTTGCTGCCCCACGTCGGGTCTTGTGAGGTCCTTGACTGACCTTTTCCAGCTCCCTGCATGCGATGCAAGAGGAGGTCAGAGGCTTGCTGAAGTCGATTCGGCACGCTCGAATTGCGCCCACAGATGGTCTTCAGGTATCAGAGGTATACCAGGAACGAGAAACGCCCAGACACGAGGAGAGCCGACACTCAGCCCTTCTCGCATTTGAGACATGCTATGGTCCTTCCGCTTGCTACCTCGGTGACTCAAGCGTTCTGGGCAAGTTCGCATCGGGAACCATGCACGCTGGCACAAGGCCAGATGATATTCCAAGTCCCATGAAGGCGTCCTTCCCTGGTCATGCACTCGTCGTGCGCCCTTTGGACGAGCTTTCAGAGCATGCCCGGGAGCTTCTCACGCAGCAATATCTTGATGTGTTTGAAACTTTCTATCCAATCCTGGGGGAGACTTCGGTGGTCGCTTTGGCCAACAACGTCATGTTCGATTCATCGCCCAGTGCAACAGATCGTGACCACTCCGAGGCGCTGTTGAACTTGGTTGTCGCGGTTGCACTACTGTCGCCATTCACCGCGCGCTCTGCCACTTTCCACCTTTCCAACTACTATTTCGACCGTGCTTTGTCACTAGCATCCTCTTCAGATCACCTACATACAAGCTCCACCCTGGATGCCTTACGGTTCGCGCTCCTGATATGCGTCTACGTTTGGCTCAATCCTGAGGCAGGGAATCTGCCAAGGTTGATCAATGCTTCCTGTCGACTTTGCTTGGACCTTCTCGAAAGTCAAGATCTAAAGGCGGACGACACAGCAACACTCCATGTACTGTTTCGTACAGCCTATGTCATGGACACCGATTCTGCGGTCGCTCTCGGGCGACCAAACTATCTGCCCGAGTGGAGCGACCCAGGGAAGATGGTGGTTAGCGCCGATTCCAATCAACATCATAGCACCTTGTCGTTCTTGGTCTACAACCTGGCCCGGATTCGATCAAAGATCCATCAAGCAATCTTGTGCTTCACGACAACCGAAGAAACCTTGCCGGAATTTCATTCCACTTCGATCATGTCGTTTAAGGCTCAAATTGAGGACTGGCGGAAAGAATGGGAAAGGGAGACCACAGGAGCCGCCCAAAATTGGACGGACGACGGCAATCGGCAGCGTCAATCAGATCACCGAGCGAACCAGTACGGAGCCATCTTACATGGTAAAACAATCGCGCTGCTCCGCTTGCTGGCTGGCATGTACGATCCCTTGGCGCATTATGGCCTACACCCTGTATCTGCAGAGGTGGTCATTGATGCTTTTGCTGTTGCTTTGCGAAAGCAAACGGCGGACTCTCCGCTAGTCGATGGTCCTGATCACTCGTTTCCTATTTGCTGGAATCATTACATTGACCTTTTTGGGGCGGGATTGGAACTATTCGACTCGGACGCGGCGGATGAGATCCCCGAGACGAGAAGGCACGAACTACTGAGACAGTGCTGCGAGCTCCTCATCCTTTGCGAGAGGTGCATAGGCACGCGTGATTGGACCCTATCGAGCCGCCTTCTAGACTTGTTGCCGGAAGCTGGAAGATAGCCTACTCGACACCAACGGTGTACATATTTAAGACCAAACGAAGATTATCTAATAAATAACCCAGCACTGTCACCAAAGACAAACCAGTCTTGCTCCCCTGCCGATTGACCGCGTAAGACCAAGAATCAAGAGCTTTGAGCCGTGAGTGTCCCGAGCCCTGTCTGCCCCTCGCTGTAAATCATCTAGTATCTCTCTATCATCTCCGTACCAGCCACGACAAAAGACACTTTCCGGAGCGGAAAAAGACTGATTGGATGCCACCAACAACAGTGCATCTCGCACCGTCAAGGCCACCGAGAGACTCGCCGGTCAATTGAGCCCCCGAATTTCGGAGATGTTGCGGACGTTCTAGGAAAGGTCCCGCAGGGGGGGTTGGGGGGAGCCCGGACCCATCCGCCATTTACTAAGGTCTGTATCTAGAACCCACTGTTTTACCAATGATTAGTACTATATCGCGTCGCCGGGCTCTCGAGTCTACAAGCGGCGTACGTAACTATCCTCAGATGCGAAAGAGAGAGAGATAGGGAGAGAGAGAGAGAGAGAGAGAGAGGTCTCCCCTGCGCGCGCACGTCGTCGTCTTCGTCTTCGATTCTGAGCCATGGTTCGGACTGTCCCCCTGGCCGAATATCTGCTGGCACGACTGAAGCAGCTGGACATCGGGGCCGTCCACGGAGTCCCGGGGGACTACAACCTCACGCTCCTCGACTATGTCGAACCCGCCGGGCTGCTTTGGGTGGGCAGTGTCAATGAGCTGAACGCCGGCTATGCCGCGGACGGGTATGCTCGAATCAAGGGGGTCGGGGCTCTGATCACGACCTTCGGCGTCGGCGAACTCTCCGCCATCAACGCCATCGCGGGCGCCTACGCCGAGCGCGCCGCGGTCGTGCACATTGTCGGGGTGCCGCCGCGCAGCCTGGCCGCGGCGCGAGCCAGGATCCATCACACGCTGGGGGACGGTGACTACGACCACTTTCGACAGATGGTCGCGCATGTCACTGTCGCGCAGGCCGACTTGGGCGATCCCCGGACGGCGACTCGGCAGATCGATGCCACGCTGGTGCAGTGCCTGATTCACAGTCGGCCCGTGTATATCCAGGTCCCTGTTGACGTGGTCGCCGTCGAAGTCGACGCAACGGCCTTGGATAGCCCGCTGGTGGTTCCCGACATGGTCTTCGGCCAAGGCCAGCAGCGGGTCGTCCAAGAGATCGTCGACCGAGTCCAATCTGCGGCAAGGCCTGTCATCCTCGTCGATGGGGAGACGGCCGCGTTGGGAATCACGGACCACGTACGGCGATTCGTGCACGCGACGAAATGGCCCACCTTCACCCTGGGAGTGAGTAACGGTCTTGTTGACGCGACATTGCCGAACGTCTACGGCATATACCACGGAGCCTATGCCAGCGCGGGGGTCAAGAGGTTGTGGAACGAGGCCGATCTGATCTTCCACTTTGGGCCTCATCTGACCTCGACCAACACCAGCGGCTGGACCGCGATCCCCGACAGATCAAAGACCATCACCTTCGCCCACAGTGAGGTGCAGATCGGCGACACCGGGCCCCACCTGGATCTGCCGGCACAGGCTGCATTATCTGAGCTCCTGCAGCGTCTGGAGGACGGCCACCAGGAGGAGCTCACCCGCAAATACGAAGCCGACGTCCACCTCGGGGTCGAGCGGCCCAAGCTGCTGAACTTTGAAGACGACGTGTCGTTGGACAATGCGATCAGACAGAAAGACCTCTGGGGCTTGCTTGCCACGTTCCTCCGTCCTGGAGACGTGGTTCTCGCCGAGACGGGCACGGCGGCCTATGGGGCTCGACATATGCCTTTGCCCAAGGATGCGAGGTTGCTGGTCCCCATGACCTGGCTGTCGATTGGATACATGCTTCCTGCCAGTCAAGGGGTCGCGTTGGCGCAGCGGGAGCTCTCCAAGTCCACCACAACCACCACATCCACCACCACCACCACTGCTGCTGCTGCTGCTGCTGACTCGCGAAGCGGTCGGACAATTCTTCTGATTGGAGACGGCAGCTTCCAATTGACGGTCCAAGAGCTCGCCACCATCATCCACCACGGGTTGGACGTTGTGGTGATTCTCCTCAATAACCATGGTTACACCATTGAGCGGTGTATCCACGGCAAGGAGCAGAGATACAATGACATCCCCGCGTGGCGTAATCTGTTGGCGCCGACATTTCTCGGAGCCCCGGAAGCCGTCCACACGGCCAGCGCGAGGACATATCGAGACTTGGAGCAGGTTTTGGGTGACGAGAAACTGGCACTGGGCCGGGGCCTGCGAATGGTGGAGATTTTCCTGGACCGCTTCGACGCCCCTGATGGACCGCTTCTTGACATGATCAACCAGCAAAGGTATTGAGTGAGGCGTTCGTTGGCGGGACGGGGGACAGAAGACGCAGGATGATACAAATCGCGTTGCGTAGAGCTAGGTTGGAGGCCATATATACAACCCGGCAGCCTAACATTGGTGAATATTTCATCCACAATATATGCTGCCACATTGGTAGCATCGTGTATCGAAAAAGGTGCGCGAGCCCACGATCAACAACCTGTTCGTCTAGCTGATAACGTGAGAGATTTGTGTCACCAAGTGTCGGGAAATCTGCTCGGGGCGAGCTCACCCTGCTTGGGGACGGTCTGAGGCGCTTAGGGCGTGACGGTGTGATGTGTGATGTACTGTGTACTGTACATAAAGCTTTTCCCTCACCACAGGGGATCTTACATACATATCTACCTCGTACCCTCAAGGCCTTCACTCCGACGGCCATCTTTCCCACCACGAGGCATGCGCGAGGCCTGACTTTTTAAGGATACCCCTGTAGATGGTGTAGGGCGCTGCCTCGTTTAGTCCCCGGTTCAACACGACGCACGCATGGCAAAGGCAGAGGGGCATTCTATCCTACCACCGCGTATCATCTCGTCTCTTCTTGCCTCCTCCTGCTCCTCCAACCCGCGCTACCAGTTAATCAGCCAGCCAGTCAGCCACCACCCACTAGTTATTGATACATGAATACTCGGTCCCTCATAATCGAATCCTCCAACACCTTTTAGTCCACGTGTTGGTCCAATATATCAAGAAAAGGGGGAAAAAGAACAGTAACTACTCGGTACTCGTACCTATACCGCCGTCTCGCCTTTTATCGCCTCGCCTTTTATCGCCTGGTGTCCTCCCGCGCCGCGCCGAGCCGCATCGTCCTACGCGTATCCTCCCGTCTCGTCCACCGTCTCGTCTCGTCTCGCTCTATCTCCCTCATCTCGTCCCGTCCCCGTGAAGATTGCCACGATGCTCGGATCAGGTACGAGTACATTTTTCGACGTGCGTAGTCAATCTGCTTGGATGGGACGACGACATTGTCGCTTTTATGCCTGATACGGTGGTTCGGCGGGCGATGCTGTTGTCAGTCATACATCTTCGCTTGGCGAACTCCTATGCGTGTTGACTCTGATAGGAAAAATGGCCTCGTTAATCATGTCTCGTGATCATTCGATGCTATTCTAACTCGGGTGTCCCCCCGTCATGTGAGCCCTGGTGCAATGCGTTCTATCCTGCCGTTCCTTGCCGTGTCATGTCGAGTTGCCCTCATTCGCCAAACCTTTCTCCAGGCCCTAATTTGAACCAGGCACAAGCTCGCCAGTCACATCCTCTTTTATAAACCTCCGTGCCCCACCATGAAAAACCGTCGGTGTAGCCGGGATACACAAAACCAAAAAAGACAATCAGCAATGAAAATGCCAGGCCGGAATCCAATGCGGCAGACATGGTCATGGTATACTTGCCCCACCAACCCGGCGCTCGTCGGCGAATAAACGAGTTGAAAACGAAGCACACAACAGCCCAGATCGAGAAATTCAAACCCGTGGCCGGTGGGATCCACGACAACGACCCGAAGAGCACCGGAAGGTTGATTTTCCGGAACACCGATTTCTTCTTGTTGCGGCCGAGGAGCCAGACCAATAGGGGGGCAATGAAACCGATCAGAAATGCCCACACGAGCGGACGGTAGAGAGCACCCGGACCGAAGAACCGTTGTGGTCCGACAACTCCCCAAAGGATGCTTCCGTTGAAATGCACGCGGGCAATGGGACAGTTGAAGCCGTTGATGGCGTGCGGTGTGCAGATGCCGGGGATGTTGATGAACATCCAATTCAGGACGGTGATCTGCACGAGACTCGAGACGAGCGTGGCGACCATCTGGACCTTGAAGAGTAGCTTTGGTGGGATCTTCATGTAGTGTCCTAGTTTGAGGTCCGAGGAGAATTTTATCCCCTGCGCAGAAGAGATGTAGCAGTACGTCACGAAGACCATGTTTGCCACGGGACGACCCGGGAACACAACTCCACAGATCAATTGGCAGATCAGGTATAGGCTGCTGTGTTGGTTTGTGATGGCCATGACGATGCCGACCGGGATAAAGAGGACCGTGGTGATTCCCAGAGCCATGAGGAGCCCATACCAAGGTAGATGTACGGGATAGTATTCAACCACAAAGATGCCGACGGCTAGCATGGTGACGAATGTCAAGGCGTACCAAATCATGGGGACATCTTGATACCGCCGCATGAGGCGATTGTGGACATCTTCTCCTCCAGCCTTGACGGTCTGACTGTCGATCCTATGGAGTTCCTCATAACCATTTTGACCATTGGAGGACGGAATGGCTTCGTATCCTGCATTGTTCTTCTCCTGTCTCTCTCGGAAGGCTTGCTGAGATTGTCGCCATATGTCTCGACCATGCCAGCATGTGGTATGCGTGATGAGCGCCGAAAGCGCAGCGAACTGCACTCCATAAGAGAGCACGTACGTGATGGGCAGGTACACCTTGGAATAGTTGTCGTACGCCACCTTGTCGAACAGAAAGTCGGGAGTGAGGATTTTGCTCACATCGTATGGCTTGCCGGTGTTGTCGAACACGGCCGACGACAGGATGGGCAGGTAGGCGGAGAAAAGGACATTCTTGTAGTAGAGGATGGGGGCAATGATCCACATCACGAGAACAAGCCCGCCGACAACGTTGGCTGCTGCCCACCAGGGTGTCAAAAGCGGTGACCCAATGTAAGCGATTTGAGCCCAATCGAACGTCAGCGGGAAGAGCCCTAGCCCCGATGCCACGCCAAACAGATTGGCGACGACTACGTTCTTCGGGGCGAACCAGGTGATGACGTTGAAATAACTCAATGCCGGCATGATGAGGCCAGGGAAGAAATACCATAGGAACGCCGCGCTCCAAACGTAAAGGAAGAATTTATAGCGTGAGACCGTCCAACCGTTGGCCGGCTTGTTCTCGTCCTTGTGCATGGTGGTAAACATGGCCGTCGACATCAGAGTGCCGGGCCAAATCATGGCCGCAGGGCGCACCAAGAATCGTCTCGTCAGGCCGGCAAAAGCGTAGCCCAGAATTTGAGTCGAGATGGTCAGCAGGAGCTGGTAGAGTATCGGAACTTCCTGCTTGTAGAACTTGTGCTGCTCGACAATGACATCGGTGGCGAAGGCGAACCCGAAGGACACGTTGCTGCTGATATAGACACAGGCATGTTCCTTCTCGTTCCATCGCCCTTGAGCCAACCACAGCCGGAGTCTGCGAAGCCGGGTGTCGCCGAAGTGTGGGTCGTCTCTCTGCAACGAGCCCTCCACGAAGAACTGTTCCTGGTCGCCTGCTCGCTTCAAGAGGTAATCCCACAGCTTCCCAAGAGGATGGACAAGAACCAGGGCGATAACCGGTGTAATGGCGACGCTAGGGTATCTCAAGGAGAAAAAAAGATTGGTGGCGGATCCGGCTATTGCAAACAGCAATGAGAGAATCCACATTCGTGGTGTGCTTATAGAGAGTGCCGTGTTGTCCGTAGCTGGAACCGAAGCTCGAACTTCGGGATACGGCGAGTTGTCGGGAGGATCGTCGACCGTGGGCACGTATTCTTGTTCAACCTCTGAGCCGCTTCCTGTCCGCGTACTCGCGTTGGATGATTCGGCCTTATGCTCTGCAAGGGGGGGCGCGAAGGACGTTTTGGCGTCCAGGCCTATTCCCACTTCACTTGCTCCAGACGACGACCTCCGGCGAGACCATTCTGAGGTCCGCCGATGCTGAGGTTGTTGCCGCCGGCGTGGATCTGGAAACTGATCATGGTCATCCTCCAGATCGCCAGTAGACTGTATCCGCTTGCCGCGACTCTTCTTAGATATCTTTCGACCGTCTGAATCCTCATCTTCCGAGTCCACGTCCGACGCAGACCTTACGTTCAGCAATGGGACGGTGCCGTATGAGCCAGTGCCCAGGGCGGGCGACGAGCGTATCAAAAGGAGACTGCGCGACATGATGGTATGCCAGACGCGAGAGGCCAGCCCTCGGCTCGTCTGGCTTCTTCTCGAGCGGACGGGAGGCGTTACCGTGGGGGCGACAGTTGGGAGGTGCGTCGTTCGCTGCTGGACAGGAGTGCCCGACTCGGTTTGGGACGCGGATTCAGCTGGTTCAGCAGCATCTTGCGGTGCGCAGTACTGGGCGGAGGAGGTTGAGAGAGCAGAGAGCTCGAGATCGGCCCTGTGGAGCGGAGCTTTAGCCTGAGCCAGCCCGGCAACCATAGCATGGGAGTCAGGTCATGACTGTGACCCCGTTACAGTCAGTTGAAACCTGGTCGGAAATGGCGCTGCGAACGTCAGTTGTTGCAGTAGTGCTGGGCAGGCGTGGCAGGCGCAGTCACGCAAGGGAGCCTGTGAGGCGCGGGATGCAGCACGAGCGGGAGGCTAATTGGTGGCCGCCGGCAGCCCCGCATACTCTTAGGCGATCAAATCTGATAAGATTAGCACACGGGTCAGCCCCTGAGAGCCGCGACAGCCTATCACCTCACCGCCGCGTGGACACCTGACCACCCACGGGCTGATACTGCGACAGCACCACCAATACTAATTGCCTCGTCGGGGTGGGCCTTGCTACGTAGTTCTAGACCGAAGTCACCGACATCGGCCACATCGACGACATCAGCATCGCCTGTCTTTATGCGACGTTTTATGCTCCAAAGCGTCTTCGGTCGTCGCCTCCTCACTGCTCTGTTCAGAATCCTCCAACATCTGCTCCAGCCCGAGTCAGCATGTCGTAGACCCGCCCTGGCAGCTTGTATTTCACAAGCCCAGCAAACACCATGAGATCCTTTGCCATGTTGCCCAACTGTTCTTTGACTTCGTTCGCGTCTCCTCCAAACCCTGCCTCCCATCTGCCCTCGCGGTTGATCCTGTCTCTTTCGCCGCCAATCGCGCGCACCGCCCAGACCACACTGACACCAGCACACCGCGCGACAATCTGGGGAAGTGCGCCAAAAGCGGTGGCGGCAGCCCTGATCATCGGAATAGAGCCCTTTGCCTGCAGCGGGAGCAAGCCCAGCTCATTCAGTTCTTCAAGCGCTGTCATGTAGCGAGGTGGATTAGCTTCCATGTGCTCGCGGATGATCAGCAACCGAAGCAGAGCCCCGCTAATCTCTCGGTTTGAGCTGGAGATTTTGTTGAAGTAGGCCGCGTTCTGGTTGTACAGCTCAACCATGTTCTTGCCCAATTCAAATGGGGATGAGGTGGATTGTGTAAGCGACAGCGACGACTGAGGTCCTCCTCCTTCGGTGATGCTTGACCCTGGACTCTTGCCATTAGACTTGCGAGGTTTCAGTGGCTGCAGCTGCATTGCTGCTTGGCCCAAGTCCACCGTCACCGCATCTGCCAGTGCTCTGTTCAAAACACTGATAACGTTGTCATAGTCTTCACATAAGTGATACAGCAAGACTGCATCCGCAATTTGCCCGCGCTGGTCGGCGATCGCTGCAGATTGCCTGGTGATGGAACTCAAGAATTCTTCCCTGGTGTCGAGGTGAATCAGCTTCGCGCGTAACTCGATGGCACCGGGTAGACGAGTGCCATCACTGCGGATGTCGCCCAACAATTTCGCAAATTCGCGGGTCTCCAGGCATAATTCGCGGAGACACTCGTGGCAGGCATTGGTGTGTACCTGCCCCAAGCTGGCAGGACGCAGATCAGAGTTGAGGCATAACAACGATAAGTAGTCGACGGCCGGGCCCGGGAGTGCTGTTCGGAATGTTCCCGTATGGTACGCAATGAGTGGCACAAAGTTGATCATTGGCTGCTGGGTCGTCGAGAAGGTCACTGCATCCTGGGTTAGCATGGGTTTGGGGTATCAAGCCGATGTACCTACACAGCTCATTGCCAGCCACCGAGAAGTCCGACACCCTCAACAGCCCGTAGTACGACAGAGCAATGGCAAAATGCACTGCGCCCAAAGGATTGAAGCTGTGCAGGTAGTCGACTGCTTGTTCGAACATGCCCGCGAGAACTTGCATCAAGAAGAATGTGCCATATCCGTTTGAGCCCTCGACCTGACTTTTCTGGAAATGCTTTTGCCCAATCTCCGTGACTGTTTCACAGATTTGGTCGAGCCCGAAAACCTCGCCAGAAATCTCCTCCAGCCTCTCAGTCTCCCGGGCGAGGTTGAACTGTAGCCACAGCCAGTCCTCCACCCCCTGTCCAACGACATCCAGATGTCTTGAACTAATATCACATCTTCCAATCACTTTGTAGCAGGCTATTCGGTAGGGATCAACCTGGTTTTTGGGGCTGGCTTTTGTACGGTTCTGGTACTCGTTGTCAATCATATCTTGCAATTTGCGCCCCAACCGACGATCCCGGTCCTTTGCATATCCCGTCAGGTACGAAACAAAGCGTCGCTCAATCGATTGGAAAGCAGGGTCATTCTGGACGTAGTCTGCTGCTTCTTGGACAAAGCCGCATCTCAGGAGGTAGAATATGAGAACCCAGCAGTAGTCGCCGTTCTCGCCATTCAGCTGTTGAAGCTCTGTCCCATCAGGCGCCAGGTCCCGTCGTATAACGCGCAATCGGATGTAAGCTCTCACAATGTTGGTGACAGTTGGCTGCCCACCTAGCGATGCCTCCCGCGGATTCTGCTCGACCTTTGTTTTTATTTCGCGGAAAAACGCACGCTCGAGGTATGTTCGAGACCCATCCAAGATCTGTTTCTTCAACTTCAGCGTTGCCTGCGCCGAGGACGACTCGTCCAGATATGCATCGGCAAATTGTCGTTCCTTCAGTTCTGACACGCCTTCTTTGATGATTTCTCGAAGAGCCTGGTAGGCGTCCACAAGCTGACGGGGGGTATCAGCTTTATTTTGCTCCTCCGCATCGGCGAATTTTTGTAGCAAAGGATATGCTTCGTGTTTCACCCGAGCATTGTTGAGTTCCTCGACTTTCTCAATGAACGCCTTTTCCTTGTTTCTGAGCTCGCGCACGGCCTGTGAGCCTGATCTTGCCACCCCTGCTGGGGTTGCAGGAGCACCATCACTCTTAAAGAAGGATGTTGAACCAGCTCCTGACCCCGCAATGCCGATGATGGACTTCTCCATCGCTGAACGACCAAACACGCTTCTGGAAGACCGTGATGGTTCGGACTCTCCATGCTTGCCTCGCCTCGTGGATTTTCCAAAGCCGCCTGAAGCTTGTCTTCCACTTTCTGGGGTTGCTCCATCCTCCGGCGGCACAAGGCCAAAATGTTCCATAATTCTGACCTTTTGTTCTTCAAAGTCGACACCCAAGCTCTCTTCGATGAAGCTGTCAACCTCTCGATAGACACGGTCCATGCTTTCCCGCAGCATGGCGTCACGTCCCTTGACCCGTAGATCCCTTAGATAGGCACTAGATTCATCGGCGAAGTTTTGAGCTGCAACCCGTGATATCGGTGCGGCATCGTCAGGGCCCAGCGCCTGGAAGTCCTTGTAAGCCTGACCAGGCGCAACTCCGGAGCCAGCCAGCAGGTAATGAGCACGGCTCTCTGATAGTGGCTCATGCTGTTTTGTTCCTCGATGTCTGATCTCTTGCGCACGCCTCGCCAGGTCGCCCAGGTCCATACTAAGGCTTGGCAACTCATGACGAGCGGTGTGCTCAGCCCTCAGCTTTGGCTTCTTCTTCTGGCGTTCGAGCAAAGTGCTGAAATAGGCGGCGTCTCCGTTGTTTTGCGCAGGACGAGGTGGTGGCTGAGAGCCAGCAGGAGCCGTGGTACCTGGGGCGGTCGTGCTACCAAAGAAGGAAGAGGCGGCAGGTTGCTGGGTGTTCTGAGTGCCGAAAGAAGGAAGGGTTGCGGGAGGCTGCTGAGCTCCGGACGGGGCTGTTCCGAACAGACCTCCGGACTGGGTGGTAGCGCTCGTAGTGGTGGGAATGGAGAAGGGAGCAGGAGTAGGAGCCGCACTCTGAGAGGTAAAGAAGCCGCCAGAAGGTGCAGCGCTTGAGGTGGCATTGAGCCCTGCGAATGGAGCGGACTGAGTGCTGTGCGAAGTCGACGGGTCAAAGATGGACTTGCGCTTTCCTTGGGCGTCCGTCGTGGGATTCAGGTTCAGACCACCAAAAAGACCGGTTGATGTTGACCCTGAGGTCCCCGGACCAGATGACGGTAGGCCAAAGAGCGACGACATCTTGCTTGGCCCGTTTGGATGAAGGCGAAGTGTTGCGGGCCGCGCACAGTTCCTGTGAAGGGTCGCGTATACAAAAAGTTGCAACAAGCGCGTTTGCTGCTCAATGCGGCCAGTTGCAGCCGTGCAGCCTTACCCAAGGATGACTAAGAACTGCCCTGAGATAACGTGACTCAATGCAGCCGTGCTGCTTTTGGAACCACTCATCTCCCCATCTCTCTCTTCATCCTAAAGCGCTCCGACATACCCAGTACTGTATATCTCCACCGACGACCTAAATTAGCGACGTGCTAACTCGTTCCCTCTTTATCGCCTTTTTATTGTGAGGCATTGACGAAAGCTCTGCAACCCACAGGCCTACTGATTAACAAGGAGAACAAATCTGAGGAAGGGCGAAAGAGGGGGGGAATTTTGTGGTTACGAGCTTTCACGTCAGGTGCTACAGCGGCCAGGAATGGCTTACTTCTGTGAACAAGAGGTGGTATGCTCAGCAGCGAATCTTCGCCTTTCCAAACTGCATATCCTTTTTTTGAGCCCATAGCTGTGAGTCCTGAGGCCGGCTTGGTAAACCCTGCGGGCCGTCCTGAGGAGAAGTCACGCTACGGCCTATGTAGAGCCTTGCTCTACTGGATTCTACAGGTCATTTGGTTCATCATCAAGCTCATATTACCAGATATATGGAAAGGTATGTACGGCTCGGAGGAAGAGACGCATGTTATACCGTCAGCCTCTCAGATACGCATGGTATTCGATCTACACTGCAAGCACGTCGATCCATTTCGCTCTTCCGGATACTGTTCTTTTCGTCAACGGATTGGACGAGTACTCTGGGCCCTATCAAGACGAGGTTCATTTCACCCGAAGTTTGTTCAACCAAGCTTCCAAATGTCAAGATCCTTATCTCTAGAAGATCTGAACCTGGATTCATCGATGCCCTCACACGGGAGGACATGAAGAGCTACATCGAAAACAAAATAGACTCCCACTCGCACATGGCACATGTCCTCGCGCAGGGCCCGGTGGAAGCTCGAAACATCATAACAGATCTTGTGCACGAGGCTTCTGGTAACTGCCCCTGGGTGGTCCTTGCATGTCGTTACATGCTTGAAGACTCCATTGCCTGTGTTTGAGTCTCCGAGCTTCGTGCTCGAGTGGATGAGTTGCCTATTGAACTTGCAGAATTGTTTAGGCATATAATGATGCAGATGTTATGCTGGCAAAGTTGTCTAAATTTTGCCATGTCAACAGACTTGCACAGCCGGCTTATGCGTGTGGTACTCGACTAATAGAGACGAGGCCTGTTGGAATTTCCTCCCTTCACCGAGATTCAGCTCCGGGAACACGCAACGCTGAACCGAGTCCTCGAAGTGAGTCACCTACAAAGCCCGTCATGAGTATTCCATAAAAGCAAAGGCCTAAAAATTGAACTGAGCACATGTGATGAGGAGGTTGAGCAGCGGCCTGGGGAGGATACTCAGCTCACCCATCAGGCTGGACCGAAGTCGAGGCAGGTAGCAGATCCCTGAGTAATGCGGCAGGCCACGGTCTCAAACTGGCGTCAAGGTCAGACGGAGATAGCTTAACAAGCAATGTATACAGCCGCTTTGTAAACCGAAGTTGAGTAGTAAGGTCTCCTTGGGACGTGGGAGACGTCCGACGTCAAGCTTTGGTAACATTGTCAGCTGTGCATTCACTTCTACTCTGACGGCAGCGTGCGATGATGCTCGAACAGCACAAAGGACCGAGTCGATTAGTTATATCGAGCCTGTCAACAATCTGGAAATACTCTGCCTTTTTAACGGGCTTGAATAGTGTACATCCCGGGTTGGCCTGTTGTGTCGTGCCTTGGAATGGTCTGGTGCGGCCACAGCGCCTAGTGTTGGTATTGACCATTCAGACGGACACATCAGACGGAACTGGAATCGCAGTTCATGTTGGGTAAGCCGCTCCCTACTCGGACTCTTTGGAGGACAAGGAAACATTGTCGGGTCCTCAGTTTTCTTCGACTTCGGATCTTCATGCACGAGTTTGAGGACCTTAAGGCACAGAAATGGATGCCGTCAGCCACGCCAGGACCGACCATCGAACTTGCACGACCACATCAAATCCGCGTTTTCGCTCCGATAACCAGGTTAGAACCCCCCTGTGTAGGTTTCTCTCATACTGGATTTCCATAGTTCAATCCGAAGATGGTGTACGATGTGGCCATTATTGGCTCAGGCCCTTGCGGGCTGGCTGTGGCGGCTCGGCTACGAGAAGCCACTCCTTCTGCACTCTTTACCGACGACGAGCATTCCAGGTACTGGCGGAGGTTCAATAGGCGCGAGACGATCGAAAATGAACATAAAGTCCAGCGGAGGGCGGCCGGTTCTGACTCGGGCGACAAGTCTCGTTCCCCCAGGTCAATCGTTGTGCTTGATGCCCTTTCCGACGAGTGGATGTCCGCATGGCAGGAGAGGTTCCGCAGGTTGCAGATCAACCATCTTCGCAGTCCGCTGTTCTTCCATCCAGACCCGAGGGACAGGGATTCTCTCCTAGCCTTTTCACATCTCCACCGCCGCACGAACGAGTTGCAAGAAATTCCCAACGTGGTCGGCAAAGAAATCAGCAAGCATCATGTTAAGAAGAGGCGTGAGAGGTGAGTACTAGGGAGGCTAGCTCGGCACATAAATATTCTCGCGCTGACCTGACTCAAGAAGGATCACACAACACCTCCGGATTGACCACCGAGACCGTATAGATTATTTCACACCTTCGTCTGCGCTCTTCCATGACTTTTGCGGCGACATTGTGGACAGGTATGGCCTTCGGAACCTGGTCGTTCGAGCAAGAGTCCAGAATATCGAATATGGAGATTTGGGCGGGTTAAGCAGCGGCGAAGGATTCACCTTGACCACCGACCAAGGCGCGATCTACTCCAGAATCGTTGTCCTCGCGGTCGGTCCTGGCTGTAAGCCTTGCATTCCCACCGACAGTAACCTCCGACTAGGCGGGGAAACCGGAAGTATTTGCCACTGCTTCGACACCGCAGACGAGCACTGCTTATCGGAGCATGTTCTGCGAAAAATCGACAAGGGGCAACCCACCTCGGTCGTAGTGGTTGGGGGCGGACTTACGAGCGCTCAAATTGCCGATCTAATCATTTATCGTGGCGTTACCAAGGTGTGGCTGCTGATCAGGGGACATTATAAGTTAAAGCATTTCGACGTCGACCTTGAATGGGTGTCGAAAGTGCGTAACCAGCAGATGTCGGTTTTCTGGTCAGCAGATAGTGATCAAGGTAAGTCGACCAGCGAACAAGGGTATGTGGTCACTGATTTTCCGATAGAACGCTTCGAGCTGCTCAAAGAAGCTCGAAACGGAGGCAGTATAACACCCAAGTTCGACAGGATTCTTAAAAGGCACGTTGTTAATGATCGTCTGGCTATCCTGACTCACACCCGTATCGAAGACGGCGTTTGGTGCGGCAAAAGCCAGACATGGTCGATCAGATTGTCCCCAGGACTAGAGAGTGCGCCGCTGTGTGTTGACCACATCATATACGCAACAGGAGCAGCTCCGAACATCGAGAAAGTGCCGTGCACGCAGCGAATGCTGGAGAAACACCCCGTTCAGTCCATTAATGGCTTACCTAGACTTACGGATGACCTGATGTGGCACGACGATGTCCCGTTATTCTTGACTGGCGGTCTTGCTGGGCTGAGGCTTGGCCCTGGCGCCGCCAACCTGGCCGGGGCACGGCAAGGAGCCGAAAGGATTGCCTGGAAAATCGAGGACCTGCTAGGTAAAGGGCGGAGGCCGTTGGCTGATGGACAGGGCCCAGTCTTCGTCAATGTGGAGGGCAGCCAGCTTGGAGAGCGGGAGAGGAAAACGATGGCCGAGGAGAGGAGTGAATATACGGGAGGCTTTGCCAATCAGTTCGAGGCCTTGACGCTGAATGAAGGTCGGTGACGCCAGATCTTTACAAGGAAGAGTTAGAGATAAGTAGCAAGCCGGTTCTTGAAAAGAAGCTGATAAGAGCTTGACACTGGGATATCGAAGGCGCCCTCGGATACTTGGCCTTAAGCTGTGCGCATGTGGCCGAGTTGATATGGCCAAGGAGTGTAAACAGTATTATCAGGGTGAGCTCCATCACAGGCCTCTGTAAGCACCAGCATCACACAACCCACGCCAAGGCGCCAGAAGTTTTGGCCACCGTGGTGCCTGGACGCAGGGCGGCATCACCCTTATCCCAAAGCGGGGTGAGGGCTTTATCCTACAACACTCATCTGAGCAAACCTGACCTCACTCTCACCTCAGGACCACTTGACAATGAGCTTGCACTTCTCTGTTGAAACAGCTCATCGGATATCGGTACCATTACTCTTTGGGAGCACGGGATTATTATCTCTGCCTCTTAAGCTATGCCGTTGTCTACGGAGTATGAGTGGCCTAATGGCAGCCAGGAACAGCTAATGTAGACAAACCGACCTCACAATGATCTGCACCAGAGAGCTCGAACAGCCCATCGTCAGGAGAGGTTTTTGCGTGCAAGCCATACGACCGGAGGTTCACCGAACTGCTCACATGGACACCTCGACGGCCGACAGATTCGTTTCCATTACTTGCCGGGTTAGGAGCCAAGTCTGGCATGTGCCTTCGATATACTGTGTATGTGCTCTAGATACCGTGCAAACTCGCTCTCACCACTCCAAGAAAATAGAACATTCTGGTTGACGGTAAGTCCAAGTATTGTTCTTCAAGAAGGATCTAACACGTCTTCACTCCACGATTATCTTGTTTCTATCGTGTGATGCGACTCTATCCAGCTGGCCCGAACGACTGTTTGGTCAATGTCGAGCCAGTGGAAAACACACCACATTCGACATGGCAGCCAGGCACTTATATTACAAGCGCGATTTCGCATAACGAAAGCTTCGAGTCAAAGCAGAAAGCACATTAAAATTGCGCCTTTCGTCAGGAAAAAATCCACACTTCCACCAAAATTCTCAATATCCATTGTACAATGGCGATCAAGTTCTTTGAGAAATGCCAACCTTCCGAGGCCACCGTCCGCAATCTGTCCAGATTCCTGTACCAAGCTGAGGCCCTGTTTGGCGGTGTAGGCACCCTCTGGTCGAGCTGAGAGTGTGGATAAGACGGTGATGCTAATCAATGACTTTCCAGGTCATCCTTGGTATTGTCAGCTGGTACCTGTCCCATTGGAAAGACACCGAGAAGTACCCGGGAGCCCGTCTTGTCTTCACTGAAATATTTGCCGGCATTTCCATTATCTACGGCTCCATCCTCATCTGGACATGGAACTGGTTCCCGAAATGCTACGCTGTGATCAACTTTGTCTTCTGCCTGGCTTTCTTCGCTGCCTATGGTGCAATCATTGAATGGGACTGCGGGCAGAACTGGATGGGCTGGGAGATGGTGATCGGAGAGAGCTACAAGGCGTGCTGGAAAGCGGTCGAGGCTTTCACCTTCATCAATGGCTTCTGTTTCTTGAGCAGCACCATCTGCGCCTTGAAGACCCCTTCTTCTGCGGAATCGCACCATATGCATATGACTTACAGGAAGAGCTCTCATGGCAGCAGCACTGCTCCTGCTCAAGAAGTCTAACTCCCCGAGACCGGCGAATGGACACATGATATCCAACAACTCGTGTCACCATATCGGCCGGCACTATGACTGACAAAAATCTTCTCTCGCTGTTCTCCTGTTGGTCGAAAAGCCTCCATGGACGAGTTATTACTCGCTACTGCAGTGGCAGGAGGCACTAATGAGAGTGTGGCATGAAAAGGGTTCGGTTGCGGTAACGTGTTCACGAGGGGGGAGTGATTGACCGTGGTGAAGCGTGTGCTTTCAAAGATACCCTCGAGCTGCGACATATTGGTTCCTGCTTGTAATTTAGCGCTGTAATGAATCCCATCAGACTTAAAAGTTCTCGAAATTGGGCTAATTTTCTCTCCGGGTACGGGCATAATAGCGCAGTCATGAGAGGGGAAGGGGGAAAGGCAGACCACTAGCTGCGCCGTGGTGCCTCTGCTGCACCACAGATGCTCGGCGTTGTGGTCGACTACTTCTCGTGCTTCATCTGCTTCCCGAAAGTTCATACAGTAGCACTCAAGCCACCTTCATTCCCAAGCGTGGCATCAAATGCCACCGAAATATGTCACAGAAGCCTCAGATCTTGGATCAAACCCGCGGACTCGATGAGAGCAACGGTGCCGACTTCGCACTTTCCCGCCATGCATATTTCATTTTACTGTTTCTCAACCCACTCTTCGCTGCTCTTCTGTGCCCGCTTGCGATTAACAGCGTGTCAAAAGCCCTGTGCGACTGCAATATGACCAATGGATGAGCTCGACGACGTCTTCCATCCACCATGGAGCTACAATCGCTTTTCGACTCGAGACCTGATCACTATGTTCTACTAACTCTAGTCCAGGGCAGTGTGCACATCTGTGGCTAGTCTTCCTGCACCGCATGGACAAGCAGCTCGATCCACCATTCAGCTTGCAGAGCACACAGATCGATCTGGTGGCCTGCACTTTCACCGAATCGGCACAATCACGCATCTAACGCAATTCGGCGGATTGGTAAAATGGCGATATGGGGATGCGTTTGTGTACTAAGCCTTCATTCACAAATGCCAAAGAGCCACGGGAGCATTTTGAGCATATGTGTAATTCTTCTAATTGTGGTGATAGGCTTTTCTGACTGTAAATGGACGCAGCGCAGGACGATTTTCCTTCAAAACCAACCTCTGTGCTGCCGAGAAACCCAGGTCATCTGGTTTTAGTGATAGCCACACCAACTACTTTCCTATCTGACAACTGGCGTCCGTCTCGGATCGATTAGACGACGAGAGCGCCAATTAAACCCGAAATGACTTCTCATACTGCCCGAGTCTCACCCTCACAGAAAATGCATCCCTATGAGCTCTGAAAGACGCGCGCAGCTGCCGGGACACTATGAGCCGTCGACATACTTGGAGCGAGACTATTATCACCGCTCCTACTCGATCCTTCGCAGCTTCTCCGTGTTCCTCGTCCGAACGAATATGCGACTACGAGGGCTAAGCTCTGCTATAAACGGCGCTGACCGCGAGTGACCTCGCGGCGCCGAGGAAGTTTAAAAGCTGAGAACTTCGAGGCGCATGACACTGCCGTGGATGGCCTTTGTTTGTTATTGTGGCCACTACCTGGTTTTGCGCACCAACAGTAACAAATCCAGATCACATCCCTACCAAGTGAGGCCTGCAGTCCCCTCGGCTCAAACAAGGAACATCGTCATCCGGTATGAGAAGCTTCTTGAACTTCGGAAATCAAGCTCGCGCTACCGTCAATCGAAGGCGTGGCATCCTCACTGGACGGCGGCACTCCAGCCATACATCGTGGGGCAAACTTGCTATCCAAGCACGCAAAATCGGTCCTGGTGTGGCTTCGGCCTAACCCCACAATGAGCAGGTCGGGTACCAGGAGGCGCCGTCACATTTGCCGGTTAATGTGTCTGGCATTGAGATGGATTGACCGGATCCTTTTCGAAGGACAGTCCTACCACGTTAATCCTCTCCCTCTGTGGCTGGCCAAGAAATCCCTCGCTGTTTGGCGGGTGGACTTGCACATTTATTTCCACATGCGAATTTGACGAGCTGGAACAGCTCACCGGCAGTGGCTCAGGCATCTGGAAACCTGTCGCCGACGAAAGGGTCCGTTACCCCCTGGGGATATTTCATTGCCTCATATCACGAGAGAGGCCACCTCGGATGTATCAACCAACCTGAGGCAACTCATGGTGCTGCTTTTCATCCACCGGTGGTGGGCTATAGCGGCCAGACGTGCTTTCACAACCCGCTTCAGCGCCCTGGCCAAAACCTTGCGATTTGACAGCTTGACGAGCTGACTGGTGACGAGCGTGCTGGATTTCTGAGCAAGGGTGTTGGGGTGTCGTCGCGACTTCAAGATGAAACGCTGGGGAAGATGGCCAATTCCTAAGCCTTTGGCGGAAGTACTCCGTTACCACTCTTCGCCAAGGAGTACAGGATGTAAGTTCGCTCTTTGGAAGCATTGTGACAGAAGAGAGAAAAAGTCCGTCAGGTACCGTTGAATGCTGCGTCAATGATCTCCCTACGGCCGCGCCAAGTCAGGAGGACCGTTCAACCCAGCGGCTCACCCAAAGAGCGCCGCGCTCCGTATTGGCAAAACGCACGGTCTCTTGTGACATCGTGCCTCGACAGCACAGCAACCGGACGCGGATTCCTCGGATCGAGAACCCACTGAGCATGTGTGGCTTGAGGACCAATCAAACTCTCCCGGAGATCGCGGACCTTGGCGACATGCTGGCTGAAATGGCATTTCGTAGCGTGACACGATGCAACAGAACACGCCACCGCGAACATTCATCCACAATGCGGGCAACGCCGTTTGGCTCAACCAGGAGGCCACGAACGACATGCGACACAATTGACGTACATGTCCTGACGGAAGTAACTAGAAACACTTCCGCTATCATGCTCTCGGAGACTCATGAGTTTATCATACGACCTTCTAGATGATCAAGACATATGATTTGCAGCAGAGGAAATATTTCAACGGCGAATGTGGCCTCGGGAGGTGTTGGATATGGAAGCTCAAGCATGCAACAATCAACCACCAGCAATACAAAATCCTCAAGGTTTAGCTTTCGAAAAAAGCCACTACCCTTCCACCTCGACATTCAGGAAGGAGATACACCGTCCAATACATTTCTGAATCCGCATCTTAAATCAAGATACCAGCAATGATCAGCGAAACTAACGATGAGATGGCCTGGAGACTGGTTTGGACTTCCCAATGGAAGCTCCAGCAGGAGTCCGGGCACATTGAACCAACGCTGCCCAGGATGATCGGTCACCTATCAGTTTACAACCAAGTGTCGGAATACATGCAGAATCATAATGTGAGGGAGTGAGCCACTTCAGAGATGGCACTCGATATTGACGTCGGTCAGGTCGAAAACATCATATTGGGCAATGATGACGATGACGACGCCGCCAATGTCATGCACGAGTTGTCTCAGCGTTTGTCCAAAGACAGCTCACCCCCGGCACGGCCAGCGCCGGTAAGATCGAGCTCTGTCGTTGTCACTGCGGTCGAAATTGATGTCGACAAAGCAGGGAAGGACCCCTTCGCCGACGATGAAGAGAGCTCGAGTAACGGAGACCAGGACGAGGATAATGACGACTGGAGCAGTGACGAAGAAACAGAGTTCGGGAGTGTCTCGAGTGTTGAAGAGGAAGAGCACGACGTCGATCACCAGAGCGCCAAACTTGCATCTATCGAAGAGGATGACGAGGGTGAGGCAGATCTGGCATCTCTCCTGAAAAGGTGAGACAACATGACTTTCTGCCACACAGAGGTTGAAGTGGCGAACGCCAACAAGTTGTGGACCGTTTCTTTCGAGCGCCTTGAGCTCGTTACCCTCTCAGAAGCTTTAGGCGGACACGAATTCTGCCAACGACAGCATCGGACGCCGGCTGACGTCTCCCGAACTCTTGGATCGTCGGATTCTTGTGGATGACGGCACGCTGTCCGGCGTCCGACTGTCCACCTGTTACCGTGACAGCAGAGGCAACATGAAGGAGTAGGCTCCCAGGGATGCTCGAGCGTCTCGACAAGGAAAATCACGTCCCTCAGTGTCGGAACGGCACCGAGAGGGGCCAAAGGAGGCGAGACATGATCCCCTCTAGCTGTTTGAGGAACATATGAGTACTCGGTCAGATAGCTCATCTGCTATCATTGGCATTGGCACGAGCGGTGCCTCACGCCGAAGAGGCCGAAAGATGAACTATTTCATTTCCCATACCAGGATCAAGGCGGAAAAGACCATCCCTCGAGCCAAACATTCCATTCCATCATGTGTATTATATTAATAGCTAGGATTGGATTGAATCTCAATACCCTGTACCCTGTACAGGAGGTAGATTGAGGAAAAGTATTCCCGTCCAACACGGTCGTCCCATCCCACCGAGACACGCAGCGGACAACACGAAGAGCCGATCCTCCTTAAAAGTACAATCTATCTTTTCCCGCCCCCGTTTTCATAATTGAGTGAGGCAAGAAGGAAAACTTTTGAGATTTCCGCCGTTCAAGTCAGCCAATCAGTCAGTCAGCCACCCATCGACCCTTCCGCCTGCCTTTTCATTATTGTCACAAACACAGACACAGACACAGACACACCCAGCCATCCATTCATAGTCCGCCGTAGCGAAGCGACATGTCTGACAGCCCAATGTCCCAACCTGTACGTGCGTGTGTCGTATTGCCATATCCCAACTTTCGGAGACCGGGTCCTCCACCAAACCACCCAAGCAAACATTGATTGATCATGACAGTCGTGTTGTAACGTAGCGTAGCGTACCCAAACGTAACGTGATGTGGAGCACGAGATTCCTTTCTATTCCCTCGCGTTGATGACCCGGTTTGACCTGGTTTGGATCCCATCCCATCCCATCCCATCCCATTCTTTCTGGTCCCGATTTCCCATCCATTTTGCATGAGCATCTGTCTGCATCAAATTTGGACCCAGTTGTCGTTATTTTGAAAGAAAAGAAAAGGGGAAAAAAGAATTTCACCGCCCCAGCCTTGATAACCCTCTCCCTCCCGTTCCTCCTCCTCCCCACAAATCACACCCGTCCTCCTCGCGCTTGACCAACTTCTGATAGACGCACACTTGGTCCTGCAGACGCGACAGCTCCACAGCCATATGCTGCATCTGGGTCTCGGAGCGGTGGATGTAGTTGATCGCGCGGGTCATGATGTCGGATTTGCGGACCCGGCTGGACCCGGATGCTTTGGCGTCGTCCAGGAGAGACGGCGGCGGCGGTGATGAGGCTGCTGCTGCGTCCATCTTGTTGGCCTCGTCGGTCTCGGCGGCCAGGAGGACGCGGTGGAGTTGCATCATTTTGCCGTTGAGGTTGTCGCGGTAGCGGCGCTCGATGATCGAGTGGGCGTGTTTGGCCTTTTGGATGGCCGAGTCGTCTTCCTCGCTGGAACAGGAGCTGGAGGGAGCGGGGTTGTTGCGTTTCTTGGAGCGTGGGTGCGGGCGCGTGGTCGGGGCCGACACAGTGGGTTTTCGGGGTGGTGTGCTAGTAGAGGCGGAGGAGCTTGTTGTGCGTGTTGTGATGCGCGTTCGGGCGGGACGGGGCTGAGACCGAGGTTGAGATTGGGACTGAGGGTAGCTGAATGTGAATGCTGAGGTGGGTGCGGCGGAGGCGGAGGTGGGCGTGATGGGGGAGGAGTCGGTTTCTGTCGAACCTCCGCCCGGCGACGATGACAGGCCGATGGATTCGAGTGGTTGTTGTTGTTGTTGTTGTTGTTGTTGGGTTGTCGGGCCGCCGAATGTCGGCCATTGGTCGTCCGGGGGCGTGCTGTACTGTTGTTGACTCATGTCCATATCCCCATCCCCGTCCAGGTTCAGATCAAGGTTCATGTCGAGGGGCGGGAATTGCGAGCCATCCGACTGCTGCTGCTGGAGCTCTAGCGGGCCGATGGTGTCGCCAAAGGGACTCTCCAGCGCGTCGAGGTACGGGCTGACGTACGAGTCGTCGGACGAGCACGACTTCAAGCTGTACAGTTCAGGCTGAGTCCGAGTCTGCGTCTGTGTGGGCGCCTGCGACGGCACAGCCCATGGGTTGATGTTTCGCTTGTCGTCCTCGTCGGTCGGGAAGCCAGTCAGGTATGTTTCATCGCGGAACTGCAGCTCCGTGTTAGCTAGCTGTGGGTATTGTGTCCATCGGTGATCTACATACCTGGTCGAGGAAGAACGGATCTTGATAGTATGTCATTGTGTGTTTCGAGTATCAGTACCAAGTATCGATAGTATGAGTATCGGTGGTGGTGAGCTTCAGCAAGAGCGAGAGAGAGAGCAGAGCAAACCAGAACTTTTTGCAGCTCGTCACTCGACGTCCCATGTGCAGAAATGACGCATCACGCACAACAAATATACAGCTCGAGGTCATCGTCGTGTTCATAAAGTTCTCGGTTTCCTTTCAAAGGCACAGTTTCCGATCCTCGATCGCGCCCAGTTCTAGAACAATGGAAAACTCCGACGAGAGCACATCATTGGTGCCAAGGTGTGTCTTCTCCTCGTATCGATTGCTGCCAGCACCGAAACCTTTTCTTGCGCCTGTCGGTTCCACTGTTGGTGGGCACATGCCATTGCTCGGATGCTGCTGGGCCGTGGACGAGGAAACACACAGACCACCAGTCAGTCCACCATGTCCCCAGAACTGCACCACCCCAACCAGGTGGGTACCTCGTAGATCGATGGGGCAGTCCGCTTTGGGTCTCGGCTGGAAGCTCCGGCTCTTCGACGCCGACGATGTGCCAATCGCGAGGGGAGCAGGTTCCTGCCGGTTACGGCGGGCTGCATTGAGGACAGAGTCAGGACACAGGACAGGATACGAGTAGTACCTCGTACCCGCGGTTTATATCATGCAACTGGTGACCAGCTGTCTTTACCACCATACTTGTACACGCAGTACCCGTAGACAAGAGCCGGGGCACGACGGTCGTTGATCCCACATACGAGTACACCAGCACCCACTGCCCACTTTGTCTTGCTGCGTACGAGTACTCGATACTACTGGGCATAGTCACGGGTGGGTACGCATGTCACTGCATGTCTATCAGACTTTCTCCGCACGTCATTGATGTATTTTTCCGGTGCCTGGCAGTATCCGGTAGTCGCGTCGAAATCCGGCTGCAGACAACCACATGCTCCACGATAAGCCCCGGTCCAATCTCGCAACACCTCGGAGTTAGTTCGCTGGTCTACGGGATCAGGTGTCATGTAAGTAAAGCTTCAAGTACGCAGTAGTACTACAACTTGTTTTTCTATCGCAAACTCAATACATCACGGTCTGTTCCGTCCTGTTTGTTCCATTTGCCCGGTTCTCGCCCTGTGTAGCCTTGACTGCCGTGATGCTCACAACCCGATGTTACATGCGCCTTGCCTACACAGTACGCCGGAATCCTCAAAGCGTCACGTGTTGAATAATGGACTGCTTCGACTGAACGATGACTTCGCATTGAGCCTCTGCGGATGTTCATGGATGCAGCCAACCCGCTGCCGCACTTGACAAGAGCGCCGTCACACCAAAGAACCACCAACCGATACAGAACAGCCCTATGACCCATTTTATTGTCTGAACAGCGGAAGACTAGCAGAGCCCAGAGTTCCAAGAGTCGAAGGAGACATCGCACGACATTGACCGTGCTTGGCGAAACGGGTAGGAGAATGGTCACTGGTAAAGCCAATCGCAAGGGCGCAAGTGACTGTCAAGTTCGTGTCTCGGCGATGGCATCAAAAGGCTTCTGTGCGTAGATGACCCAACTGTCGTGTTGAGGGTTCGTCGTGAGCAGAGATACGCACGAAGCGGGATCGGAGGGGGAGCACTCACATCTTCCAGTAGCCATGGATATCCTTCCGCCGCAGCTCCTGCCTACACTCTGCAAGCAGCGCTTCCATCTCTTCAACCGTCCACCCCAGCATTTGCGTAAAGACCTTGACGCTCAGGCCATGAAACCCATCGTACAAATTGACGTACCCAAACAATCCAGCTCGCCTCAGCCTTTCGTCTTTTGCCCACGGCCCAATAGGCATTTTGAAGTTGAGCCGCGTGATGTTGATAAACCCGGCATCACGCATCTGCCGCATTATCAACTCAGGGTCGCCGTGGCCTCGCAGCCCGATTCGGTTTATGCCTTGAGTCCACAGATCCTCCCAGTACGCGATGCGCGAGTCGGCTGGGATTGACCCGTCGTCCGAGTATCGTTTGTAACTGAATTCCTGGGACTCGACCCAGCCGCCCGGTTTCAGCGAGGCAAATGCTTCTCGGTAGAAGTGAGGCCAGTCTCTCAGAGAGGTGTCGTTCATGATGCGCGAGTGGACGAGATCAAAATCCTGCCGAAATGTCCACTCCTCATCTGCATCTGCAATCTCGAATCGGCAATTTGGGGGCACGTAGCCCGGTTGGATCGGACTGAGATCCGTTCCCACGATGATGGCTTCCGGGTATTCATCAGCCATATCGACTGCCCAAAGTCCCGTGCCCGTACCGATATCGAGCACACAAGTCGGGCTGAGGGGCGCGAAGAACAATTTCTCCTCAATCGAAAGCCTCACCGCATGGTACATCACATCGATTCTGCACAGGTTATTAGCCAACTCGAGGAGATGATGATCACCCTATTGCGAGTTGTCACCTTTCTTGCTCTGCCTGTGAGGATAAGGTTAGTACGGGTCAGATGAGTGCCTCAGCTCGAGATGTCACACCTCATCATTAGGGAAGACATATTCTGTAGCGGTTAGCACTGCGGAAGAGGCATATCATTGAACTCACTGCCAGCGTGGTACTGCAACATATTAGCTTGCCTCTAGGTATGCCCAATGGAAGGCTCGTGGGGCTCACTGCATGGTATGTTCGTCCGTGCGCCTGTTCATAATCGTAGATGCTGGCAGTCACGGATCTTGTCGACGACTCGCTTGTAATGTCTTTCAGAAGAGGGACTTGGCTTCAATGCAGACAAAACCCACGCATCTTCATCGTAGTAGCCAGAATCATTGTCACTGTATGACTATCGAATAGACTGAGCCACTACCACCTTCCAAATCCCCGGTGTAGAGTCCTCGTGCGCGCGTACCTGTACTGAAATCTCCTCCCATCCGTCGGTGTTGCCTGCCACTACGGGAGTGGACATAGCTGGATGCGGCTCCAAGTAGCTTCGTCTCGAACGGCCTAAATTCAGGGAACAAGAGTCCGACGAGATGAGGACAGCAACCGATATCGACGTCGTGGATCTGTGGTGATGATCCGTGGTGGTTCGGTGTAGAGGCCCGACGAAGGGTTTGTGTGGGGGGTGATAGTAGGGCCCAGTTAAGCCTGATACAAAAAGCTTACTCGTCCTGGGACCGGGAAAGTTCAGCCCGTTGACCGGGGATGGGGGCTCCTTTGGCTCGCCCCGGCCCTGTCGAGTCAACAAGTCAAGGATGTACCTGCGGAGAAGGACAACCAACCAATAATCATGGTATGTAAATGGCGCCCATAGATGCTGCAAGCTGATCCCTGCCACTGTTCGATGAAGTCCAGGCTGAGCTCTAATGCAATCCTCATGGCTGCGGGCATTGATGCCGCTGCTTAGCCCGCTGCCGCTCGCCGCAGACAGCGACACAGTATCCAGATAACCCCGGTCAACTTGAAGCGATGATCTAGGGCTCGAGCAAAGCTCGCCTGGGCAGCTGGAAGATCGGTCGAGTTCATTGGAGCTTGGAAACAGCCACCAGCGCAACCTTTGGCCGGGGCATGTTGATTCGTTCGCGGCACAGCGGGCAGCGGCAGCGGCATGGGCATTCTTCATGCACGAGGCCGGTAACCCTGTTCCCACTCAACACTTCTGAAGAATCTGAATGAACGAGGACAGCTCGGTAGTTCTCCTAGCTCCCATCGTGCCCTTCGCCTGCAGTAGCTAGTTGTGACGAAAACAAAGGCATCCCGCTGGCGATAGCTATTCTATCAAGCTCCCGATCCAGCTCTTCTGCCGCATGCTGAATATGGATGATGCTACCTGCCCTGCCCACCACTAGCCACGTCCACACAAAGTTGGTCGGTAACTGCTCCTTTCATTGTTCCTCTCCATGTAGCTCTGCCATTTGAGTTTCGTCCAGCCGAGTGCATAATACGCAACGAAGCTTGGACCACCGCCTGGGAGGCTTTGAGATGGCCATCACCGATCCTCTCGGCTTGTCTTTGCCTATCGTCGTCGGTTCGCTCGTCGGTGTTTACGCCGTGTACTGGACTGTCACCACTTACATACAATATCGCAAGCTCCAGCATATCAAGGGTCCGTGGCTGGCCGCCATCTCGCCGCTATGGATGTTCTACTACACCTGTCAAGGTACCCTGTATCTGGCAGTCGAAGATGCACTTAAGAAATATGGTGAGCACGCCTGAATCCCTCCGGGGGGCGACTTACCCAGTGACGATAGGTTCACCCGTGCGCATTGCCCCCGACTATATTGCGAGTGATGACCCGGTGATACAACGAACAATGAACGCACCCCGATCAGCCTTTACTCGAGGTCGCTGGTTCAGGGGCATGAAGTTCGATCCCCGTCAGGACAATATACTCTCCATGGCAGATGAGAAGGCCCATGCCGAACTGAGGACGAAGGTGATGCCAGGTGTACGCAACCATCTGTTGTGACTGTATGTCGTGGAGCCTGAAGGCTGATCCTCTTCACTAGTATTCCGGGAAAGAGGTTCCCAACCTCGAAATAGACGTTGATGCAAGAGTGGTGGAACTGGTTGACCTGATCCGTCGAGACTATGTCCAAAAGAATGAAGCCCTGGACTTTGCGAAGCTCGCAGGTTACTTCACTCTCGACATCCTGACTCAAATTGCCTTTGGTCAGGCGCTGGGCTTCCTCGTGAAAAATGAAGACCTCTATGATTATCACAAGTCAAGCAGCGCCTTCTACCCAATCATGGAATTGGGATCAAATCATCCAACAGTTTTGGCCGTCCTGAACAGTCGAGCCATGGAGGGCGCGGCTCCCAAACCGACTGATAAAATTGGATTTGGAGCTATCGTCGGGGTTGCGCAAAAGGCGGTTGCCGAGCGATTTGGACCTGATGCAAAGAAGGTGCAAGACATGCTGGGTTCTTTTGTAAACCATGGCCTCACCCAGCAAGACTGCGAGGTTGAATCCCTGCTGCAGATTCTGGCCGGCGCTGATTCGACGGCGACGGCGCTTCGAACAACATTCTTACACATCCTGACGAGCCCTCCCACGTATAGCAAGCTGCGAGAAGAGATCGAGGCTGCCATTGAAGCTGGCAATGTCGACTACCCTGTAGTCAAAAACAGCCAGGCCCAGGAATTACCGTATCTCCAGGCATGTATCAAAGAAGGCCTCCGGATGTTCATGCCACTACATGGGCTGGCAGGACGGGTATCGCCCTATCCGGATGGCGCGACCATAAATGGTGTCTTCATTCCGCCTGGGACAGAGGTGGGATTTTCAGTTTACGCCATGGGTCACCGCGCAGATTTCTACGGCCCCGATGCTGACACATTCCATCCCGAGCGATGGATTGAGAACGACGAGGAGACCGTCAAGGGCTTTGAAAGACACAACGAGCTGGTCTTCGGAACAGGCCGATCAAGCTGTCTGGGTAAGGGAATCGCGCTGATGGAGCTGGGTAAAGCTATCTTCGAGGTCAGTGTGCTATATGGCTCGGCGCTATTGAAGTGTGGTTCCACTGACTCACCTACAGCTCCTGCGTCACTACGATTTCACTGTGGTCAATCCGTTCAACGCTATGAAGGTGCGATCGAACTCGGTGGTAGTCCAAGAGGATTTCCTCGTAAGAGCATGGCCGAGGAAACAACGCTAAACGCACATATCACACTTCGTTTGGGTACTCTCTATAGGCATCTTTGTATCGAGACAAGCGCAGGAATCATTGGTAATAGGATAGCTCCTCACAACTCATATTTGCCGTGAATTGAGAACTGAACGTACTGTGGAAAGTTGAAGGGAAGATGAGGCACAAGTGAAGGGCAAGTGAAAGGCTTGGCGTTTATGTCATAGTCGCGCCACGAGTTCGAGTCTACCGAGCAAGGTCTCTCGAGCTGTGCAGCATAACACCATCCCCCTCGATAGCAGCAGTAAACACTATCGGGCTGCACTCCTGAAACGCCTACGTCGCACTCGTGCCCTCTTGCAACCATGCCGGTCTTCCAAGCGAAACCCTTCCGCAGCAGCGCGCAAGCAAAAGACCTCTCAGGACGCATTGCAACATGGTACAGCCGTAGACAGGATCGGAACCCCTTTCTGTGGTTCGGCCTGCCATTCATGACGCTTATTGTCGGAGCTTCCTTTCTTCTTACACCGGCCACGGCGCTCCGATACGAAAAACACGACCGCAGGAATAGACAAGTCACCGATGAGGAGAAATTGCAACTGGGACTAAAAGGAGGCCAAGCTGGAGAAGGAGGGCTCACATACAATCCTCGGAGGCGAAAAGTGCTAAAAGGAGAGCTCAATGAGCGAGACGAGTATTATAGGCTTATGGCCAAAGATTTGGACAGCTGGGAGCAGAAACGGGTTGAGCGCTGGAAAGGTGAACCCGATGGCAGACTGCGATAGACCGGCACGGACCGACAATGACACCTGTTACCCATCGTATTCCACCGGCGGCGACGACCTGCTTCTTATCACATTACGACAAGCCCTACGACGAGCCGATGAGATGGTGGACACCCCATACGGCCACAAGAGCTGTTGGACGTCTCGACAATAGAGAATGTGCTAGGCGCGTCACGAAGAGACAGATAGAGTGGGAGCGTACTTGGTAGCCAAAGAGTTCGTCGTCTTGGCCTGTTACCGAAGTTGTCATGCTCGGCCTGGGTCCTGAATGAGCTATGAACGCTGCTTCAACAGTCCTTTAATGATTACAGCCTCGCTCAGCAACTTTTCCACAAGGCGGCTTCTGAGAAATGGCACCTGTGGGCACTGCGGTATCCAATACGAGCCTGACGAGGCTTGCCGAGAAGAGAAGAATGGCGGCAATCTGAAGCCGGGAGGAGCTACCGTTGCCGGATAATCGATAGACTGCTCGGGTGGAAATGCTTCGGAATATCATGCTGCATATGACTGGCCTTGTCGTTTTCAATTTGTTTTGCACGTGGGCTCACAAGTGCAGACGGGCAATGGAAAGGGCGGTGAGGGAGAGACAAGCATTCCATCGTCACGAATAAGCGACAGAACTGCTGCGGGCGGATGGGTGGCCCCGAAGCTCACGCTGGCCTAGAACAGCGCGGAGAAGCA
Source organism: Phialophora tarda (assembly GCA_016109495.1). NCBI lineage: Eukaryota > Fungi > Ascomycota > Eurotiomycetes > Chaetothyriales > Herpotrichiellaceae > Phialophora > Phialophora tarda. The sequence continues at coordinate 1,121,804 of JADWPL010000009.1, forward strand.
AATGTCTACGAAGTAGTGAACGAAAAGCGCGTGGTGGCTTGCAGCTGGAAGCTCTAGATGTTGACTCGCAAGAAAAATGTTGGCAGTCCAGGCTTGTAGTTGGTCGTCGGGACCGAAATACGTGGTTTGTGCAGCATCCAGATAAAGGGAGCTCCATTTCCTTGGCCAGGTGGTGGGGAGACTCTATGTACAAGAGCTACCGAGTCATGCGCGAGCATCTGCTGCAGCAGAGCTTGTGGAAACAACAACAAGAAGAGAAAGCTCAATGACGCCATGAATGGCTTTGAGAGGGCATCAGAAGCATGCAGGCCGATGACAACAAAAGCGACAGCTGTTTCCGTTTTCGAGCGTAGTTGAACTTGCTCCATTGCTAGCAAAGGCCTAGACCTTTTCAGCAAGCCATATCGCCTCAACTTCTGCGCGTACATAGTTGTTACTACTGTAATTGTACAGTCTATGTCGCTGCCACGGCAGGTTCTCACACGGGGATCACCCGGCTCAGGGCCGATCCTCCAGCAGACACAAAACGACCTGCATTGCGAGCAGTCGAGTCTACGCGACCCTTGCCGACAGATTGGTAGCTTTTGACTTTGGTGCTTCTCTAGCGTCAGGAAAAGGGTTCGGTTGGATGGTGGATGGAGGGGCTCACGCCACGACGTCCACACCCTCCTGGACCCTGCTTGGCCTGACAGCGAGTTGTGACCGAGGCGTGTTAGAAGATAAGCGACACCAGGCCTCAACCCAAGCCCATAAGATCCATCCTGTACTCATTATATGGCTCGATTGTACTCGGTACCGTGCAGCAAAGCAGGATGGCAGAGTAATCGACGTTGGGACGTGGGGTAATGGCCCGTCCTTCCCTCTGTTTTACCACTCATACACGGTAGAGTACTCGGTCAGAGACCCGACAAAAACTGCCTGCTAATGATGTCGCCTTCGACGTTACGCATTTCTCCAGAAAGTCTGCGAAAAGTGGTTGCATTACTCGTAGCTCGTACAGTGTAGTCAAGTTCTTTTGGCCGATGTTGTTGGAGGGAAGTCACCTCCTGGCCCTCTGTGTCTGATCTGTTTCGACGAATATGAGGAACAAATTGCACAGTTTGACTCGCCGAAATGTCGCAATTTCTGCTTATCAGGGACGGATTCAGTTCTTCATGCGTGACACTGTGCGAGAGTAGCGAATGACGACCGACGGTGGTGAGGGTTGATTTCCAATCAAGGTTCTGTTCCACTGCTCAGGGTCTGACCCTCCACGCCATTCCCCGGCAGGTGGATGGTAAAGATCAGTCTAAACGCCGGTCGAGGTTCACAGCCGTACTACGTAGGTACCAACGCATCTGCATATTTCATTCCTTCGAGTTCTAGGCCGTCTCATCGAGCCGTCATTGCAGTGACAAGAGACAAGAGACACATCTCCGCCAAGGCACAACAGTAGTTCCCGGAAGATTCCTTCAATGGCAGTGGTGCTTCGAGTCAGGCTTGCGGAGCACGCCTACACACCACCCTTACCCCCAATCCGCCTCCTCAGGACCCCTTCTGACCTCCTTCTTACCTCGGAAACCTCCATCCCACCACTAGGCCCAGCAAGGAACGCTCTACCCTTGCAGGCTGCCTGTAACTCGGAGGACCATGTAATCTTGCATCTTCTGGGCAATGGCGTCTTCCCACGAGTTCGGGACTGCTGGAGTTGGGCTTTCGCGGGCTAGAACGTTGAGGTTTGAGCCGTGGCCCGTGAACATGCAGCTGCTCCCCAGTCATACCCCCATAGCAGCCAGTCATCTCGCCCGGAGCCCACCTCGCTTCGCCCATCAGCGTGCCCTCACTTTTCTCTCGCACCGACGTCATCTGCCCTGCGTCCATTGTCAGAGTTTTGGCTTCGATTTCCAAAGGTGCCCGTGCCTACTCCCTATCCCCTGCCGATAGCGAACGGGACTTTAGTAAAACGGTCTGCTGCACCACCACTCACTCGACTCAGCCTCCCCTCTATTGCTTTCCATCGAATTAGTTTTCCTGTCCGAAACGTTATATCTCTTTGTTGCCGGCGAACAATGAGTCCACATTCCAGCTCGCTGTCCGCCTCGTCGCGTGCACAGTCCAGGCCACAATGACGTAGACTTGTTGGGGCCGCTGCGACATCCACTACACACAGTACTGTGGTACTGTGCACCTTGTCATCGATCCTCAGCACCTGATCTTCTATTCCACAACCGTGTACCACCAGCACATATCTTCACGAGTTCCAGACCTCGACACCGTTTTGCCTTGTCAACCTCCTTCGTCGACCTGTAGCAATCTCCGGGGCGACTTTCGAGTGGTCAAGAATTGATGACAGTACACCACGACGCTACATCAACCTCGCCCGTTTTTTTGCCAGGGCCATTGGCCAACGTCACTATGTCCGCCACTGCGACGGCATCCCTAAAGTCACCCTCGCACCCTCATTCGCACTCGCACACACATTCGAAGTCTCACTCGCAATCCCACTCCCACTCTCACTCCCGCTCTTCGCGGCCTTCTACCACGCCACGCGTCCAGCCAGCCGTCGCATCTGTTGGCCAGCCTATGCCACCCCACCTATCCCCTCCGAGCGTTCGATCGCCTTCGAAGTCTCGCGATGTGAAGAGCCCGAGCCCTAGCTACTTTGGATTTGTGGTGGGCAGCGATGATTCAATACCTGCCGACTCAAATCCTGGCAAGCATGTGCGCCAGAACTGGAACTTTACCGGGTCCAATGCACAAAAGGAGGTTGCGACACCTCGACACGTACCTATCGAATCAAACCCGGATTTCGAGGCGTTTAGAAGACAGTCGGAACACAATCACCGGTTCGCGTTGAACACCGCGTTCAGACCTTCGCAGTCGAGGACAAACTCGGACCTGAGCTCGACAGCTTCCCCACTTGCGAAAAGACCAGCCATTGAAAGAAGTGCAAGGTCCACAGCAAATGGAGGCAGTCGAATGGAGGATGTTTCATTCTTTGATATTCCAAGACAACAGTCACCCGACTCTATCAACCGAAACAGTGTTGCCGATCATCAACATGCTCGATTATCTTTACCCAACAACGAACTCAGTATTCCCCGTCTCGGCACGGCAAATGCTTCCAAGCGCTCAGAGACATTACCATCCTGCCCGGAGAAAGACGCACCTCCCCTTATCTCCCCTACGCAGATAGCTGAACTTCTTCGAGCTCAACCCAAGGATGTTTTAGTACTGGATCTAAGAGTATATCAGCAGTATGCGTCGGCAAGGATACGTGGAGCTCTGAACCTATGTATCCCCACCACCCTTCTGAAACGGCCTGCGTACAATGTCCAGAGGCTTGCCGAGACCTTCACTTCGGCTCGAGACAAGGAAACCTTTGCGCGCTGGCGAACCTGCCCCTACATCGTCGTGTACGACGCCAACTCGTCGCTAGCAAAGGAAGCCATCACTCCGCTGAATGTGCTCAAGAAGTTTACATCTGAGGGGTGGAAGGGCACTGGTCTGGTCGTTAAGGGAGGCTTCCTGAAGTTCCAGAAATTGGTCCCGGAAATGGTTGATGATGGTCCTGTACAGCAAGGAAATGGAGCCTCCTCTCAGCCGCTGTCGATCTCAGCACCTGGGAAAGAGACCCTTGCTGTCGCCGGAGGTTGCGCCATGCCAACAGCAAAATCCGCCGCAAACCCCTTTTTTGGAAACATCCGCCAGAACATGGACCTCATCGGCGGTGTGGGTCAGATGCCGATCAAAAAACCCCACGAGCTCACGTCGGAGACGGAAAAGCATATGCCATCCTGGCTGAAGAGGGCAGCGTCCAAGTCGAACGAAGGCAAGTTGGTTTCGGACAAATTCTTGAACATCGAAAAGTCAGAGCAGAAGCGTATGCAGGACGCGCTCAGTGTCAAGGTCTCGTACGGAACGCCGCGCGCGGAACGACCAGAAAAAATCCAGGTTGCCGGTATTGAGAAGGGTTCCAAGAATCGCTATAACAATATTTTCCCCTACGATCATACTCGGGTCAGGTTGCAGGATGTACCAAATGGAAGCTGCGATTATATCAACGCTAGCCACGTGAAAGCCGAATTCTCCAATCGACGCTACATCGCCACGCAAGCCCCGATCCCGGCCACTTTCAACGACTTTTGGCGGGTGGTTTGGGAACAAGATGTTCGTGTGATTGTCATGCTCACGGCTGAAGCGGAAGGAGGACAAGTCAAGAGTCACGTCTACTGGAAGCCTGGCGAGTATGGCCCATTGAAACTCAAACAGCTTTCCGAACGCCAAGTGAGTCTGGAACCAAAAAAGCCTGCAAACACACCTGCACCAACCGCGCGTCCGTCAATGGCACCAAGAAGGTCAACAACAGCCAATATTCCGGGCGAACGAAGTCGAGAAGAGGTGAAGGCCCCGATTTCCAAGGCGCCGCCAACCGCCGTCGTGCGGCACTTCTCTCTCAGCCATTCCGCATATCCTTTCCAGCCGATGCGTGAAATTACTCAAGTCCATTATGCGGACTGGCCCGATTTCGGCGCTCCAGCTAGCCCGACTGAACTCCTTGGGTTAGTGGAACAGGTCAACAAGTATGTCCGAGGTTCTGCGTCGCCGTCCAGTATCGTTGGACCGGAGGAAGCGGCTCCAATAGGACAACGACCTATCTTGGTTCACTGCAGCGCAGGGTGCGGACGGACTGGCACCTTTTGTACGATCGACTCGGTCATCGACATGTTGAAGCGACAGAAGCTCTCCCACGACAGCGGCAAAGATAGAATGGATGTGGATGCTGGTGATTGGGTGGACCGCGACGACGTTGACTTGGTGGCTAAGACTGTGGACGAGTTCCGTCACCAAAGACTGAGCATGGTGCAGAATCTACGTCAATTTGTTTTGTGTTATGAGAGTATTTTGCAATGGATTGTGGCGCTGGAGTCGGAGCAGCGGCAGAAACGACCTGGGCTACCAGACCCACGGAGGAGTTATCACGGATGAAGGATTTGAGGCCCAACCCGGGATGAGATATGCATAATGGCCATGAGGAACCATGAACATCGTCATGACTTGGGCAGGATTGAGCCTGATGGTGTATAGACGTGGCGAGTGTGGGCAGTGGCATGCATAGCATGGCATTCTGCATTGTCTGGCATCATTGCACAATAAGCATAGCGAGGTCGGCGTGGTATACATACATCGCACATGTTTCCAGCGGATGGTGAACATGTGAATAGTGCAAAACGGGTCGTGAGTCCCTCTCTGCTCCCACTGCCTGTCTGGGCATTTTTCGAGGATGCATATTCATGTCAGCGTTCAGGAGGCAACTTTGGGTCAGCTGAGGAACTTCCGCAGCTGAGCGGTGAATTGGCCCGGCAGTCGTCCTCCACGATGTCGACCGAACGTCTGCTGAGGATTGCGCGACAACGTGGTGCCGACCTCGAGCAGCCGCTTCCCATGCTGTTGATTACCTCTCTACGGAGTACAAGTACTAGGTCCTCCACGCCCAGACTCAACCCTTGACAGGATTGTGAGCCTCTTGGCTGTTTTACCATACACAACACTCCGCCTCTAAACTCCCCACGTCTCTCCGGGTGCTCAGTGACATGGAGCAGAGCACTGGGCGCTCTGAAGGATCTCAAGTCTATGATCTGGAAGCCGGAAAGCGTCGCGTCGTGATGTCTCTCCAAAATTGGCAGCACTACGGAAAAGGCCTCTAAAAGCCTGGATTTGTTAACGTCATTAGCTTCTGCTTCGCCATTGGCCCCATGCGCGATGCGTTCACTAGTGCGGCGATCGAGTGGCTTGCTGGGATCACAGCCTCGCTGAGCAGCCCTTCGACTCACGGTGACTGGGCCAAGGACGCCACGCTGAGTCGAAAATTGCTTAGTTTCGGCGTCGTCGTCCAGGCCGGTGAATGTGCTCCTCGTCGGTAAGCACTAACGTGCCGCCACCTTGCAATTCCCGCTCCAGCCTCATTCGTCGCCATGAAATGCACAGTCAGTGTTCATTCGGGCAGCAGGGCATTTCTAGATTTATAGGACACATGGCGATACTGGTGGCTCCAAATGTCCTGTCAGTTGTTGCAGCTGACTGGAAAAGGCACCGTGTCATTGAATGACTCTGGGGCGTGCTGGAAAAACAATTGTGACAGCTACCTTCGTGGCTTGCGCTCGTATTCAGCCCGCACAGCCAGAATGAGACGGACACGTCGGCGCCGTTGCCCGTTTGATAATCAGCCAAGACTCTAAAAAGATTGGAAGGCTCGCTTGTTCCGGTCAGTGAAGGCCTGATTCCTGAGCGCCGCTCCGTCTAGTGAAGTTTTCCCTTCCAAAATAACAACGCATCCAGGACTCTGCCTGAGCCTGACATGGAGCTGAACCTGATCGCCTGCCAAATGCAGCGGCGAGCTTGCACCATCAGGTAGGCCGAAGCCTGCCCAGAAGCCGGCCCGTGCATTCTATTCGGTGCGTGCCTGAAAAGCAACATGCATCCCCAGTCCGCTGAACACGAGATGAGAAAGCCAAGCCAACTCGTCCGTGAACCAGGTGAATCGACTTTCTGTGGAGTGCCAGGCAATTTGCTTTGTTGATGCTATCCCTCTTCAGCCTTAAACTCGACTCCTGCCAGCAGTCTTATAAAGCACACTCCTTCCCCCACCTTGACTTCATTTGGGATTTGCCACAGATCATTGAAGCGTTGTTAGTCATCCAGGCAACGGACTTAATATACAGTACTACCATAATCTCACCGTGCCACTTCAGAGGAATCACTAGTCCGCTTCCTTTCTAATTCTTTCCAACCTTCTTGCCAGTCAACCGAGTCGTCCTTTGCCAGGACACAAACCAACGCGATTGCATACTCACCGGTCTCGCAGACCAAACCCTCGGTCACCATGTCGAACTACCTACCCCTCTACGTCGCCATGTCCGTGTTGATGGTCGACGCCGTCATCGAGGTGGCGTTTGTTGGATCAATGGTCGGCTTTCTCCACGACCGGGCAGGCAAATTCTTCACCATCAACGCGCCCAACGGAGCATTCGACCTTCACGGCAAGCCCAAAGGCCTGCTCGCCGATCAGGGCCACACCAGCAACGGCGCTGCCGGCACCGCTCTTGTCCTGGTCGGATGGGTGGGACTTCTTACGATTTGGTATGAGAGGAGGCGAACCAGGAGGGTATGTCTGCAGCACGTCCCCTGCGGTGGGCGCGGAATATGATGCTAACGGCGACTTAGACACAAGCAACGAACCACTCCGGCATCTTCATCTTCTGGGTCTTCATGACGGTCCTTTCGGCGATGCTCACCCTCGCGGCCTTGATCTACACGTTCGTCCTGACTGCCCAAACCGACAATCAGAGCATCAACCTCACAGTCGCCGCGGCCAACCCCGAACCCCTGTTCTACCCGCTCGACGAGTGGACGCCCGAGAACTGGTTCATCGCCGTGCTGGACCTGCCACTTGCGCGTGACAGCGACCGATCGAAAATCAACAACAATCTGCGCCTGATGAGGGGCTGGCGATGGAACCTCATCCCCTTGTTCATCCTCGGGGTTGTTGTGGCCTCGCTGGCCGTGTGGGAACTGGTCGGCGGACGGAGATGGAGACAGGGCGACTCCAAGGAAAAGCTCCGGGACTCGACACAAACCCAGAACTACTAAGTGGTGCAAATATTCACATTCGCATCCGATTCGAAGTAAAGCACGGCCGGAGGAGGAGGAGGAATGAGGGAAAGGCCAATAATGGCTTTGTTTTTGTGCTGGATACCCTCCTTTTTCTTACTGCATGTTCTTATCTTTTTTTACTTTTCTCTGTGTGTTTTTTCAAGCAAGCGAGTTGCATGGGAACGGGAAATCTGATCTGATCTGATCTGATCTATCTACATACAAGACGGCCCAAAAAGGTGGGCCTCGTCACTGACGACTTGACGACTATCGTCCGGACATATGATAATCATAAGACTAAGACTATTATATACCATACACCATACTACCGAGTACAGATAATACCGAGAGGAAGAGGTATGGACTCAATTTTACTACGCCTTGACTTTGACTTCTGCTAGAGCAGTGAAGTAGTGAAAGTTGGTCTAACGCGTCCGTCAATGGCATGACTCTGCTCTACTGTGTGTGAATCCGTCGTTGTACAGATATTGCAGTATGTAGCATAATCTACTCGGTACCTCGATTTCTCAACGCAATACTCGGTACCCTGTACTTCACGGAGAGCACATCACCAACACATAAACATCCATCCTTCATCACTCTAGAATCGGGACACTGGAATACGTAGTAGTCACTGCACACATAGTACGAGTAGTACGAGTAGGTGACGAGATAGCTCGTACAAGCACTTGACATAGTAGTAGTATCAAACCCAGCGTTTCAGCCTGACAATCACTACGCAGCAAAGAAGAGGAAATCACTTTCAGCATCTGAGGACTTGTGCTACTACTAGCATTACTAGCAAAGAACAGGAAATCACTTTCAGCATATCCCAGTAGGTACTTAGCATGTGTGGGCCATGAAGGCATGGAGCAACATGCAGAGAAGATTGTGGCCTAATCAAGCCACGCCACGCCACGCCACGCGAATCATGCACAGTGACAGTGACGATCATCCTTAGCAAGCAAACTTGGCATTTGTCCTCCCAAAATAGTGTACTCGTAGTACGAGCCTAGACCAAATGCGGGCGCCACGCTGTCCGGAGCTCGCGGGGACAGAATGTAGAACAGTTTTTCGTTCTGGACCGCGGCCGCGGAGGACCCCGTCACGCCCGTCCACAGTACGGAAGTGACTACTAATAGGTGTGTACCTGCGGGTATCTGGCGTATGCCGGAGGGTGCCTGCAAACCGCCTGGTAGGGTTGTGTTGAATTAACAGTGTTAAATTGCAGTTGTTTATTACTATTAATTATCTAAATACGTGAACAGGCATGAGGGCCTGGCAGCGTCTCTGCCAAGGATACCTCAGTTCGTGATATGGCCACGTGACCATCGCCAACATGCCATGCCGGTGGGTGCCTGGGTGCCTGGGTGCCTACGATAGGGTTGTGCTGTGTGTCGTGGGGACGCCGGGGCTGCCCGGGACACCACCCGAGACCTCGCAAGATGCCCAAGAGCCAGCGGCGCCAATCGCCACCCTACTCGTACAGTAGATGCACCGAAAGACAACCTACAGGCTTCTACATGGTCTAAACTCAGTCTGGAATATCAGATCTCTTGGCGTGAGCCACGCGATCGGTCAGTACTGCCTATTTCACCCGCACCTGTTGGTTCTCACTGGGCCGAGTACCAGCGACTATGTTACTCGTCGCTCGTCCAACGTGCCAGGTCGTTGAGCCGTCTTGAGACCATCTTGGGCGCCCAAAAACATCATTGCCAGGGGCGACACCGGATCGAACATGAACCAACGTCGACAGCTGACCTTTGTCACGACGACAGGGCCGGCCCTCGATGACATGGGCTGCAAGGCGGTACGCAGGCACACCACCAAGGCCAATTTTAAGCGACGGCGATTGCAGATGGTCCAGTCGTACGCCAAGCGGCGGAAACACTCGGTCGCTGCTGCTGCCGGCAATCAGCCTCTACAATTTAATGGCAGCCGTGATGACGCCCTTTTCGATCTGGGTCTGCCTTGGTTTGAGCGGCAGAAGCTGACAAGCGAGCGCTTGTTCTTGATCGATTATTGTCCGTCCATGAACCACATCACTCCCGGCATTAGTTCTCCAGGTTCTTCCGCTAACCCTACGACCGATCTCCAGTTGCGAACATGTCGGGACGACCTGTTTTGGCCCCATCAGGACATTTTGCCAAAGTCGAACGGGCAGCAGAATGGGAATTGTGGGGTTTCGTGACCGAGCCGGCCATGTTCGAAGCCACGCTGTGCTTGGCCGCCAGCGTATACGCTTTGCGGAAGGACCAAACAAGTACCGTGACACTGCCAATGGCACATGTCTGCAGACTGCGTGCAATTAGATCGCTCAATCAGCGGCTAAACAGTACCGCCTCGACCGGGCTGACCGACGGAGTCATTGCCGCGATCCTGACACTGACTACTTGCGAGGTCTGTTTTATCCCCAGCCCACTTCGAGACGAATACAACTGACTCCGACCGACATCAAAGGTGATTTCGGGCGACGTAAACGCGTGGCGAGTTCATATAGCAGGTCTCGTAGGGATCATGTCCATGCGATCTCGAGAAGCATGCCACCATGTGCAGTCAGACTTGATTTTCAACGCGGTGAAACGGTATGTTTGTAACTGTTGCATCCCGCCCAATGGCAAATATCTGACCACAGTAGCACAACGGTTCATGGTCTGCTTTCTCAGACTCGACATGAAAGTCGGCTGGCCAAGGTGTTTGAAACCACTGGCGTTTTCCAGTCCATGTTTTCCGACAGCGGTCGCAAGGCGTTGAAGACGATTCTCGCCGTCGCTTCGGAAATGTTTCAATTGCAAGGTAATACGGGTGACAAGATTACAGGGAAACCGCAGCTCGTCGACATGATTGTCCGATTATTCACCGTCCAACAACTGATCAGTACAGACATTCAAGGCGAGGCTTTTCTCACGGCCATCGCGTTGGCGATGATCATATATCTGGATTTTGTGTTGTCGAGCTACCACGACAGCGACGCGAGCCGTCCGGACTCGGCGTCTGACCTCATGGCGATCATGCAGCAGCCCGACACGCAAGAATGCTCGTGCCGGGAACTGACGTTTTGGCAACTCACGATGGGTGCGCTCGGAGCCGGCGACGACGCGACAAAGTCGTGGTACCTGGCCATGCTCCGACGGGCCGCCGCAGTGTTTTCCATCACGACGTGGGAAGAGGCTATGGACGAGCTGCATCGACATTTTTGGTTTGACAATGTCTTTGCCGTTCCTTATTCTTCTATTTTCTCCGAAGTATTCTCGACTGTCGGCCACAAAAAGGGGGTGCGGTGAGACGACCCCTCTCCGCTCTTGCCTAACCAATCGTCAACGCCAACCCGGCCAAGGGTCACAAAAACATTGACGAGCCTCCGTCAATCAACAATTCGGCGCCGGTGATGTAACTGGCCAGAGGACTGGCGAGAAAGACGGCGGCGTTGGAGATCTCTGCCGGCTTCCCGGCGCGACGGAGCGGCGTGCTGGCGAAAAACTGGCGGTAAAACTCCTCGTGGTCCTTCATCGACTCCTGGAACGTGCTGAGCTCGACCGTGCCGTCGGGCTTCGTGATAGACGGCGTTTCGATCGCTCCGGGGATGATGGTGTTGATGCGGATCCCCATGGGCCCGACCTTGCGCACGTAGTCCCGGGCGATGATGGCCTGGGCACGCTTGAACGCCGTGTACGGCGACGGGACCTCGGGCACGCGTCTCTCGAACCCGGCCAGGGAACTGAGGACCACGATCGACGCGTTTTTGGTGGCGGCCGCAGCGGCCTCGAGGTGCGGCAGGCTGGCGTTGATCAACGCCAGCAGACCGATAATATCAGCGTCGAAGCTCTTCCTCCAGGAATCCAAGTCTGGTGCCGCGAAATTGGGGGTCGCTACAGAGAAATCAGTCAAGTGGAACGTCGAGGGGACCGATGGTCGTGCCCACCATTCGCTATGACATGGTCGATCCTCCCAAACGTCGCCTTGGATTTCTCCACCCACGCCTTGATGGCCTCAGGGTCGCTAATGTCAACCTTGGTGCCGACGGCCTTGGCCCCGGCGGCGGTCTCGACCGAGGAAAACTCTTCATTGGTAACGTTACGGGCACAGTAGGAGACGTTTGCCCCTTCGGCCAACAGTGTCATAGTCATGTCCCGACCGAGACCCTTGGAGCCGCCTATTTGTGGTTGCGTCATTGTCAGCCACGTCGAGCTACTAGCCACCAACAGGTCGACTTACCGGTCACCAAGACATGGGTGCCGGCCAGGTTGGAGGCAAACGGACTCATTTTGGCGGGAAAGGAAAATATAGTGGTGTAGATTCAACGTCCAGCAAGTTTCAAGAGCAGTGATAATCAATAGAGAGGAGCTCACGCCGGCTCTCAAGACTGAGAAGATATCCGTCTTCCCCAGTCTTATATAGAACACGGTCTCTTTCACAACCCTGGCCCTGATCTCATGCTTCTTACAAATCCAGATGGATGACTCGGTACATTCTGCACAAATGCACGGCAAACTCCCCCAACACAAGTCCTCTACAATGGCCTTTTACGGTGTGCACGGTCCAATGTATGCCAGATACGCCATGTTGCCAAGGAATCTGGATTTCCTATTTGAGCGACAGACTGTGCCCGCTATAATATGCTGGACGGGCAGTGTAGGTAGGTGTGGATATACGTGATGGACGTGTAGTGTAGTGCAGGTGTGGATATACGTGATGGACATGTAGCGAGTACGTACTGTAGGTGTGGAGCATTCAGAGCCGTTGGGCGGAACAATACTCGGTACATACCTAGGTAGGTACGTAGAAGCTCCTTACATTACACACAAAACAAGGCGTGAGTCGGCGCGTCAGCGAGCAGCAGTTTGCGTGCCGTTTCCGGGCCAGTCTTGCAGCTATGTACAGTACAGTAGAGTAACTTTTTCCGCGTGTCCCGGCGTCCTGTCGTGTCGTGTCATGTCATGGAAAAGAGCGAGCATTTCGAAACTACAAACTACAGTACGAGGTAGAATGATCGATCGGAATCTGTCGGCTATGTGTTTCTCTGGGTATCCTGTAGAATACAACTCTCACTTTCGAAAATGGACTGCGCGCTGCTTACGCTCGTTGTGGACTCATGCACTTTCGAAAATGAATTGCGCACTGCGCACTGCTCGTTGTGGACTCGCGCACTTCAAGCGTACACGACACGGACAGGACGGTACCACTGCATGGCGGATGGCGCAAGGACTGTTCGAGACGCCGATTACTTCTCTGTCTCAGTCCATCCACGTGGATTCGGTTTCTTCTTGCGTTCCCTGGAGCCAACCTCTCATGCCAGGTAACGCTACCACCAACGCTCTGCTGGGAGAATAGTAAAGAAAAAGAGAGCCTGAAATTCCCTGGATGAAAGCGAGGTCCTTAGTTCTGACTCTTGCATCTTATCAACTGGCAAAGCACCCTTGATGCTGCGCCTGAGCAACACCCCCGGGGATAGCGAATCTTCAAATCATCCGCGACTCTTGTCTCTTTTTTTCCCACTTGGGGTCTGCTCCGTGAGACGGAAACAGATCCGACACACGAGGCTGGCCGAGTTCTTCTTGCCTTCTCCACTTCAACCCTTCGTGGGGCCGCCGGAATTTGACTCTTTCGGAAGCCTACGTATCCCCGGCCCGCGGCTCCCAAGGCTCTTTCATGGCTTACTACTCGTATTCTGGCAATGTTCCGTACCTCCCTTCGTACATCATGTGCCAATAACGACAGACTCGGCGCCCATGCTGGCCGTAGCATAGCATATCTTGTCTGAATCTAGGTGTTGCCCCGGAGCTGATCCGATCCGATCCAGTCCAGGAAGCCAGCCTCCGAGGACGTCAGAGAGGAATACCGCGACACATACACACGCATACACACACACGTTCAAGATGAAGCAGAGCACGATAGAAGGCAGACTATTCATCAACAACGAGGTACGTATATATATACATATCGAATCCTGGCGTCGCAAATATCCTTGTCTGATGGTGTGGCTTAGTTTGTCGAATCCAAAACCGGCAAGACATTCACGATCTTTAACCCGGCCACCGACCAAGAGATCTGCTCGGTGCATGAAGCGTCCAAGGAAGATGTCGACCTGGCCGTCCAGGCCGCTGAGGCGGCGTTCCCGCATTGGAGCTCCCTGGCCGCGCACGAACGGGCAATGTATATGTTCAAATTCGCGCAGCTCGTGCTGAGGGACGCGCAGCAGTTGGCCGAACTGGACTCGATATGTATGGGCAAGTAAGTCAGACACGTCGGCCTGGTCGTCAGGGTCTACGATGAACCGTGAGTGGCTGCGGGCGGGCGGTGCTGACCACTGTTTTTGGTTTTGTCCGCAGGCCCGTCGAGTTGTTGAAGAAGATGGACATTCCTGCCTTGGTGGGCGTGTTCAATTACTTCGCCGGCAGTGGATACCATGTCCTGGGAGAGTCGAGTCTCAGTTCGCCCAACTTTCTCAACGTCAGTGTTCGGCAGCCTTACGGTGTGGTCGGGTTGATCATACCTTGGAATGTACGTTGTCTGAAAGGCAGTGACCCCTGAGCGAATTGCTAACCGACCGTTCCTGGCTGTAGGTCCCTATGATCATGTTCGCCTTCAAAGTCGCCCCCGCGCTGATCTGCGGCAACACGGTGGTGCTAAAGTCGTCAGAAAAAGCACCGCTCAGCTCACTCCACCTCGCGGGCCTGATGCGAGAAGCGGGCTTCCCGCCTGGCGTGGTCAACGTGGTCTCAGGCTTCGGCGACCCCACCGGCACCGCCATCGGGATGCACATGAAGATCCGCAAGATCTCGTTCACGGGCTCGGTGGCCACGGGCCGCAAGATCCTGCGCATGGCCGCCGACTCGAACCTGAAGAACGTGTCGCTCGAACTGGGCGGCAAGAGCCCCGCCATCATCTTCGCCGACGCCGACCTGGACGCCGCGGCCCGGTACACGCACTACAGCATCAACCACAACAGCGGGCAGCACTGCCAGGCCAACAGCCGCGTGCTGGTCCAGGAGGCCATCGCGGACGCGTACATTGAGAAGCTCAAGGCGTTGATGGCCAAAGTCACCGTCGGCGACCCGGCCGACCCGACTACCTTCCAGGGCCCGCAGAGCGATCACGCCCAGCTGGCGCATATCCGGCGCTTGGTCGACGCGGGAGCCCGGGATGGCACCCTCGTGCACGGCGGCAAGAGACACGGCACGACGGGCGCGTTCATCGAGCCGACCATCCTGAAGAACGTCCCCACCGAGAGTGCCGCGTATAGGGAAGAGATCTTTGGCCCTGTCGTCATCGTGAACACGTTCAAGGATGAGGTCGACGTGTTGGCCGAGGCCAATTGTACGGATTTTGGATTATTCTGTAAGTTATAGTTGTGCTGTCTTCGTCGTTCGTGGATTTGCGGGCACGCGTGTTTTTTCTGTGCGTCTCTGCGGGTTGTTCGTCTCTATGCGTTTTTCGCGTCTGGAAATATTATAACGCCGGCTGACCCCCGATCACCCGCACACAGCGTCGGTGTATACCTCGAATTTCGACCGGGCCGTGCGCGTCGCCAAGGCCCTCGAGGCCGGCGCCGTGGGGATCAACTGCTCGGTCCCCGTGCGGGCCGTGGACATGCCCATCGGCGGCTGGAAGCAGTCCGGCATGGGCAAGGAACTGTCCCTGCACGGCCTGAACACGTACACGGAGCTGAAGACGATCTTTATGAAATATAATCCTGATCCCACCAGTATGGCGGTCAATACGTGGCATAATGGACAGATGCGGAATGGGATGTAAGTAAGGTGTAAGCTGGAAGATGTAAGCTTGAGTAGACGGACTGATAGAACGGACGAGTGAGTGAGTGAGTGCGTGAGAAAGAGAATGAGAGTGAATAATTGAATAAATACTTGAATTCATGATTGAATGTGCATGAATATTTCCATTCCAAGAGCTCAACCTGTGGTAGAGTATCAATCAATGGGTATGTCTTTCCAGAGCTCAACTTATAGTACTAATGAATAGGTATGGCATTCCAAAGCTCAACGTCTAGTACCAACAGTGGATACAGCATTCAGAGCTCAACATCTTATACCAACGAATGGGCATGGGTATCACTCTCTCGTCCAGCCTGCTCTATCCCCTTCCGGCGTCTCCAACGCGTGTAAATGCTCTAATGGTCCCGAGAGCCCCCACCATCCCAATGCCGATGCCAATGCCAATGCGGTGCTCAGGTCAGACTGAGACTGAGATTGAGCATCCACAATTCTTCCCTTCATCACGTCTGGAGGCGTTCTGAACATCCATCATCCCCTCCATCACAGTCTCGACGCGTTCTTGCACCCCATAAGGTTAGCAACCAGCTTACCCATGACCTTGCCCTGACTGATCCTGTCCAGCGCTTCGTTAATCTCCTTCAGATCAACCATCTCCAGCTCTGGCACCACTCTTCCTGAAGCGAGAAAGTCGAGCGATTCCTTCATGTCGGCCTTGCTTCCCGTTTGGTTCGACCGGACAATTAGGTCCTTCTTGAGCAGTGGGCGGAGGGGCATGCTAGCGTGGCGAGGACAGTCAGTGGACGTCCTCTCCCTCGGTGACAGGCTGGCTGGACATGGACGTGTACGTGGATGATGGGTGGTACTCACTGGAGGTTCCCGATCCCGATGGCCATGATCTGAGCCCCGAACCGTGCATATTCCCCGGCCGCACTGGTGGATGGTATGTCAGCAAGAGCACATGCGCCGATCGATCAGGTCACCACCAGGGAAGAATACTCACTCGTACGAAGATTGATACGGACTCAGCACGAGGATGTAGTCCGCACCACCGTCGGTTTTGGCAACGATGGTCTCCGCGAGGCCAGGCTTGGAAAAATCAACAAAGACGTCGGCTCCCATCTTCCGACAGAAGTCTTCCTTCTCGGGCGAACCCCCGTCAATGGCCAGGACATTCAGGTCCATTGCCTTCGCGTATTGGATCGCCAAGTGGCCCAACCCGCCCGCCGCGCCGACTATCGTGCACCACCTGCCCGGCTGGGGATTCATGCGCTTCAGCGCCGAGTAAGCCGTCACGCCGGCGCACAGGATCGGACAGACGCTCGGTAACGACACGCCTGGCGGGATGCGCACCAGCTGCGACGTCGGGAACGAGATATATCGCTGGAAGGTCCCGTCTCTGTGCGATCCCGTGACCTTCTGATCGAAGCAGTGGTTCTCCGACCCGGCCGCGCAAGCCTGACAAGTTCCACAGATTTGACTCCTCCACGCCACGCCGACGACATCGCCGACACGGAAGGCATCGGATTCTTCACTCTCGCTGCCGCTCCCACTTCCCAGCGCGACGATCCTGCCCACGCCCTCGTGGCCCCCAATTAACGGGCGGACCGGCTCCTTGGGCGCAGGCCCGCCGCCATCCCGGGCGTACACATCACCATGGCACACGCCGCTGTACTCGAGCTGGACGAGCGCGTCGTGGACCCCTGGTGTCGAGATGGGGAGTTCCTTGATCGTGTAAGCGTCGCCGTACGGGCCCGTCAAGACGGCAGCAGGAGCACTGCCCGTGGTCGGCACGTTGATGTCGCCATTGATGTCGCCGTTGCCGTTGACAATACCGTTAACGTCAAAGCCGACAGATCCCATGATTATGGTATACAAGTAAATATATAATATCCGGCGAAACGCCGCCTCAGGTTGTAAGCGGCCTCGAGCCCCTTCAAGTCAGAAGAGAACTGTAAATCCTCAAAGGATTTGGGCACGAGCACCAGCAGAGGGTGACAAACGGTCAGTGTCAGCGAACCGGGCTGCCTGGTCGAAATGAAGGGAGGGAAAGGGCAAGGGAAGGACCAGTCTCGCGCGCTCGTGATATGCAGTTCATGCAACTGGTACGAGAACGACCAAGAAGTTCAAGTATCTTCGTATCATCTTGACGCGAAGGTGACAAGTTCGTTCGGGGGCGGTGTAAAAGAAAGGAAGATAAAAGGACCATCGCGCGCTGTCGTAGTGGAGTGTGGACTGTGCCTTTGATTTGTGTTTTTGTGTCTGGCCTGGAGCCAGCCCGCCCGCTTACCAGCCGGGAAAGGAGGAGGGTCGAACGAACGACGAACTCCTAACTGCCGGTAGTAGGTGCAGCCTTGCAGGAAGACCCACAGTCAACCGCCAAAGCCAAGGGCAAACCGAGGTCCTGCATCGTTCAGCCCCATCCCGGTGACTCCCCGACCTCCCACGGCTGTGGCTGGCGGCGGGGGAGCGAACCCCCCGCTACCCCACGTTTCCTTGTCTGGCTGTGTTGGTTGGCATGTTTCGCTAGGACGAGCCCGGTATGATAGAGTCGTAGATACTGGGAGTACTATTCCGTCTTGTGTTCGGATCCTGGCCCGTCCCACGCTGAGCTTCGGACAAGCCGACCTTGGCTGTCCAAATGCAGTTTACAGTCCAGTCTCGCACTCGGAACGAAGAGTGGCCCCACCAGACACTCCTGGCTGATGGAGCGGAGTGTGCCGCATGGATTTGCTCGCCCGCCGCTGGAAGAGAAGTAACTGGTACTCGTCCTTGCCCATAACACACAGTACACAAGGAGTGGCTCCAGACATTGTCCCGGTGTATCCACGCCATCCCTTGCGGGTGATGTATAGGGAGCGTCTCTCCGGATCTTCCGGCTTCCTCCCGACATTCGTCTTCCACCTTCCTTTCCCGGGAAGAACGACCGGCACCATTGCGTTTGGAGAACGGGATCGGAGTCGAGAATCCCCACGTACTGCGATCTCTTGGAGCTCTGTCCGCGTTGCCATTTCGGGGGATTGTGTCCGCAGGTCAGTAAAGTTACCATGTACAGTGCACCGTGTTAACCCCGTTTGTATTGATCCAGCCGGGGAGGTCACGGCACGACGTTCGTCGAGTTCGTAAGCCGTCAGTCGAATTCGTAGCGTGGCACAGTGGGAAGATTTGAGCATCTGTCAAAATCTTCAAGTATCCCGTCCCGTATCTCCCCTTCCCTCTTCTAGGCTTGCGGATTGAGGTCATGCTCATGCTCGTGCTCGTGCCCTGGATCCCTAAAGCTTGCTCCTGGACCACGAAATCACGAGTCGCGGCATCTCTACATATGCTCGTATCGTTCGTCTTCTATAACAATTTGGTGAAGATATTGATGCCATCAACGCCTCACGGACACAATCATGGGGCGATCTCAACGCAACTCACCTCATCTCACCACTGCATCGGGAGCAGAGTGTCTGGAAACCATCGTGCGCACTCATTGTCCTTGTTGCGCAAATGGTATCGGACTCGCTGGTTGCCTGCGTTCCCCTGAGCTGAATCCCTCAGGCTGTGGAGCTAGGGCCCGGTGTTGACACCGAGGTAGCAGCGGTGACGCGACTGCCACGACCAGAAGTATCGGCAAAACATTCTGGCTCATACCGTGTCTGGAGACCAGTCTTCGGTACGAGAGAGCTTCTTGTGCTGTTGAATGCTGAGCTAGCTGAAGATATTGATATGAATAGTTCGAAGCCTGGGCGTCTTGGAACCATGGCAAAGGATGCAAGCCGAGGTAACTCAAGCACCGCCTAAAAAGGCCCGAACGAGGAACCTTTCACACCTGTGTGACAGGTTGAGCCTTCTCATAATTTCCAACATGCCAGTCTCTTTGCAAGAAATATTGTTGTTGACCGTGTGAGGGCCAGGTCTGGTCAGCCCCGATAGCTCTCTAATTCACTGCAGATTAAACGAGGCTGTTTCCAAGGGTGGTTCAGCTGCAGGATATACTCTCCAAGATCCCATCTAGTACTGTCGTCTCTGCATTCACGGTCATTCCTTTGTCACTTGTGTCGCTCCTCTCAAGTTGAGCGGCCCGAGCTGACAGACTTCACCTCTTCAGCTCGCTGGAGTCCATTTGAAAGCGTCCTCGAGACCCGCGGCTTACTTGGTCACAACCTCCCGGTGATCATCACGTACTTTCCGCTGCGGTTCTCCTTGCGCGGCAGCTTCGGATATTGTGGTTTCTGAGATCCTCCGCCTACCAGTGCGCTTGTATGCTTTCACCTGGCGATCTGCCTTGCGGACAATGCTCCACTGCAATCTGCCGAGCACGCCTTTGGTATCTGCGTCAAGGTCCTGGTCGGGCAGGCCCAACGTCGATTCCCTTCTGTGGTCGTCATCGTGTACGAAGAGCGCATCGATGGCTTCAAGAGGTTGGCCGCCCGTTTCCGGATAGAACATCCAAACAATAATAGCGTTTGCCAAGTTCAACACAGCCCAGACGATGTAGAACTTCCATCCTAAGTTCTTGACTCCATCTGTTCGAGGTGTCAGCGATGACAGGCAGCCAAATGACATGTCAACTTACCTGGGGTGACTTCCACAACGAGAAAGTTGCCCAAGAAGTCTGCCCCAGCCGCCAACGCCGCGCCTTTGGCTCTGATTTTCAAGGGCAAAATTTCCGGAGGGTAGACCCAGACAGTAGCCATCCAACCCCATGTGAAACAGGCCTCGAATGCGAAGACAAAGAAGACAGCTGCCACGCCAGCAGACGTGTTGTGGTAGTCGGCGGCCTCGATGCGATTGACTGCAATTGCTTCGGCCACCAGGACGAGACACATGCCAAAAGCCATCGAGATGAAGAGTAACCGTCTTCCAACGCGATCAATGGTGTACCAGGTGAGAAACGAGGCGATAATATACCACAATTGCAAGAAACAGCCCATAAGAATGGACATCTCTTGGGACATGTTCAGCGAGGTCGTAAACAGTGTGGGGGCATAGTATGTGACCTGCGGGTCCAAGTCAGTACCGAGTACTCAGTGCAGGTCACAATATTCCCAAACAACCTACAATATTAATGCCAGACATTTGTTGCATGAACTGAATTCCTAGCGCAAGGTAGAATCTCTTGTTGGCCGAGATACCATTGCCGCGGAACAGATCTGCCCAGGAGCCTTCCTCTTTCTCTTCAATCCTGATGGCTTCCATGATATCGTCTTTCTCCATCTGAACGAGGGAGTCATTCTCGTCTCGGCCCCTCAACCGTGCGAGTACGGCCAGACCTTCGGCGGGACTTCGATGTCGCATGAGCCAACGCGGCGTGTCCGGAAGGGATGGTGCGACTGCGATGATGTAAAGGGCAAAGACCAGCTGAAAGGCTAACGGAAACCTCCACTGCGCGCTGCTGTGGACGAAGTAAAAGCCATAGTTGATCCAATAAGCAAGCATCAGCCCACCAAGCATTGTCGTGAGTTGACAGCACACCTGCCAGCCACGCTGGGCGGCGGCACTGATTTCTGCTTGGTAGACTGGTGTGACGGACGTGATGTAGCCTATTCCCATGCCAGTGCACACTCGAGACACCATGAACTGGATCCGCCCGTAGCTGCTTGCCATGAGGACGGTGCCGATGATCAGAACCGTCGTTCCCAAAAGCAAGGTCCTCTTCCGGCCCAGTTGCTCTCCGGTTAGGGCAGCGCCAATGGCGCCAAATACTCTACATGGATCAGTCAGCTCGAATCGCTGTCGACAGCACAAATATCAACAACAACAATTGTCGTTTGAGACACAAGGGTGACCTACGCCCCCACGTCGTATAAAGCAGTCATGGTCCCGATCATAAGTGAGCTGGGATGGTCCATCTGAGCCAACCAATACTTGGATATCACCACGCCTGACATGACTCCTTGGTCGTAGCCAAACAAGAGAAAGCCCGAAGAGCATACTGAAGTGATTGCGGCAATCAAGCGCCCACCGCCGAGGGGCTTCGTAGTTCGGTTGCCGCGCATGTTACGAATCTGCTGGGCGAAGATAGAGACGGGAGGTGGTATAGTGACCTGATATGATGCCGACGGGCGCTTTATAAACAAGCATTTGTTCAAGCTCTCGGTCAAGCTCTCGGTCAAGCTCTCGGTCAAGCATTGCAACGAAGAGGGATGTCTCCTGCCCGATATGGAACATGATTGACGGACTCAACTGGCAATGACGCGTCGGCGGCATGCCGATCGGCAAGCTGGTGGGATCGTCGTGAACGGACTGCCCTGTCTCCTAAAGTCTGAAGTCCGAAGCCGGGATACCTGACGACTTGACTGCGTTCCATGAAAAGAACGCCGTCTGAATGAGGATGAGGACGCAAAGTGCTGCGCTGGTAATGCATCTGCGTTGTGAGCTTCTGCGTCTCAAGCAACGAATGACCCGCCGTAATTCTATGGCGAAGCACAAAGTCCCCGAAAGTAGTCGCGCCGACACAACTTCCGTCACGCCCAGTCGTCCTTGGGCATACCGTCTGCCAGTCCGCTGGTGCCACATGGATACTCACCCAGGTAGGCAATCATAAGTGAGGTGGCCGTTGGAGCATGCGCGGAAAGGCTCCTGCATACAGAGGATCTCATCTTGACTCCAGGCCAGCCTCTGCGGACCAGACCGACTCTGTCCTGCGCCTCGGTTGTTTCTTTTGCTTGACTCATATCGCATGCATTTCCCTCTCTATCGCCCGCTCCACGCTACTAATTGACAGCTTCAATGTGGCTCCTCGACACGACGACTCTTCAACTACATGAGTTCCAGTCAGCGCCGCCGCCCTACGCGATCTTGTCACATACATGGGGAAAAGGAGAAGTCTCCTTTCAAGAGCTTGGGACCCTAGAAGCGAAAGAGAAAGCCGGATATTGGAAGATTGAACGATGCTGTGAGCAGGCCAAGTCCGACGGATTTGGATATGCCTGGGTGGACACTTGCAATATCGACAAGCGCAGCAGCGCCGAGCTCTCTGAAGCAATCAATTCCATGTTTCAGTGGTACTCCCAGGCCCAAGTCTGTTACGCGTATCTAGCAGATGTGTCTTTGCTGCCCGCCGGTGATGATGACACCGTCTCCAGCAAATATACCCCTCCGTATCCGCGACCAGTCTGGGGATTTCCTTCGAGCAGGTGGTTCGAGCGTGGCTGGACATTACAGGAGCTTATTGCGCCTATGCACGTCGTATTCTTCGACCGTGACTGGGTAGAGATAGGGACCAAGGCGAGCCTGCTGGAGGATCTGGTGGAGATAACGGGGATCCCACCCGAGGCGCTGATGGATCCGCTGTCCATCCGGCGTAGTTGCATCGCAGAGAGGATGTCGTGGGCTTCGAAGAGGCAGACGACCAGGGTCGAAGACATGGCATATTCCCTCCTAGGCATATTCGGCGTCAATATGCCACTCTTGTATGGGGAGGGGTCAAAAGCTTTCCATCGCCTGCAACGACAGATCCTTGCCGAGTCGAATGACCATTCCATCTTCGCATGGACAGCGCCAAACCCACTGAACAGTTCTACCGAATACCATGGCGTCAGCGTCCTTGCGGAGAGCCCTGCAATGTTCAGTCGGGACCGCGTGGGACCAGTCACACAAAAACCCATCAATCCCCTCCTCTCAAATGCAACGGACCCAATCACGATAACCAACCTTGGCCTGTCCATGGTATTGCCCATCTTCCTGTTTGACGGGTGTTTCATTGCTGTGCTGGATTGCCTGTGCAAGGGGGACAGGGTCGGAATTTATGTGACGGGCAGTCAAGCCACCCTGCGACGCTCTAGGATTCGCCCTCATCGTCTCGTGTATCTGAGCAGCGACAAGATCCAGATTGTCCGATCTCAAAATGTGTACATGTCTACCGAGATCCAAGACGTGGCTCCCACTCCCGGACACATGCAGGTAATTCTGACTGCTAGTATCAACTGCAAGCAACATGGCTGGGACATGGTATACTCCTGCACATGGCGGCGGCCGTACCCCGGGGCCGAGCTCAAGACAAACTACCATCGCAGACTGTGGTCGTCACAGTCGCCGGAACTACCCAACCTGTCCGTCACGAATTTTACTCCCGTGCCAGAAGGTGAATGGCTAGGCATATCGTTCACGGCTGTCCATGGCGATGCCTTCAGCCTGGTCTTCGGGCCCAAGGACGGCCGACTCTGGTGCCATGGGATCGTGGGACTTCAACTGTTGCAACTGGAACACATGGGTGCACCCATTGCCGTACAGCAAATGCTTGCAGAGGATGGCCGTGGATTCAAGGTTGAGCCGGCTTGGGCATATTTCCGGGATCGAGCCTCTTACAGGCTGAATGCTCCGTCCGTGATGCATGTAGTGATCAAGCTCGTGACGGGGCCGCCGCTGCCCACATATCGTATCGAACTGACACAGGAGGATATACCGGATACATTACCTAACGGTGGAATATAACGCTGAACGAAAGTGCAGGTGTCTCGGCTGTGTCTTTCCAGTCACTGCGTCCTTCCTCTGAAGATAGTTATGGCACTGTCACCGCCGTGTCAAACATCTAGAACCACCTCGTCGAGCTGCGTCGTCTAGATCTCCTTGCTTTGTCTATCATGAAGCGGTTCAATCCACGGGAATCCTTCAAGGATTTCCCGGCCAAGCAGACGAATGGGCGGCTCCCGTTGCGAGGGTATCCGAGAGGCCAGTCGGCCCCCATTTCATTGACATATTTAGCAAGGCTAACCTCTGTTGGGACTACATCCCATGCTGGCACGATCCAAGTTCTTTGGAACGGGCCTATCCGACAACCACTGCTGCTCGGCGCAAACAAGAACGAGGCTGGAGAACAGGCACGAACAGAACAGGTCGAGGGGTGTGGAGGAAGGCGGAGGGAGGGGCGCGTTTTAGCGTGTGGCCTGTGCGTGATGACCCCGCGGCAGCAACGAGGCGCACAACGCGCAGGTCAACGGTCCTTTCAATGGATGTTACAACGCGCAGGTCGACGGTCCTTTCAATGGATGTTACAACGCGCAGGTCGACGGTCCTTTCAATGGATGGTTACTATCGCAGGTCGACGCGTTCACGTAAAATCACCCGCAACACCATTGATCAGGTCGACCTAATCATGCACGCCTGGCATGCGGCTGTTCTTGATGCTGTACTGGCCATAGGTCTATCTCCCTTCCCCCTTCGTATCTGCAGGTGTCCAGACTCAGCAGCCCTCTAGCGCACATAACGCATATCCTAGGCGGAATTGCTTCTCTCGCGGGGATCGATTGGCTTGCTGAGCCCGAGCTGAAGCCACCCCGCGCGATTTGTTCGTCAGGCATCATGGTCGACTGGAGGGAGTGCGTCCCTCAGCCGCAACGGTTGGGCAACGAGTCCTCTAGTTGCGCTTCTAGACCCTCAGCTCTGAGAGTCCAGGAATTGCGAAGCCCGGCTGGAGGAGCTCGTCGAAGAGCCAAATATCCTCGAGGAGAGGCTCGCCGTTGCCACATTGGTATTTACGAATCTACAAAACTCTCACTCCAGGCTCTGTCACGTCTAGCTACTAATCACTTGTGATCGTTCATTCAAATTCGCGAGGTTTGTGCCTGGAGGTGGTTCCAGCTTCCTTCCCCGCCGAGGATATGGCAGCTCTTTCTGTTAGGCTCCCTCTATTGCCCCGTTTCCTACTTTCCTTATCGTCGACACTGATTGTGGGCAGTCCATCTCTATTTTAGGAGACCCTAGCAAAAATGTCGTCGAAGCATTTCACTACCATAAGATTCTTCAAGGCATCATTGCAGGTGAAGAGCCCTCTGGATGGTCGGATTCATCCGACTTTGACAGCGACAGCGACAGCGACGAGGACGAGGACGATGATGACGATGACGACGAGGAAGAGGAGGACGACGACGACAACAATGTTGATGAGAGTCAAGGCTTGACTGACGAAGACGACGCAGGCGGGGATGAAGGAGAGAAATCCGACGATGAAATGGAAGGAAATGAGGATGAAGGCGAATCGCCAGCACTGAAGATTCCGATCTACCTTCTGCAACCTGGAACCGAGCTGACTTTACCTGGTTTACTGCGAGGCTGTTCGAACGCTCAACTTCGTCCAGACATGTGGATGTCACCGCCCAAACTCAAGATGAATTCCAAGATGGGATTTCTATCTCAACTGGGTAACGCCTGTATCCAGGCAAAGGTGCGTGATTGCCAAAACCCGGCATGCCTGCAGAAGTACAAACGAATGAACGAAACGGTCCCACCATGTAGCTGGGCGCCATTCCGACGGTGGATGCTCGTCGCCATGTCCTGCCAGGCGGCCATGACTCAAGAGCAGAAACTTAGCGTGGCCCATACGCATATTGTGCACGCAGTTGCCGCATGCTACTCCATCCTCAAGACTTTCCTGTGGGGAAGGGCGAAGAAGCCACTCGTGGATGTACTGGATGGCCCCGCCAGCGAGAAACTCAATGTAGCTGAAGTCTGCAACATCATCTACTATATGGTGAACATCCAAGCAGCTGGAGGCACCTGGTATACCGACATTGGTCGTTGGAAGCAAAGACACCTGCTTACCATCACTCTGCCTCCCATTTCCTCAGCTCTTCGCACAATTCAAAGCCTTGGCATCTGTCAAACCCGCCTCTGGAGCCTGGTGAATCTGAGCCACCGGAAGGAGGGCGATCTGCCGGATATCGTCGCTGCTCTTAAACCGTCTGCCCGATTGTTTCGCCATAAAGACCATGACGCCTGCACCCCCAACAAATGCAACTATACCTACATGAACACCACCAAAGTGCTACAGTTGCACACATGTGCCCCTCATGAGCCGCTTGGTAATATCTGTCAGCAAGAGAAGAAGTTTCCCGTCGATATTCTTGAGACTGCCCTAGAGCTTGGGCGCGGGACGGCCTGGTCGTGCAAAGAAAGACGTCTTTGCAAAGCTGACGAGCCGTACATCGCCATTTCCCATGTGTGGGCCGATGGGACGGGGATAGGTCTCAAGAATCCGGGCACAGTCAACCGTTGTCTCTTCGACTATTTCGCGCGCATAGCGGAGAGGTTGGATTGCAAAGGCATGTGGTGGGATACACTTTCCATTCCGACTGACCCTAAAGCACGAAGCAAGGCTCTGAACAGAATGAATGCCAGTTATAAAAATGCGAAGTACACCGTCGTCCACGACAAGTATCTTTTGGACTTCGAGTGGAAGGACGACGGAAGTCCATGCCTGGCGATCGTGCTTTCAGGATGGTTTACTCGAGGTTGGACCGCACTCGAATTGGCAATGTCCGAAAAGGTAAAGGTCTTGTACAAGGGCCCGGACAGAAACACCCCCTTGATGAAGGACCTGGACGAAGATATCCTCGCGAAGGACCCAGCTTCCGCTTCGAGGGCCTACTGGCTGGCATCCTCGTTGATTCGCCGGCTGCGCCAGAAAGTTGGGAATGTCCCAGACCTACTCGCGGTCCTTAAACCACGGTTCACGACAAAAACGAAAGATCGAGTTGAAATTGCAGGTCTGCTTGCCGGAATTCGAGATTTGAACTACAATGCCTTCGAAGGCGACCTCATACAGGATATTCTCAGATCTTTTGGGGCTATTCCTCACTCATGTCTACTCCATGGCACTCCAACGTTGCGCGATTCGGGCAAGTTCTCATGGTGTCCGACCTCCCTGGACGACATGCCCATTGATCTGTCGAGCCACATGATGTCTAGCGCCAATAAGACTTTGAACAAAGACGACCTCCTAGAAATTGATCCTGCTGGAGCTGTGAAGGGCTGGTGGTCCTTTCGGCGTGTCTGTGAGCACGACATAAAGCACCGGCGACTTTCTCCTATTGGGAGTGACCTTGTGACGGAGGTGAAAATCGGCGTCGCGCTTCACGATTGGAGAAGCTGCCTCCTTCTGGTGGAGGACGATGACGACGAGGTTGATGACAGCATGGATGTAAATGTTGCGCTGTTAGTTACCCTTGTCGGTGCCGACTTAGAGGACGCTTGTCTGGAATGTCGGTACGTAGGAGCGGTTCGAGTGACAGCGAATACTCCCGACGAAAGCTGTGAAGATGAGATATGGGATCTTGAAGTGATCCGCATTGGAAACGATGCTGGAAAGAGCCCAATGGAGCTGCGTGAGGCGCTGAAGATACTCGACTACGACGTCGATGATGAAGATGATGATGACAACGACGAGAGTAATGAAGGCCAAAACGGCCAGGAGTCTCCGATCGAAAGTTCGATCCAGCAAAAGTCAAAAGTCCCAACGAAAGGAGGCGAGCCATGGTGGGCCAACATCGCCGAGATCACAGAGTACATTCGACCACAAACCATGCCTGAAATCGACGATCAATTGGACACAGTAAAATTGTCCCAGCTGTCACAGAAGGATGCGAATCATCTTCTCTTCGCCCTCAGATCCAAAAACCAGGCCGCCGTGCGTCACTTGATCAAGAGCAACGTGGATCTCACGCCTGAAATGAGGCATGATCTGGAGGGAGTCTTGGGTCGTGACAAGCTCCCAAAACTCGCCAAACTGCTCGGCGATGTCTACCGCGAGCATGGGAGGCTACACGATGCCGAGGAGATGTACCGAATGGCCGTGGGAGCTGAATGGGAAGTAGAGGGAACTAAGTTCTTTGAAGCGAAGCTGGATCTAGGAGCCCTCTGCTTAGAACTTGGAAAGAATGAGGACGCCGAGAAGCTGTTTCAAGAGGTGTTGGCTTATTCCAAAGACCAGAGGACGAAGCAGAAGCAAGCTGCTAAAGCTGCAAAGAAGAAAGCTCAGGAGAAGGCACAAGAGAAAGCGCAGGCCAAGGTGCAAGACAAAACCAATGATCCGGCAAAATTTCCAACTGGCCCGGGTCAAAAACCCTTGTCCAGGTCCAACACGATGGCCTTCACCAGGTCGAACACAGTCGGCTTCTCCAGGTCAGATACTGCTGCCTTCTCTAGGTCCAATACGTTTGCGGATGGGGCTAAGGTGAACGAGCACGAAGCAAACGACAAAACGCAGGAACATCGCATGAACAAAATAGAGCTGCTGGAGGACAAAGCAATCGCAGGACTTACTCTACTCTATGCTGAACAAGGCGATCTGGCCAAAGCAGCCGAGACATACATATTTGCTCTGGAGGATTTCAGTGAGAAACCTCTGGATCAGGTCGAAGCATTCACGTACGAGTGGGCTCCGAGACTCTATGAAGACTTCAACTTCCGGAACGCCAGGACAAAAGAGCGAGAAGACGTCTACAAATTGGCCCTCAAGAGGTTCAGCACTGACTTAGGGGAAGAAAATTCTCTGACCTTGATCACAGCCCTGAACCTGGGGATGAATTACAAGATTCAGAAGAAGAAAGCCGAGTCCGAGGAGATGCTCAAGGTGGCGCTCAGAGGTTTCAGGAGTACCTTTGAGAAGAAACACTTGGTAAAGGCAGGCTCAGAGCACTTTATGACGCTTCGCTGCCTGCAAGAGCTCGCGGGTTGGTCGGTAGAGGAAGGGAGATTTCGTGAGGCCGAATCTACGCTACGCCAAGTGACGAGTGGCTTCTCAGCGAAGTTCGGCACGGAGCCAGAGCATCCATTCAGTCTACTCGCTACTCTTGACCAAGGCCGCTGCTATCTCTCTTCCCAGAACTTGGACAAGGCTGAGGAAATGTTCAACAAAGCACTGACTGGGTTTAAGCAGCATGAGAAATTCGGCGACCGCCATATGTTCACGGCTGACGCAATGCGACTACTGGGTACGGCATCCATGAACAAAGGTGAACTCAATACCGCGGAGAAACACATTAAAAAGGCCATCAGTTTGCTTCAGCGTTCACACAAGTTGCCACATTCATACCTATGCGCCGCATGGGAGAGCTATGCTCTAGTGCAAGAAAGACAGGGTCGGCTGGGAGACTCGATGAGCAGTATCCGTAAGTCGCTGGACGGATACAAAACATCGGCGGGACCCAAATCATCAAGAACCCTTGATGCTTCATTCGTGTTGGGCCGTCTCTACAGAAAGCAGGGCAACCTGGATGACGCCTTCGAGTGGTTTCAGAAGGTTGTAGATGGTCTTGACGACCTCCTTGGCACGTACAATCGTCAGACCCTCCACGCATGCGCCGAATTAGGGAGCCTTTGCCGCCAACAAAGGAAGTTCGACGCAGCCGAGCAAAAGTACCAGCGAGCGCAAAGGGGTTACGAGAGATCGCTTGATGCCGATGATCCATTGATTTTCGAGGCGGCTTATCAGCTCGGGTTGGTATACAAGGACCAATGGAAGTGGTCTTCGGCCGAGAAGTCGCTGCTCAAGGCGCTCCAGGGCCTTGAAAAAATCCCCAACCATATTCTACGGACAAAGGTCGTCGTTGAGCTAGGCGACGTGTATACAGGATGGCACAAATTCGACAAAGCAGAGGAAATGTACGACCGCGCAGCACGAGAATATTCCAGTACCGTCGGGGGCGACGATCCCATCACCTTGGAGATCAAGCTCAAGCTTGCCGACGTTCGCATCGAATCTCTGAAGCTGTCAAGCCCAGGACCGGCCAATGCTGCAGAACAGGCTAAGATTGACCAGATACAAACGACAATCGAGGACGTGCAGCAGACCTACAATCGCATACTTCCGCCAGACGATCCCAGAGTGGAGCATCCATTCCTGTGTCTCGGGCGACTCAGGTACAAGCAGGGAGAAATTGGCCAAGCAAAGGACTTGCTGGAGCCAGCCTTGAAAAATCTTCAGGCCCACGGCGACGAAGACGAGTTGGCCACAATTGATATGAAGGCCACTCTGGGTTATATCATGCAAGATCAAAATGAGTTGGACGATGCCGAGCTGCTCATCGAGGACGCTCGTCAAGGGTATGAGAAGCTCAACCACCCGTCCACGATCGTCGCCTTGAAAGCCCTGATCGACCTCTACCAGGGACTTGACAAGACCGATGAGTTGCAGAATGTCAAGGAAGACCTCCAGAAGCATTACCAGCGACTGCATGGTCCCGAGGCTGCCGAAGAATTGATGTCACGAATCAATAAGTCTCGCTTTAGTTTCCGAGGTTCTCAGTCGGCCGTGCGTCTGTCTCGTCGCCGCACCCACAACGACTCGAACAATGAACAATGGGATGATAGTGACTGCGATGACAGCGAAGACGACGAAGCCGACGAAGACGAAGATGAAGAAGAATACGAAGCGACATGGCGAGGTAACAACAAGAACTCATACCAAACAGGAGGAGGATATGCTATCGCAGACTACTGGGATGACAGCGGCTTCCACACTGTTGAAGAGAGGGAAGAGCACGTCTTACGTGGCATGCGAGGCCTACCAGCGGACTCGCTCGACAAAATCATAAAGGCACTTACGGATCGAATGATCTGCAGAATGTGTAAGGCACGATTTGATTCACGGAATCTCCTATTCCAGCATCTTGTCGACTCTGGACACGAAACGACAGGGGAAATTGAATGCACAACAGTGCCCGAGACCGAACCAATTCCAACGCACGAAGAACTTCCAGAACCGGCAGCAAACCCTTTCACTTGCGGACTTTGCAGCCAGGAATTCACCTCTAAAAGGCAGCTGTCGAAGCATCTGCGGGCAACTGGCCATGTGACGGAAACCGGACTAGGACACGAAACGGCAGTGGAAATAGATTCCATAGCAGTGCCTGAGTTCGAACCAATTCCAATGCACATGGAAGTCTCAGAATCGGCGGCGAATTCTCTCAGCTGCAGACAGTGCGGGCAGGCGTTCACGTCCAAAAGCCAGCTGTTCAAGCACCTGCGAGCCACCGACCACGGAATGGAGACCGAACCAGTACACCAAACTGCAGGCGGAATAGAATTCACAGCAGTGCGCCACGCCGATCCAATTCCAACTTACGAGCGAGTCCCAGAACCGGCGAGTAACGCCCTTAGTTGCAAACAGTGCGGCCAGGAGTTTCCGTCCAGAAGCCAGCTGTTCAAGCATCTGCGAGCAACCGACCATGGAGTGGAAACAGGACGGGTTCCAGAGCCTGAAGTGAAGGAGACCACGAGACGACAAGTCCAACAATACTCCCCTCCCCTATACGCACCGCCGGTCTTCAATGGCGCAACGTCCCTCAGCTGCAGAGAGTGCGGCCAGGAATTTCCATCCAAAAGCCAGCTATTCAAGCACCTCCGGGCAACTGACCATGGAACCGAGACTGGACCGGGACACGAAACGGCGGTGCCAGCAGAGCCTAAAATGGAGAATGTGACGGGACTTCGAGGCCACCAATACTCGCCCTCGCTGCCGTCCTTCAACGACGCGACGACGTCCTTGACCTGCAAACTGTGCGCACAAGTATTCTTTTCGCGTAACCAGCTGTTCGACCACCTCGACACAACGGGACACCACGTGGAAGCAACAGCGGCCATCGAACCAGCGTCCACAACCACATCCACGTATGCCATGACTGGAGACGAAACCGACTGTGACCAGTGCGGCCGGCCGTTCAACTCCCACAATAAATTGCGCAAGCATCTGAAGTCTACCGGACACGTCATGGGACCTGGCGCGCCAGAAGCGACGACGGCCTTTCCAAGTTGGGACGCCAAACTTCCCTATCGACGATGAGTTGTTAGAACTTTCAGCGTGGAGTGGAGGCAGCCACAAGATACCTGCACCAATACGGAGTATATTTACCTATTTACCTACTTACGTATACCAAAGGCATGAAACGTTGACCTTCTTAATTGATTGCATCCTCGGTCAAAGAAGGATCCGATCCTGCGAAACAGCCGTGCAGCCCTTTCATAGACGACTATGTACCTCCGACTGGTCAGCACCGGCCATCATGCTCGCGAGGTCCAGTACTCGTGTATCCTCGTTCATGTATCATCTTCCTCTTCTTTCGCCGGCTCCAGATTAACTTTCCGTCTCGGCGAGGAACCTCAACTTCTCTATCTCCTATTCCTTCATGGCCGGGGCGATACGGTCTGACCAGCCTCAAAAGCGCGCGGGCTCGGAGTAGTAGTAGACTGTTGCGGCCGCTGGCTCGGCCCTGGACCGGCCGCGCCATAATCATCAATTGATATATGGCTGCTCCGGTCTCACTCAAACGCTGAAGCCGCGCGCTCTCACGCGGCCGCCGCATCAGCGGATTACCCAGATTCTGGACCTCGACCTCGACCTCGACCTCGACCTCGATTTGCCGTCGTTGGATTCGATCAAAGCCCCGCCCTTCGCGCGCGGGTCACACAATCGAAGGTCAACCGACTGGACATCCGCCAGCTGACCGCCAGCATCGCACATACGAGCTGGTGAAGCGGTGGTATCTATCCGTGAATCACGTCGTCTTCCCCTGCACCCCGGGGACGGTCAAGTCGGACGTCTGGGGAGGGGAGGTGAGGGGAGGAGGGTGTCAGCTTGGCTGATAGACTACATACTATCCTGATTGTGAAACCATTGGTAGACTTGACCGGGGTGCCAGAATCCATTTGCGGTGCAGTTTTCAGCAAGGAGGTCGAGAATGGGAGGTTGGACAGTACTAGTTACAGTATCCTTCTCGACTGTCAGCCCCAAGTGCTGCTGGCAAAAAGCTACCGCCCCACAAGAAATCTATACGCAGGATCTATTAAGTAAGCCCAGGTCGGTTACAGTAGGATACGACCGGTGCCAAGCAAATCGACAAGCAGCGGACTTCAGCGTATTGTACCTCGTACTGGGCGGAGTACCGAGTATTGGACAACATATCGGCCTAGTAGAGTGAAACAAGCCGATTCTTCATACAATGTTGTAGGAGTACTTGGTTCCATACTTTATTGCACGCCCTGTTGCAAGAAGCTCTCGGCTGATAGAAGATTGTCACTCTCTATCAATCAACGCAGAGACCTTGTGCAACGGATACTCCGTACATACAACTTCAAAGCTGCCGTCGTCGGGCTGTTACAGGAACTGCTAGCGTTGCGGCGTGGCCGTCAAGAGCGAACAGAACGATACATACCCCAGGCCTCTCCGACACGCCAGGCACTAATGCTACATTAAGATCCCAAAGAAGTGCGCGCGCGATCCTACAGTATCTGTTGTACAGCAATTATCTCTGTCTGGTGCGGCGTTTCTTGTGTAGCGCGAGCAACAATGGCCATCACCGACAACCACCCCCCCCAAGCCACCAATGGCGGACAATCCAAACTCGTGGCCTCTGCGCCGGACGCAGTGCCTGATCCGCTACAAGTACAGGAGGAGTCCGTAACCCCGCCGGCCCTGCTGCACCGGTCCCTCCACCAACAACCCTACAAAGTCACGTCCGCCAAGGGCATCTACCTAACCCTCTCGGATGGCCGGGTCGTCATGGACGCGTGCGGCGGCGCGGCGGTCGCCTGCCTGGGCCACGGCAACGACGAGGTCCTCGCGGCCGTGACGGCCCAGATGAGCAGCGGCGTCAGTTACCTGCACTCGCTGACCTACACGACTGACGCGGCGGAGGAGCTCGCGCACCACATCGTCGACGGACCCCACGGCGCGGGCCGGTATGGGCTTCAACGGGCGTATTTCGTCAACAGCGGCAGCGAGGCCATGGACGCGGCACTCAAACTGGCACGCCAGTACTTCTTCGAAAAGGGCGAGACGCAACGGACCCGGTTCGTGAGCCGGAAGCAGAGCTACCACGGCACGACCGTGGGCGCCATGAACGTGAGCAGCAATCTGCCGAGGAAAATCCCGTACGCGAATTTCCAGTCCGAGAACGTCAGCTGGGTGACCCCCGCGTACGCGTACCAGTATTCGAACTGGAAGCAAGGGGAGACCGAGGAGGCCTTTGCCCAGAGGTTGGTCAAGGAGCTGGACCTGCATTTCCAGGCTTTGGGGCCCGAGAATGTCATTGCATTTCTTGCGGAGCCGCTTGTCGGGGCGACGAGCGGGTGCACGCCCGCTCCGAGGGGGTATTTTCGCGGCGTGAGGGACGTGTGCGACAAATACGGCGTGCTGCTCATCCTGGACGAGGTCATGTGCGGGATGGGTCGGACGGGGACCTTGTTTGCGTTTGAACAGGAGGACGTCGTTCCCGACATCATGACCATGGGCAAGGGCCTCGGGGGCGGATACTCGCCCGTCGCGGGGGTGTTGGTGCACAAGAAGATTGTCGACGTGTTGAGAAAGGGCACGAGTAGTTTCAACCATGGGCACACGTACCAGGCCCATCCCGTGGGCTGTGCAGCGACGCTGGCCGTGCAGAAGATCCTGAGGCGCGAGGGCCTGGTTGAGAACGTCGCCAAGTTGGGCGAATGGCTGTATCCTCTGCTCCTGGACACCTTCGGCTCGTCCAAGTACGTCGGCGATATTCGCGGACGGGGACTCTTCTGGGGCATTGAATTCGTCCGCGACAAGCCGACTCGAGAACCCTTTCCTCCAGCGGTGGGGTTTGGCATGCGCTTTCAGGCGACTTGTTTTGAGATGGGCGTTGCTGTGTACCCTGGATCAGGGACAATAGACGGCAAAACAGGCGACCACGCGATTTTGAGTCCGCCGTATAACGTGTCGGAGGACGAGTTGAGGAGGATCGTCGAGGTCATGAAGAAGGCGTACGATAAGCTGGAGAAAGAGGTTGATGAGGAACAGGCTGGGCGCAAGGATGCCAATGGCTTTACGAGGGCGTCTTGAGAAGGAGGCGAACAGATGTTGAAGGTTGGCGAGGCCATGCTGAAAAGGAGGCCTTTGACAAGCCCTCAAAGCGACATGTGAGTTGAGCCAGAGAGGAAGCGACAGCCACCCACTATGATCAAGTTCTTCTTAGAATTACTATTAGAGTATCCTGTTGCTCCCTTAATGGCAACGTGCTCTTCTTGTGAGCATGGACGACTCCCTAATGGTCCCCGATCACCCCATGATCAGGTCGTCTGTCCTAGATGCCAGATTCGTCTCCTTCTTGAAGCGTCTTTGTCCTGAAAATGCACATCGTAATAACTGTAGCGTACACCGGGTGCTGCCGATAAACTCCAACCGCCGGTTACCACTTCATGACATCCAAATCTTCGTAATGCATGCCATCGAACGATAACTGCCGTTCCGATCTCCGTGCCGAATTGTCCTAGGGACTATCGTACTGTCACTTCCGCATGGCCTCGACTTTGTGGTCGCGGGATATCTCCTAGCTCGTTACCTGTACCGCTTTGGCCCCGTCTTCGGCCAGGGAGGAAGTGGAAGTGATGTTTGCCCTCCTCCTTGCCTGCTGCGGGTGCTACCGGCTCGCCGTTGGAGTCGCCGAATCGAGACAGGAAGCTCTTCTTCTTGGGTTCTTGGTTCTTGTTCGCTTCGTCATTCAGTTTCACTTCTTCGAACCCCGGCTCCTCTTCAGCTGTAGGCTTCTCAAATGTGTTGCTGCTAAATGTCGAGCGGGTGGGAAAGCGGCTTGCCGGCCGTGAATCGAGGGATGAGCGCGAGTTGAAGCTGTCGGACTGCATAACTGGGGAGCGGCCGGAAATGTCCTGGGAGCGAGGTCAGCCTGTCGCGCGCCTCTGTGGTGGGAAGATACTCACAAATGATCTTCTGTATGACTCGAAGGACTCGCGAGATATTGTAAATGCTTCGTTGTCGTTGAAGCATAGTCGATGGCCGGTGCTGGCGGAGGAAGGCGACTTTGTGGACCAGAAGGAAGGTCGCTCTGTGGGCGATGGCTATTGAATTGTCAGCCGCTGCATCCTAGGAGAGAACTACTGGCATTCCATACAGGAAGATATTCACCACTGTCGTTTACGGCTGTCCCGGTGTTAGCCTCAATATTTGGTGGGATGGCTGATGTCGCATACAACTCAGCTTAAATTCGTTGGGCTCTATTTTCTTCTCCTTGATTCCGAGTGCTAAGGACGGCTTGTCTTTGCCGTAAGGGCTCTTGACATTGCCGTCAAAGGAGGTGGGACGTGCATTCTCATCCGTCGTCTCAGTGGGTGCATTAGGAGTAGGGCGCCTCGAGGTAAAAGGCATACGGAAGGGAGGCATGGTGGCAACTGATGCGAAGTGTTTGTTTGTTACCGCACCGGTTTAAGTAGACAGAGGATAGAATATGAGAGGAGCGCAGCAATGTCTATGTTTCACAGAGAATATATTGTGAGACGGATGTCAGTGGTGTGAAAGAGGGATGTCACGAGTATGAATTGCAAGTTGCGCCGGAAGAAGTGGGCAGTGTTGAAGAACAAGCCGAACAAAGATCCTCACGCCCCTCTACGGCCAGTCGTCCAGGGCAGCAGCGCCACGGCGTACCACCGGCTGGGTGTTCGGGAAGCCGGGAACCCTTTCTGTTAGGGTTCCATGGAGCAAGCTCCACTGAGCGATTGGGCGTCCTTTGGCGCCGATCATTAACCGCAGTGCCCCAGCCCAATAAGCGATGCCGCTCTGGCTTTGTCAACTCCAGTCATCCGCCTTGCAGACAACCACGGAGGTGTCGCATGGCCTCCTTGAAGGAGTATTAGGTCTGACGCTTCGCATGCAGGTACAAGAGAGTGCAAAAAGTTCTCACATCTTGCACAGTCACCTAACAGTCAACAGTAGGCTGATGATTCATCCGCCAGATGCCGCCTCGACACCTGCCAATACCCCACGACGTAGTATATGTAGATCTCCTACAAGATCTCCGTACAAGCTACAACGGAGAGCTTCCTCCACACTTGCCAGGACCGCCATCCTGATCCATGACGTCGTCGGCATCAGCAATTTCCGGCCCCGAAACTGCCATCCGGCCGAAGTTTCGGTAGACCATTGATGACATGATCGATTGGCGCCAGCCGCTCAGCCTCAACTCGCAGTTTTATTTCCAACGCGACCCCCTTTGCTCGTGTCTCCAGGTCGATACGGTAGCACAGCAGATACCTGCTTGCAAAACTCGTCTATCATGCTGCCTCCCGCTGTCCTGATTGATACTTTCCTAAATCAGCTACCGTGTCACTTGCAATGTTATTGTTATCGACACCATGAAAAGGTCGGCGAAGGTGCGGTCGTCCTCTCAATGGAGATTCGGCCAGTATCGTGGTAGGCACTCTTCGGTCGGAGCAGCGGCTATGAGAACAGATGTACCGCTGTGGGTTGCTGTACGATGAACGGATGATTGCAGCATCATCACTGATAGGCAAATTCCCATACAGTGAGTCGTGGTTAATCAGGTTACGACCCTCTTGATGAGCCACGCGTTGCTCAAATATCGATCGATTATTGCGGGTCATTTCACCTTCATTCTCACTTTCAAGTAAAGCTTCACTTCCAAAATCAGAAACCGGAAGCCACGATGGGCCAGACAGTAACTGCTCGATTCTGCGCACGACTGAAGCAGGCGCTGCCGTCTTCCAACATCACCACCGCCAGTTCGACTGCGGCTGGCAGCACTCTATTACTAGCTCTTCCTTCTCCTCGGATCTTCCTCCAGTCCATCTTTAGCAGTTCAGTCGACAACATCCCAAGCTGCTCTATCGTTTCTTTGGTGCTTGTTCCCCTTGCTCTTCAGAGATGGGGTTCTACCTCTTCATCCTTCCTCGCGTCTAGCATTGCTACAATACCGGCCTCCGACAATATGCAAGATCCTTTCCCTGACGGGGCCGTGTTCTTCTTGGAGTGGCCAACATGGGCCCGTTTGGCGCTTGTGAGTCCAGCCATCCAAGTTCAAGTTCTGGTTTACTGACTCGATTGCCAGGTTTTGGGTGGCACGTTTGTCCGTCTCATCTCTGCCAGACCTAGTCATTCACCTGTTAACCTAGCTAGGGCGTGGTCCTCATCCTTGCTTTTCTTCTGAGACTGAGAAATTGGGTCAGGGACAAAAGAAGGGCGAAAAGGGCAGCGGTGGGACAAGCTGAACGGGGCGAAATGACACTAGTCACCGGCCAGGAGGACGATGCACTATTTGGCATGCGCGCACTACTGGAAGACCCGGAAGTCGAGGGCGTGTGGAATTCTCGCGAAGCCACTCCAATGCATCTCGATGGCGGTGTCCGTACTCCTCCCTCTCAATTGACGATCAAACCCCCGGGACACTCTTCGAATTCCTCCACCACGATATGTGATACAGCAGACATTGGATTAGCTTCTCCGACAGGTATTGTACAGT
This sequence comes from Phialophora tarda, assembly GCA_016109495.1. Taxonomy (NCBI): domain Eukaryota; kingdom Fungi; phylum Ascomycota; class Eurotiomycetes; order Chaetothyriales; family Herpotrichiellaceae; genus Phialophora; species Phialophora tarda. The sequence goes on from JADWPL010000009.1 coordinate 1,160,163, forward strand.
CACAACCTGTACATCAGCTTGCTAACACAATCAAGCTCTCACTCCGTTCATAAGATCCACTGCGCTCGTCGATGAACCTGGCGAACCATCAGCTCCGAAGAAGGGGAAAACACTAGTTATAAGCTACAACGGTCCATATTCGCGATCGGAAGCTGCCGAGATTGTATCAGGTCTAGCAATCTCCGACCTCGTGTTCTAATGCGGACCTGAGACTGACGCTGTTACACAGATGTCGGCCCTTTCGCAGCAGTAGAGAGATCGACTCCTTCCCCGTCAAAAATGCAGCTTCGTCCGATCACCAACCTGTCGTCCTCTAGCTCACGCAAATTTGTGATAGGGAGTCGACCCCGGAACTCGCCTCGGCACCCAAGGGTGGAAGTGCAGTCTGATAGTAATCCACTTGAGCGAATGGAGGCTCACCGACGGTTACATTCCGCAGAGAGTGGTCAATTACAACCCCGAGACCGTCGCCACTCCGAGATGGCCGAGACGATACCTCTTTCTTCATTTGCAGCAGACAGCGACAACAGCGACGACTGCACGTCTCGTGCTCTATCTTGGCCGACTCGAGAGGGCACGATGAACCTAGGCAAGCAACTATCCCGCAGAGTCCAAAGGATGGAAGGCCCCTCTCCAGTACCTTTCCGCGCCTTTGTCGAATCCTTACCCACTACAAAGCCACCACCTTCAGCATGGACGGACAGGACTCAAGCTAGAATAGAGGCCAAGGCTCCTTGTTCTAAAGCAAGTGACACCACATCCAAGACATCAAGGCATACCGCAAACTCTTCCACAAGTTCCACCACATCCGCAACTGCTTCTACGTCATCCCCTTCCGACTTTGTGTCAATCGCCAATACCCGGTCACGAAAGGTCAACGATGGATTTGAAGTCCTGCCGGCCGGCACACTAGAGAAAGAACCCAAGATCAAAGAATTTGGTACTTGGCATGACAGCCTGGGGTCGCAAAAGAAGCCTAGGAAGCTGCAGAAACGGACTAGATCAGATTCTGCAAGTCGGAGTTCGGCCGAGAGTCAGCGGCTCAGCAGCGACAGCTTTCGCCTACCGATTTTCTGAGTGCGTCGGACGCGTTGTTGGAATAAGTTTTGTGGCTTTGGATGTGCAAAAGGTCTGCGAAGCCTTCCGTTCCTTTTTGAGAGGCGGCCCAATCCAACCGGGGCGTCTGTTGGTATAACCATAGTGTCTTGGGAAGTAACTGCCGTGCTTACCTGATATTGCGAGAACAAGTTTGGCAATAGAATAATAGCAGTATTATCAATACTGCGCCAATGATGATGATAATGGCTCTCAGGAGACCTTTGGCAACGGGTGTGCTACTGCCCACTGTTGATATTGTATGCCCGGGCACGTTACTGTATCACGTGCCCCATTGTTTCTGGAGCGCTGCGTACCTCTTTATGTCATTCAAGCCCACGCTGCGCCTGACTTCGTTTCTTGCATGCTCGAAGTCGGCTGTTGTTATCGACACCGCCTGTCCCGAAGCCACACCACGACGTATCGCGTTGTAACCAGCTCTGCGGACGAGGGATTCCAGGTCGGCACCACTGAACCCGTCACACGCCTTGGCGATGGCTGCGACCGCGTCGTCAAACACCATGCCCGTGACCTTTCGACACAGCGTCCTCAGGATATCCACCCTGCCTTCCGCGTCGGGTAACCCGACATACAACAAAGTATCCAGCCGACCGGGCCTGAGCATGGCGGGATCGATGATATCAGGTCGATTCGTCGCCGCAATGACATAGATGCCCTCCCTACTATGTCCTACGCCGTCAAGTTCCGTGAGCAACGTGTTCACAACCCTGGCGCTGGCCTCGGATCCACCACCACCACCTCCCCCCGAACCACCATCCCTCGTGGGCACGAGGGCATCCAATTCATCGAAGAAAATGATCACGGGCACGGAACTCCGCGCCCGCGTGAAGACTTGCCTCACCGCGCGCTCGCTCTCGCCGACGTATTTGTTCAATAGCTCTGGGCCCTTCACGCTGATGAAGTTGGCGTGGCTGGCGTTCGCGCAGGCTTTTGCCAGGAGTGTCTTGCCGCAGCCTGGGGGGCCCCAGAGGAGTGTGCCGCTGGAGGGCGTGATGCCGAGGCTTGTGTACAGGGCCGGGTTCAGGATGGGCTGGATGACGGTCTCTTGCAGCTCCGTGATGTGTGTCTTCAGAGAGCCGATCGCGGAGAAGGTCGTGCTGGGGATCGTGGCGAAGCCTTCGCGCAGAGAGGAGGGTTGGATCTGGGGCAGGGCGGTGAGGAAGTCGGCGGATGTGATTAATAGGACTGCTTCGTTGGTGTCCTTGTCCTCTGGCTGTGCGGCCTTGGCGTATTTGACGAGGCGGCGGAAGGACCTTATCGTCTCGGAGGAGCTGCTGGCGATGAGGTCGGGGAGATTGTCGGTACCGTTTGCGTTGTTGGGGGCCTTGTTGGGGTCCGTGTCGAGGTCCATTGTGTATTTTTCGGAATTGGCTTTGAGCTGGTTCAGGTATCGCCTTACTGCCGTGGCGGAGGCGGTGGAGACCAGGTCATTGAGATCGGCACCGACAAAGCCGGGGGTTCGCTTGGCGAGGAGAGGGAAATCTATGTCGTCGGCCAGGCTCATGCCTCGTGTCTGAGCTCGAAGGATTTGTTCTCGGACTGGCTCGCTGGGCACGCTCATGTTGATTTCCTTATCGAAGCGGCCGCCTCGTCGCAATGCCGGGTCGAGACTGTCAGGTCTGTTCGTGGCGGCGAGGACGATGACTGGTTTTCCATCGGTCTTCTCAAGCGCGAGGTCGTCCATGCATATCAGAAGCTGCGCAACGATGCGCTTCTCCATCTCCCGTTGGGCGGATTCGCGCTTCGGAGTAATCGCGTCGATCTCGTCGATGAAGATTAGACAGGGTGCACAGCGCATGGCTTCCTCGAAGTGTTCGCGCAGCGCCTTCTCGCTCTCCCCGGACATGCCCGAGACGATGGACGGGGCGGAGATGTTGATGAAATTGACCCCTAACTCGGCGGCAACTGCGTGGGCAACCATGGTCTTGCCACAGCCTGCAGGACCGTGGATCAGGATGCCCCGCGGGGGTTGGACCTTGTGCTCGGCGTAGATCTCGGGCTTGGTCATCGGGATGACCACCAAATCCTCGAATTGCTGGATGATCGGGTCGATTCCCCCTAGAGAGTCCCATGTGATCCCCGTCGGTGGCGACCTGTCAATGACGGGTGCGGCCTTGCGCTTCTTCCTTGGAGGCTCCCCGTTCACCAGAGGTGTTGGTTTGGCAGGTGATTCCATGGCGGGCAACTCTGGCTTCGGTGTCGTTGATCCCGAGGGGACGGCTGAAGTGGCCCACGCACTCACTATGCTTCTGTTGAGGTTGTTGGACGTCGACTTGTGCTTCGAGCGCTCCTCCTGTGCAATTTCGACGGAAGCCTCGCTGTCAGATTCGCTGTCCTGTTGGAGAGTCGCGAGCACACGCTCGATACTATCCTCCAGGAGCTTTTTCGGGCGTCGATTGAGACTCGAATTGGAGCGCCGGATTTCGTCGTATACCGCGGCGAAGGTAGGGCGACTGGGCGGAGCGTCCTCGTACTGTGCACGCTCATCGATGATCCTGCGGACAACTAGGTACACCTGCGGGATGCCACTGTTAGGGAGGGGGGTGTCTGACGGGGATAGAAGTGCTTACCTCTCTGTCTAATCCCTGCCCCAGGGTTTGGCGGCGGCGGGCTCCTCTTGCCATTATGGACTTTTGCAAGAAGTTGTTCTGGTCGCCAGCGATAATATTTTTTGGGGGGCTCGCCTGCGTGTCGCCTCGCTAGAGCTGCGGGGATTCCCAGTCTCCAACCTCAGCCTTGTCGTCAGCCTCGTTGGGTGCTCGTGCTGGGCGACCGGCGGAGTGTTTCTACGCGAGATGCAACGCCAAGTCGGAGTGGGCTGACGACTCTCGATTTCCGGGGAAGCCCAAGTTGCAGTTGGCGCAGCCCGAAACGAACGGGGCATGTGGCATTTCAGTCCGTCGTAGGCACCGACTTTCTTTTCTCACATCTCACATGCGGCCTCAGCTCCAACGGTTCACAGAATAAGATTCTTTCGCGCGCACACCTTCCCCCATGCCACGGCCCCTCAGCTCCAGCTGACCACGCGCTACGGCTCGATGATTCGGATTGCTGTTCAAACTCGGCGCATCGTGCCTGGATGCCCGTCCTGAACCCTTTTCTGCGCGCGCTCTTTCAGAGTAGTGTGCTAGGACACGCCCTCCCCTCGCAGAACTATGTGCTCCTCGTGCCCACCACCGAATCCCTCTTGTACGGCCAGGATCGCGAGACGAGCAGGAGATATGCCGACCAGGTCGAAGATGAAGACTTCCTCGGCAGCCACATCCTCCGCATCATCCCCAACACGGCCGCGAAGGAGGGAAACGTTCGCGACGGTCGTAACAAGGCGAAAAACTACTCCACCGTCAACGGGCGTACCGTCATCGTTAAGGAGAATGTCGTGTATAGTAACAAAGGCTTCAAACATTTGAACCAGGCACAGCTGTTGAGTGATTTGCTGTACTATTCACAGGGGGATGATATGCAGCAATGGCTTGTCTACTACATCTCCAAGCCGTTGACTGGCCTATTCGAGGCATTGCCCATCAAGCCCGCCATGATCGGGGAGAAAAGGATCACCGCGCCCGGGCCCGGCCAAGTTGGTGCTTCATCGTCTTCCGAACCCCCGACGCCTAAGAAGAAAGTTATCAAGACCTTTGGGCAGCTGCTGGAGAACTTTCCTATGATTCAGCGACAGATGCAGTCGGGATTGGAGAGGCTGTTCAACGAATTTGGCAAGGAACTGGGGAAACCTCTACCGCCGCCGCCCTCCCAACCTTCACCCCATCCGCCGCCTACTGAATGGGATGGAACAACTCAGGCTTCGGAGAACGGGTCTATCAAGTCTAATGGGACGATCAAACTGCCGTTCAACTCTTCGGCATATTTCGAGGACGAGGAGGACCTCATGCGAAGAGCTCTAGAGACGGCCGTCACTGCAGCTATTGACTTGTTCCAGGGAGTCGACAAGCAGCAACTGTCAAATCTGGGCGCGACGACTGACCTGACTGGTCCCGACGTGGAAAAGCTGATTGAGCGATACGTAGCGGAGTACGTACACGATTCGCTGCTATTCCCTCGTTTGTGTGGATTTCACAAAGCCTCAGATCAAGAACTCGACCGGAGGATAAGGCAGATGGATTGCTTGGACGTCTCGCAAGTTGGAATCGTGATAGAAGACGGCCGGGACGGCAAACGAGATCTCATCAACAGAATCAATCGCGGAGTTGGTGTCTTTCGAAAGATGGGCGTGGCTGGTAGTCCACAAGAAATGCTCGATATCTTACTCGAAACGCAGAAAGTGGTGTCAGAGCCGTCCGGCATCTCGGACGAGGAGAAGAAGGCTGTGGCGGCAATGACCATCAACGCCGATGTCCTAGTATCGATGCTTTTACTTGTGGTCATCCGGGCGTCGGTAAGGCATCTCCAGGCGCGATTGTCCTATATGCAGCGCTTTATTTACATCGACGACGTCGAAAGTGGCGAAATTGGGTACTCTTTGAGCACTCTTGAGGCAGTGCTGACATATCTGGCACGAGATGCCGCGGGACTACGGAAAGCGTCCAAGAAGAACCAGTTGCTATGGAAAGCTGTCAAGAGTGGAAAGGTCGACGAGATCAGATCGATATTTGAAGAGTCCGCTATCATGGATGACGACCTGGTTGAGGAACCCCTGGAACTTCCGCTGTCGAGAATGACTACTGCATCGAACAAGTCGATCGATGCATGTGCCAGACCGTCGCTGTCGCGCAATCCGTCCAGCGAAGGCGGCCTTTCGCATGTCTTCCCTTTTCAGGCAGCGGAGAAGAAGAAATCGATCCCAAAACAGAAGAAGAAGGTCCAGATGGCGGCTAGAAGCATGTCGATCTCCTCTGTTCATTCGGGCTTGTCTAGAGCAGCGACAATCGAGACATCATTGAGCGGCATAGAGGGTGACACGTCCGTGCAAAGCCTTGCACAGACCCAAGATGTAGTCGGAAACTCGGTCCTCATGATGGCTGTTGAAAGCCAGCAACCGCAATCGTTACGATATCTGCTGAGCCTCTCCGAGCATTACTCCCGAGAGGAAGTGCTAGCCGATACGAACCAGGAGGGAGCGACATTGTTGAGTGCTGCAGTCCAGCTCGCCAACACCGAGCTGGTCGATATCATTCTCGACTACGTTGAACAAAATGCGGGAGAAGCCAAGTTCCGGGAGTATCTAGCTGCCCAGGACTCTCGAGGCCGAAGCGTGGCGCATTATATCTTCAACACGCCGAAACTGATCAAGAGACTCGCAAACGTCCTGCCCTGGCGGCAAAAGGACAAGATTGGACATACACCTTTATTTGCTATCTGCCGCACTTACGACCATCCGGACTACAGCAGTATGGTCTCTGAAGCGCTGATAGCAGCGAGAAACGCTCAACAAGATGACGGTCCTCTGCGCGTTGAGGACCATGTTGACAACAAAGGGAATTCGTTGCTACACATTATCAACGATTCGGTCATCATGCAACGACTACTTCAGTATTGCGAGGTTGATATGAATCTTACGAACGACAAGAAATTCACCCCCTTGATGCTGGCGAGCAAGTACGGCCGCGTCGACATGGTCAGGATACTTCTCGGTGACCCCAGGGTCAACACCCACGTGCGAGATTTTCGGGGTTTGACAGCGGTCGAATTGGCCAAAGATGACGAAGTGCGCAACCGAGTCGACGACCTGACATTATTTTCGCCCACGAACGCAGCCGACGCCACTGGCCGGATCACGGCAATCGTACGTTCCTTCTTTGTAGAGGATGGCTCGACGCGATTCATCCTCAAATCCGGCGCACCTAATCCCGCCGTTTCTAGCACGACGTACACCATAACGACCTCTCGTCGCGCCCTCGTTGATTTCGAAAATCTGGCCAAATGGCTCTCGATGGACTCTCCGGCCTCGTACATGCCGATCATTTTGGCCTCGAACTTCCGCAACCCGTTTCAACTGCATTCTCGGCCTTCGAGGGCGGTGTTGTATGATTCGCAAACACAGCTAGACCGGTTTCTCAAGATCTTGATGAAACACCCGACGTTCTCTACGCATGAGATGCTCTGGGAATTCTTCCTCGTGCCCGACATGCTGCAAGAACAGATGGCCGAACGGGCCCGACTAAAGGCGGAACTTGCCCAGGAGAAGATCAATGATGAATACGACCCTTTGACGTCGAGGGCGGACATGCATACCGTGGACGGCTTGGTCTCTCACTCTCGCGATATGGTGCGCAAAATCAACATCGCCACCCGCTCGGTCATCCGTAAAGGCCACACATACGTGCAAGCGCAGGCCGACTTTGCGGAATCCCACTCCCTCTGTGCCGTTGCATTCGCCACTCTCGCGGCGCCTGCAACAACGCTATCAGATCCACTTGTGCACACGTTCCTTCGGTTCGCCAGTCTCATGCACACGGAAGCCGCTTCCTCGCCACTGCGGAATTACATCTGTTCGTTGCAGAGTTTCCAGTCGACGATCGCGGCCGTGCAGTCCGCGCTGCTGAAGCCGTCGGCACTGATCGATAAAATCACGTTCGCGCAGAAACAGATTGAAAGGGATCGGTCGAATCTGGCCAATAACTCTGTGCCACGCAAGGGGCTCCTGAAGAACGTGAATCTCCCATTTCCAGGCACGGAGGAGTCGCGGATGAAAGCTGTCAAAGAAACGGAGCGAAAAGTGGTCGAAAGAGGACTGGAGGTGGCACGCCTCGGGCGCGAGCTCAGGTATACCAATGAGGTTGTAGTGGGAGAGTTGGCAGGGTGGAACGATTGGAGGGAAGTCTGGGGAAGAGAGGAGGTCAAGAGGATGGTCAGGCAGACTGTGGTGCTCGAGCGGGAACGGCTGAAAGCCATGCAGAGGGAGATGAGGGCTCTCAAGGGGACGTAAACACAGGGAGAGGAACGCAACGGGTTTTTGGAAATGGATACACCGTTGTACCGTACTTGGCTTAATGGGACGAGGGCGAACGGGGTGTACAGTATAAACAGGACGACGCTGCAGGGGCAGCGGTATCCTACTGACATTGCAGTGCAAGTTGCAGGATAGAACAGCAGAGCACTTTTATTTCTTCTGTACCTGTGGATGAATTCATAGTATATGTCTTGAGCGGTCTCGTTCTGGGTGTAATCTAAGCCTGCAGTTCCTCTCCTTTCGTATCATGTCATCTCATCTCATCATGCCATGCGTTATAAAGTCACCCCAGACACTGCGTGTGTGTGGCCAGCCCTTCGTCCATCATGCAATTAGATAGATGGTCTATTCCATCTCCGCCGCGTCAAGCTACAGTATTCTGATCTAGATCCGGTTCTGGATCCGAGTCTGGATCTGTGCTTGACACACTGGGACTTGACCGGCATCGCTCATCCATGCGTGACTTTCTTGACGGTCCCGTCCTTGTCGACGTGGATGTTCAACCTAATGCACCGCGGGGGTAAGGTCAGCGATCAAGTGATCAAGTAACAAAGTAAAAGTAATAGCAGAAGTAATAGCAATAACAGTACTAATGCTAATACTAATACCCAAAATTCGACAGCCAATCCAGTCAGTCAGTCACCTTTCTTTCTTTCTTTCCACCAACCCCCCAACTACCATCCAACTCCAGTCTACTAGGAAAACGAAACGAAACGAGACAGAGACACAGACAGAGACTCACCTCTCAGGATTATGATCCATGGTCATCATCCCGCCCTCATTATCCACGACGCGATGGTTGCCAGGCAGATCTTTCTTGGCGAATGTGGTTTCGTCGTGCTTGTCGCCTAGCGTTTTGCCCATGAGTTTGGTGGTCCAGGAATCTTGGCCCGAGGAGGAGGTTATGCCGGGGACGACGAGGGGCATTTTGGCGGGTTTGCTGCGTGCGTGCGTGCGTGCGTGTGTGCGTGTGTGCGTGTGTGCGTGTGTAGAGTGAGGTATTCTGTCTAATCTTGGTGGCTTGGGGTGTGTGTTGATAAGAAAGGTGACGGGGAAGGAAAGTCAGTCGAGTTGAGCAAAATATCTTCAAAGAGGGAGGAAAGTCAGGAGTACTGTGATCCAGGTACTTGTTCCTTGTATTTGTAGTCGCGTCGGTTTTGAGTGATGCCTGGCTTTCTACGGCTGTGAGTGGTGTTGATACCTGAGTGACATATGGTGACGATGTTGCGATGACGTCGGTCGACCGAGCGTAAGCCCCGTGCTGAGTTCGGTCTCGTACCTGCGTCACTGGCCAAGTATATGCAATTCGTGCATGAACAGGTGATCGGGCTTGCGCAGTCCAAGTTCGACTACCTCGTACGGATAGATGGCACGCGCGGCGCTGGCAATGAGAACGACTGAACTGATGTTGTCTGTCGGAAGAGTAGAATTATGCATTTATGTTCAAGCGCGCCTCTACGGGCAGTGCGGCTGGTCATGTTAGCAGCCGTCGCCCAACGCTTCGGTATGCATGACTGGCCCCGTCGTATTGACTCCCCGTGGTCGTCATTAGTTAAAACCACCCCAGCTCATGGTTGAAAATAGAGTACAAAAGGCTTTGAAAAAGGGGGCTCCCAATATCCACTTGAACCGGCTTTTTGGAAAATACAAGCACATCATGATCGAGGTGAGTTGGAGGACCCCGATGATAATTGTTAGAAACACGGGAAAGGGCAGCCACCGGCCTGCCACTGAGCGTCGTCGCCTTAGATGTAATCTCGGGCGGCCTTCTGCAGTTCAATCATCCTCCATCCTCTGGTCTCGGGGTTGTTCACTTCTTCAGGTAGTCTCGTCACGCCAATGGCATATGTGACAAGTTGGACCTTGTCTTCCATTCCCGCGGCCAATTCATTGGTCTTGGCATTCCGATAGACGTGCACCTCTTGCGTTCGACAGGTGATGATGAAGACCGGGATGTCGCCGGGCTCCAGTAGTCGCGCATTCAGGATATCGACGTGTCTGATATCCAGAATCCGGCCATCGGACTTCAGGCCAGCCTTGGTATACTGTTCCATCAGGGCGGAATAGACCTGGAACTGGGCCGCCGAAAGCCACAGCTTGAGTGTCTCCATGTCGCCCTTAACGTACGCGTCCAACACTTCGGGCAAAATGTACTCTCGCATATCCCGCAGGAACGGCTCCATCTGGAACGAAGGGTCCATTTCTCTGAATTTCTTGATCACCATCGCTGTCTCATTCTCGGCGAAAAACCCGGCGACCCGGTCGGAAATGGAGCGCGCGGTGGAAATGATGGGGTTTTCGGACTCTTCGTAGGTGTTTTTCATGTTGAAGAGTGATCGCATGAGTTTGGAGTTTTCTTTGAAGTTGCTCCAGGATTCGCGCCACGCAGAGTCTTTGTGGACCGTGATGTTGGTTCCGGCACTAGATGCACAGTCAGTATGTGGGAAGGTAGGACCATCTTCATTGGCGCTTACTTCGGATCCTCAACCATCTGCTCCTGTTGCTTTCCAGGACCCTGGGCTTCCTTCAATCTGCGCGCTTCTTCTCGTTTTCTCCGTTCTTCCTTTTCGACCCAGCCGCCGTATCGGGAACTGCTGCCGTCATCGACTGCTTCTGAGACTTCTTTGAAGGCCTTTGTCTCCCGGATGGGGCGAGTTGCTTTTTCAATACCGCGACCCGTGGCATTGACGCCTTTGCGGATGCCCTGGACCACAGGAGTCTCCCAAGTCCATGCTGCACCCGAGCCAATGGCACTAGCTGTGCTCTTCAGGACTTGTGAAGTACCCTTCGATGCCGCTTCAGACGCTTCTCGTGCTCGCCTCACAGCATCAGATTCGGTAAACTGCTGGACGGAGCCGGAAAGCTGCTTGGTGGATTCGTTCCATTCTTTGGAGGCCTTGAATTCTGTACGTAGGGTCTCGGTAAAGACCTGCCAGGGGGTTTTGTCGCCATGGGGAGGTGGAGGAGGTTTCTCATCTTTCTGTTCCTTTTCTGACTTTTCGTCCTTCTGTTCTTTTTCTCCCGAGGCTTCTTGTTCAGGCTTTTCGTCCCGTGGCGGGTCTCGCACTTCCTCTTTCGGGTCGGCTTTGGGTTGTTGTTGGGACTGGGCGCGGGAGGTGGTGAGTGATCGGAGAAGCTGTTGATTTGAGAGGGTTAGGCGAGGCGAGAAGGGAGGAGGACGTGAGGTGTAAATGAGAGGCGATGGCAGTAACCGTCTGTAGGCTGCAGTTCTTCCATGTTGCGCCTGTCGGACTGTGGCGAGCGCGGAGGTGGTCGTCACATAATGACGGACACCGTACACAGGCGCACAACGCGGTACAATCATGCTATGCAGGAGATCACGACAGAGCAATGCGGTGGAACGAGCGACGCGCAGTGAGGACGTTTTGCAAGAAGCTCCTTCATGATCAGAAGACGCTTCTTTGAGAATCCGAGAGAAGTCAATTTCGCACCGGCTGAATTTCGGCTTCTTGTGCTCCTCCGTACAATATTCCGCTTCCCATCTGCTATTCTCAATCTGCACGGATCTCAATTGTCGCCGGAGCTTCAGTGTTTCCTGTCAATCCACGAGGTCCACAATGGCGCGTCCCAAGTCTCTCCTCCTGTCGTCCATGTGTCGCTCGTGTCGACAATCCCACCTCACCCAATCCCGCCGCACCCTCTCCACCACCTCGACCTCCCAAGATCCGGAACGACCGTCGAGAGGCGGTCTCGCTCAACGCTTCGGCATCAAATACAACGATGACCGCGCGCCCAGAACGCCCGTCGACCCTCTCGCCGCCTTCTCCGAAGTGCTCCAACCCGCCGCCACACCCACCAACAACGCCATGCGCAACAGCATGAAGAACGACCTCCGCACCATCTCCCTCTTCGAAGGCGAAGACGCCTCGTCGTCCACCAGCCCCAGCACGAGCACCAGAGCCCCGAACCCATACGCCGACGAACCCTACCACCTCAACGTATACGCGCACAGACACAACACCCACATCACATTCACGGAGCCGAGCCGCAACCCGATCCTCAGCCTGTCGTGCGGGAACCTGGGCCTCCGCAACGCCCAAAAGGCCTCCTACGACGCGAGCTTCCAACTGGCCGCGTACACGTTCCGCAAGATGGCGGAGAAACAGTGGAAGCTCGGGGGCGCGAACTCCAAGAGCCCGTGGCTCACGCTGTCGAGCATCAAGAAGCCGGCGTACAGTGGTTCCGCGGGCGCGGGGATCGAGGTCATTTTCAGGGGGTATGGGCCCGGTAGAGAGGCGTTCCAGAAGGCACTGCTCGGTACGGAGGGGAGGATGATCAAGCCGTTGATTTCAAAGGTTACGGACGGGACGAGGTTGAAGTTTGGCGGTACCAGGAGTCCACAGGTTAGGAGGCTGGGTTAGTCGCGAACGAGGGCTTCAGTGTTATTTACCAGCGGTGTATCCGGCTGGGTTCGACTCCCGCGGGCGTGTTTCCATAGATGTGATGTGATCTGATGATGGCATGTCATCTCATCCTAGAGTGACTGGTAGGCGTGGATGTATACTACATACATATGCGAATGCACCGACCGCCCATTGATTGACAACGAGCAAGAAAAATGTACATTCGACCTCTTTTTCAGTCCACCTCGACTCAATACCCGCCTGGCGAACTGGAGAAATAATCTCCACCCCCGACCGGACTCCCTCTGGTCACGCTCGACGTGCTACTACTCCCACCGGGACTCTCCTCCCTAGCGTTCCCTCGACTCAGAGGGATCTGCAACGTCTGCGTATGCCCGGCCGCCGCCGCCGCCAACGTGCGCTGTGGCTCCAGATGCGTGCTCTTTTTCTCCCCGAACCCGACGCCGACGACGACGCGCCTCAACGCCTCGCCTCGCGGATCGATGCCCATCATGAACCTCGCCAGCTCGGCACACAGTTCGAAATCCCCCTTCTGACGCGCCAGCTTCATCAGTCGGATCACGTAGCCCTCGAACTTGCGTGCGTCGTAGGTATACTCGGAGGAGTCGTCGGCTTCTTCCAGCCCCTGGAGGACGATGAGGTAGGACGAGGCGGTCTTGAGGTCCGAGAGCGAGAGGGCTTGTTCGAAGAGCGTCAACGGTGGGGGGAGGTGAGCGAACAGCGTGCGCCAAGAGGAGAGTTCCGTCTTGCGAACGCACTGCACCACGGTCGATAGGTAGGTCGAGGGCGGGAGAACTAGTTGGAGGAAGGAGAGCACGGCGGGGAGGGGCCGTCGTCCGCGGGAGGAGGTTTCGGATTTGGACTCATCGTCGTTGTCGTTGTCTCTGTCATCGTCTTTGGGGCTTCGATCCACTTCGTCGTCGAGCACGTGGTGGAGCAGGATCTCTAGTGCGTGCGGGAAGTAGGAGAGGTTTTGATACTGGTGCGCCAGGCCGAATGCCGCAGCCGTGTCGTTGGCTTCGCAGAGTTGATGGCGCAGCACGTACGGGAGGAATAGCTGTGTTCGGATACTGGAGCGGAACTGGGCAAAGTTGACGTCTCGTCGTTGGAGGAGTTCGGATTCGATTCCGAGGACGACGCCTTTGGTCAGGAGGATCGACAGGGGGTAGAAGTCCACGGACATGGACAGGGCCGGGGCGGTGTTGAGGTCTCCTGCCGCGTGGTGGAGCAGGTCGCGCACGTCCGGCCATAGGCGAAGCTCCTCGCCGCTGAAGATCCAGAGCGAGTCTCGGAGGGAGTAGTTTTGCTGACTTCGCATGGTGAACGCCGAGCCCGGCGACGGGGTAGGAGGCGCCGACTCTTCCGGGCCGGTGCTGAAGTTGAAGTAGATCTGGTCGCGCATGAGGATGTAGTACTCGACGTGTTGCGCAATGACCCGCATGTCGTACTTGAGCTCGTCCTTCTCGTTCCTCGAGGCTTGCAGCAACACCAGTTTGTCGTCGACGAGGAACAGCACAGAAGCGAATTCGACGTCTCGTGATGGATCGCCGTTGCGAAGTTGGGAGTCGGGCACGACCCAGCTGACAGAGCGGACTCGGCTCGGTGCGCGGACAATGCCATGGAACGCAATCTGGCCGACTTGGACAAGTTGGGCGCCTCGTTCGGTGATGTTGAGGATGTAGTGGTAGAGGATGTTCTCGTAGGTGTAGACCAGAAGCGAATCTTCTCCGGACGGCCCGACAAAGACAATCGGCATCGAAAATGCTTCGGCGTGCAGAGGGAAGCGGCCAAGGTCCGCTTCACGAGAGTACAGTCGGAGGTCGTACCCTGCGGCATTCTCGGTTGCGACAGCAAGGATGTGGTTGAACCAGCACATGCCTCCGCGAACGGCAAATGCGCTTTCCACCGATACGTCAAGAAAAGTCTTCCAGCGTCCACTCTGGACGCTGTAGTGAGCCAATCCTCGGCGGCCGGCGATGGCGATATATCTTCCGTCTTGTGACACAACGCAAGATTTAATAGGCCATTGGTTGTGGAGATAGACGGATGGATATTTCGCATGATGCCACAACGATGCCTCATTCGATATCGACGTCAAGTCGGGAAGCTCGTGGCCGCGATAGACGGTCAACTCTGTGGGTGTCTGGAGAAGGGCACGCACGAGGTTCGCGCAAGAGAAGCAGCCCATAGCCGCACTCCGGGACATTTCCATTTTCCAGATTCGTTCCTGCGAAGGAGACGCGAGCAGGATCTCGGCGCCGCCACTGATCCAGACTGCTCGATGGACGCCTAGCAGCCAGCTCTCGTTGTTCGACTCCGCATGCGTGACATTTTGGTGGAAAGTCGACGCGCCTTCTTTCCCGAACACTGACCATGTTGACCATCCGTGCTCGTAGCCTACGAACAGGCAGTAGCCGTCCGGCGACCATTTGAGACAAGTGACTGCCCCTCTGGATGAAGGCGAGGTCGATGTCTTGAACACATGCGAAAACGGGATATTGCCAACATAATCTTTGGCCGCGTAACAGACAATCTCACCACCCTGTGTGGCTATTGCAATGAGCGAGAAACGCGCATTGATACTGGCGAGTGTTGCATAGGATGATGACTCGGGCTTGTGGAAGCAGTATCCGTCGAAAAGCCTGGTCGACGGACTGGTCGAGCCTTTCGACGAGGGAACAGAATCGTCTGAGGAAGGCGCTCGCGACATCTGTGGTTTGACTCGCTGCACCGCGTACGCGTGTCCATCTTGCGAGACCCAGACAGACAGATTGATCGCTCGGTCGTGCACCATGGTGGCTATGCCAGACTTCTGGGTGACCCAATCCATCTTGTTCAAAGTCTGGGTCACGGCGTTGGAACCATCCTTCTGCAAGTCCCATTTGATGCACTGCACAGCCTGAGGTTTCGTGGTCGCCACCACCAGCTCCGAATCCAGCGCATTGATGGAGTTGACTCCGGCGTCAATTTTGATGGCTCGACGGAACCGGAGCAGCACTTCTGCCACGCCTACGGTCTCATCGACCCCGAAGCTTCGCACGACATTCTGCCGCTTTGCCTGACTGTAGCCATATTGCTGCTGCAACACCCGGGCGTTCTGGTCGCTTTCCACGGAATATAGCATCAAATAGCTCTCGGTGGTGCGGACAACCAGGGTGCTGGCGTCAGGTTTGAAGGCGACTCCAAGGTTCCTGCCATATGACTCTAGGGATTTCGCCGATCGCGATATCGAGGCGAGAACGACTACAGGGCGAGTTGACCACAAATCCAGCTGGCAGGAAGTGACTGTGGCAAAGAGGTGGTCATGGCGGGCGACTTGCACGTCGATTATCGCGTCAGGATTAGAGAGGCCGTTCTGCGCAGAGGCCTCATCCAAGTCTCCCTCCCGATCGGGCTCTACTTGTCTGCCGTGGTCTTGAATGGGTGGCTTACTTCCATGGTAGGCGAAGATCTGTGGCACACTGCACGGCCAATACATAATGCAGGGAATTACTCGTCACCCACATATTTGTCCGCATCCAATGGCTACCGTCGCCATTCGTATGACCAGAGTCTCCCGGAGCCTAAGGCAGCTGTCCAGGGAAGATGAAGAGGAAAGGGGAGTTGAAGGGGAAGTGGCTCTGAATGAAGCAGGATTGGATACGGAATAAAGTAGAGAACGAAGTGTCAAGTCGCGACCTGACATTGCGCTAAGACTAGAACGGTTTAGGCTTAGGGCGGGGGGCTGGCGAGCTGCGTTGCGTGCCTTGCTGGTTTGCTGGGACTCCCACGATGTGTGAGAACCTCTGATGGCTGCATGCTCGAATCTTGCCTGCGACGGGAGCCTTGAGAGAGCACTCCCATACAATGCGGCTGTACAATGCCTGTGCTCAGAGTGTCGATACCCGCATCCTCCTAGTATCTAATTACGAGGTCCTGGGCTGTGGATTCCCCTGTGCTAGAGCCGCCGTCTCGCCTCTCGTTCGTGAATCACCATCGCATCCTCGGGATCAATGGAGGTCTTCATCAGGGGCGTGCCTGAGAGAGTGACAGAGAATCAGTTCGCAAAGTCCATCAAACCGGCCCTGTTGGACTTGAAAATCTACGACTGGCAAGTTCAGAAGCGCCCGCGCAAGACATTTGCCAATTTGACCTTCCTCGACGTCGGCGATGGTCAGCGTTTCCTCGCTCGTCACGGCCAGGCCAAGGATGGTCTTGGACGAGAATATCTACCTCCTTCTGGAACCCGCCTCATGTATTTCGCTGTGCCCCTCTCTTGTGCGCGCAGTAACAGGCCGCCCGATCCCTTGGCACTTAAAAGTCTACGAATGGAATCCAAAGAAAGGCTGGCCTCGGAAGCTTCAACTGGGCGGAATGAAACAGATTCTTGCCCTAGTGCCGATGACAAGCTCTTGACCATCGTCCTCCTTTCCTGCGGAACGTGGGCGTATCAAGGTACACAGGCGGTTTTCCTCCAGTATTTTGACTGGGTCCACAGAGGGACGCTGAAATTTGGTCAAAGGCTGGCCACCATCAGCTTTGAAAACGACGTCAGGGTGGACATACCGCTCGCGTCAATCATGGAAACCAACATCGAAGGTCTACCGCACCCTGCCATAACGTTGACACTGAATGCAGCTCCCCTCTTCTTCGATTCTACGTCCAGCCGCGTGTCGGTGGCGGCAGGTCTCTACGATATCCAAAACGCACTGCAGGGCTTAAGTATCAACCGTCGAAACTACTATGATCCTAAACGGACGAGGATAACCAGTCTGAACAGCCTGCATGAGACAATGGCTGGCGCATGTCTGGTTTACCGAATTCATCTCGAAGGCAGCAGCGTCGAACATCAGACAAGGGCAATGGGTCGAGCGCGTCGAGTCCTGTCGCCCATTCAGCAACTTGTCCAGGTTGTTCGACCGCAGTGGCCATACAAAGCCGAGATGAACGCGTTTCTGGACCGCCTCGAGACTGTCTCCATCTCCCACAGCCCTGCAGCTCTTCCTTTCCGTGTCAAATTCCAGCTACAAGCACTTGCTCAGAACGCGGTTCTTCCCCCAACTATCATATCCGCCCTTCTTGGGGACATCGACGCCATGATCACTCGAGCTGGTCCGCAGATCTGCGCTTACGCGATCAGGAGGTTGTCTCATGCGCTCTCACGTCCATGTCTCCAAACAGACTCTGAGAGCGCAGGCCTCCGTGCAGCGAGAGACATTCTGCGACAGACCGAGGCTCGTATAGAAGAAGGTGGTTTCCTTCCAGATGCAATACAAACCACTGGCGACCGAGCGCTTATTCATAGAGTGACCTTCACGCCCGCCGGGATGTATCTTCACGGCCCGGACCCCGTTAGCAACAACAGAGTGCTTCGGAAGTATGTTGCGAACCATGACTCCTTCATTCGGGTTCAATTCTGTGACGAAAATGGCGAGGCGATTCGCTACAATGCCAATTGGTCCAACGACACCATCTACTATTCGAGGTTTAAGAAGATACTGAATGAAGGCTTCAGTGTAGCCGGACAGCGATACGCGTTCCTCGGATTCTCTCATTCTTCCCTGCGCGCTCAGTCCTGCTGGTTCATGGCTCCTTTTATCCATGATGGGTCTTTGCTGTACGACCGTCAACTCGTCCAACGCCTAGGCGACTTTTCCCGGATTCGATGCCCAGCAAAATGCGCTGCCAGGATCGGGCAGGCTTTCTCAGAGACACCTATCGCTGTTACCCTGACAGAAGGCGTGGCTCAAGTGGTCGATGACATTGAGCGTAACGGCCGGGTTTTCAGCGATGGTGCCGGGACGATATCGAAGACTGTACTGGAAAAGATCTGGGCCGCATTGCCGCCTGAAAGAACAGTCAAACCCAGCGTATTCCAGATCCGCTACTCCGGTATGCCTCATCCGTACTTCTATCATATTCACCACCTGTTGCATTTTTTGCCTTGAACGTCGTCGATAATGCAGCCCAAATCTCAGTCGCAGTCTGCGTGTACCTGAAGCTCACCGTGCAATAGGCGCTAAGGGAATGATATCATGGGATACCAGACTCACTGGCGAGAAGCTCCTGCTAAGAAAGTCTATGGTCAAATTTCATGCACCGAATTCACTTGATATTGAGATATGCGACGCTGCTTACCGGCCTTTGCCCTATTTCCTGAATCAACAGACGATCAAGATCCTTGAAGACATGGGCGTCGAGGAAAATTTCTTCTTTTTCCACCAAAATCTGGAGCTCAAGCGTCTCCAATCGACCACTTCCAGCCCTGGACGAGCCTCTCAGTTCCTCAAAGCTCACTCCATTGGCGACAGTATCCATCTTCCCTGGTTCATCGAGCAGTTGTCGAAGATGAATATCTCTTTCCTGCACGACGCTTTCCTCTGCAACGTCATCGAAATGGCTGTCATGACAGAGTTGCGAGCGTTGAAGTACAAGGCCAGAATTCTAGTCAAGGATGGATACACTCTCCACGGTATCATGGACGAGACCGGCCTACTTGAAGAGGACCAAATCTTCTGCATAGTAGAGGAGAACGGGGTGCTCAAAATTATCATAGGCGAGAAGCTGGTCATTTCACGCTCTCCAGCTCTGCACCCAGGCGATGTTCGCTGCATTACAGGAGTAACTGTGCCCGCCTCTTCGCCCCTGATGGCACTTCGTAACTGCGTATGCTTTAGTTCCAAGGGAAGCAGGGATCTGCCAAGTCAACTCAGCGGTGGGGACCTTGACGGAGACCTGTACCGGATCCTCTTTGACCCGAAAGCCCGGCCAAAAAATGTTTTCGAACCTGCTGATTATCCAAGGCCAGAGCCTATCGATCTCGGACGGTCAATTGAGCGGGAAGACATGACGGACTTTTTCATCACCTTCATGGCCACCGACCAGTTAGGCAGAATCGCCAATCAACATAAAATCCTGGCTGACCAATCTGACGCTGGCGTTTTGGATCCCGACTGTATCAAGCTTGCAGAACTGCATTCATCAGCAGTGGATTACTCCAAAAGTGGTATACCGGTGGGTCAAATCTGAACGTCCTTGTCCGGCTAGACGGACGGCTGACGACGTAGGTTGACTTGACGAAAATGCCACGCTCGAGCCGTTTTCGACCTGATTTTATGAAACCAGGGCCGAACGTGGTCGTAGAGAAGGCGAAACCACTAAGTTTCGCGGCTCCACCAGAGCCTCGCGATGATGAGGACGAAGATGAGCATATGTATAGATACTGCGAGAGTGACAAGGTCTTGGGAAAGCTGTTTCGAGCCATTGATGAGTGCAAGATCTTTTCGACTGTGCAGAGCGCCGCTCGAGTAGGACGCTTGCACTCGGCCCAGCGGCCACAGTCGGTTCTGGACGCTGTCTGGGCCAACGTGTATCAGTGGTCTCATTTCGTCGACTGGAGGGAGCACGTCCCCAGAGCAGTTGGGATCCGTGCCGAGTATGTGTCTTCGGACTGTCTGCCAGGTTCTTGTCCCTCGACTGACGCGATTAGATACGAATCCATTGTCCAGGACTATGCTGCCGACTACGGAACCTCCTTTTCCCAGCCTCTCAGTGAGTGTGAAGTCTTCATAGGCGATATCATGGGGCGAGCGGGCGTTCAGAGTAAGACTCAGCGCGAACATTCGAAAAATCTCAGGGAGAATTTTCGCGATGCCTTGCGGTATATTGTCAATCGTATCGTGAAGGACGAGGGCCTTCAGAGCGAGCACGCCCTTGGACGGAGTATGGCGTGTTTTGCGGTGGGATTACAGACTCCGAACACGACAGGACTAAGTGGAGGTTCAAAAGGAGTACCGGTCAGCTTTGGATACGTCGCAGCTTCTGTGTGTCTATGGGAATTAGAACGATGGAAAAGGGTGAGTGACGAGGCGCTTACCTTATAAGACGAGCTCTATATTGCCGGCGGCCTGAAGGCAAGAGCAGAAACAAGCTGGTGATGAAGAAATTCGAGCTGAGGATTGCGATTCAGATTCTCGGCGTCGTGAACGACGAAGCCTGAATGCGTGAGACGTCAACTTGTACACGTGCCGTCGAAAGACGTTACGCTGCATGGGGCGATATAAAGGCGGGCATTCATAGCATTGTCGGAGCCTCAGCACGTATAGCGACGCCAAAACAGCGGACGTCGACGGAGCAAGCTTGTTCGCTTGGTGGTCCTCTCGTTCATCCATCAGGCCAGGACGTGTCACAACACCTGCCAAACTTGCCGTCAGGAGCAATTGTATTGTCTCAGTGTTCCAGGCACATGGTCACCTATCTTACCAGACTCGACAAATTTATTAAGGTCCGGCAAAATAATAGTAAACTCAGCGGCGAGTCTTGACCTGAGCCTCCAGCCGTTTGGCCCGAGTTATGACTAAGCAGTATTGAGTGCGATCCTAAACTCGGTCCTGCGTGCCCTGAATCCCTAAAGAGACAATGATGAACGTTCGTTACTCGGCGTCGAATGTGGGGAGACGAGGCGAGCTCATTCGGCAGTACAGTAGGTCCTATGTTTCCGCTTTTCCTCTCGAGGAGATGATGGGAAAATGTGGGGTTGCAGGTTACCAAGTTTCACCTTCTCCTCTTCTTCCACTGCAGTGTTCGCACGCATAATCTCGACCAGAACTGTGTTTTCTGATCTCGCTAGACTGATGCAGGCTTCTCTTACGTCGACCGCCAACCATCAGATCTTTTCACCGCAGGCAGTACGGCCACCGGTTTCCCGACGACAGTCAGCACAGAGTGGGAGCAAGCCCACGACGATCGCGTGTGCAGCTTGTCGGAGGAAGAAAGTAAAATGCGACTCCCGGAGACCGACCTGCTCCCAATGCCAGGAAGATGGCCAGCCGTCGTGCAAGTATGTGGAATGGAAGAAGACTGGATTGCCCCGAGGCTATGTCCGAACCTTGGAGGCTCAGATACGTATGGATCTACCATTATCGGAACCATCTTCGTGGCATTGACTGGTCCACAGAAGCTCTCAAAGCCGAAAATGAAGAACTACGCACCCTGCAAGACAAGACGCAAGGTGGCAGCCCTAGTTCCCACGCCCAGCCGGCTGCTCGATACGAAGTTCCATCCGACGACACCTTGCCGGTTGGTTTCATGGACGATACATCGCCGTACGCGCCCTCCGACCATGATATCTTGATGCAGGATCCATTCGATGTCGCTAGACTCGCAATCTCGGAACTCCTTACGGTAGAGGATCAAGACAGTCTGTACGTCGGCTCGTCCTGCCTGGCTCTTGCTTGCATCACAAAGTCATCTGCTGACGCTCGGACAGCTGCAACCTTTACTTCACCCGCTGCCATCCCTTCGTGCCCATTTTGCATAAGCCCAGCTTCAGCGTCGATAAGGACGCACACGTGTCTCTGTCTGTCTTCGCACTTGCCTCCCGCCACGACACCTCCCTCGCGTCCAAGTCCGACATTTTCTACAGTCTCGCTAAACAGACCATCCAAGCTACCTTTATCAACCCGGACATCAGTACCCTCACTGCGTTGATCTTGCAAGCGATCTACGAGATTGGGATGCCCAACTCCTCGGTGCATGCCTTGACGACTGTAGGGTCCGCTCTTTCACTTGCGAGCGCCTTCAAATTGCTACGGATGGAGGAGCAGGAGGAGGGTGAGAGCAAGCCTAATCGATGGATGGAGCGGCCGGTAGACTGGGTCGACGAGGAAGGCCGGAGGAGGGCCTTCCTGATGGTTCTGAGTCTCGGCCGCTGGATGTCAGCGATCCAAGAGCGCGAGATGGGCTTTCCAGTCAAGAGGGAGATCACCGTTATGCTACCGATCAGTGATGAGGCATGGTTTGCCGATGTGAGTACTTCCGGATGTGGGAATTTGAGAGAGTGTTCGCGAGGACGACTGACGGACACAGCCATCTTCACAACCAGCCACGAGGCCGGTAACCGAACCGATCACTTCTCTCCACCCCGCCTCCGACGCGGGTCCGTTTGCCAGGTTCGTGCAGGCGCTCGGCTTGTTCGCCAAGGTCAGCGACTTCAACCAGACGTATCGAATGCGAAGCAGCAGTGAGAACGCCGAGGAGTTGTCCAAGATAGACAACATCATTCAAGCGTATCTAGGCTCATTCCCTGACAACTGGCGGAGCTCTCAGCTCGAAGGTGAATACCTGCTTGACCCTACTACGCTTGCACTTGCCCATAGGTTAGTCGAGGCATTTTTATCCCCTCTGCTCAAAATTCTACGAATATGCGAATCGAACAGGAAAAGCCGCAGGGGGGAAGCACCGATCTAGTCACCTACTGACTCTAACAGCGCTCTTCTCCTGCTTCACCATCCCATCGCGCGCAGAGAACCGCACGGCTTCTCTAAAACCCGATGCACCGCCTCGGCGGAAGAAATCCTCGACGTCGCACACGTGATCCTGGACGTGCCCAATGCTGGAAACTATCTCCTCCCTCACCCTCTCGTGCTGGCTGCGCGAATCAGGCTATTGGAGTTAGTCCAGCGGAAGGGCCACTACAGAGGCCGAGACATGGATCTGATAGTCAAAGCGCTGTTGACGTTCGGGAAGTACTGGGGCATGCAAGGTCAGTCCACCCGTCCATCTCTCGCTCGTGACATTACTTGAGTTGCACAACGATTGCAATAATCAAATGGAGCTACTGACCTTTATCGTGGTGGCCGATACAGAGAAACTGACCGAACATGCCGGCAAGATCGAAGCTAACACCGTGCCTTTCGGCGAGCCTTTGACTCACGTTATCCCCGTCACCAAACAACCCGTGTCAAGACAGAAAACCACGCAGTTCGTCCCCGGCATTCCTAGACGGCCCGCTGGAAACAGTAGGGGTGGCTGGAGCGCCTTTAGAGGGGCCTGCGACGTCACTTTGGGCGATCAACAAGCCATGGGAGGAGTCCGAAGCCCGGGCAACATGAACGCGAGCATAACCAACCCGGGACTGTCGTTGGGTGCTATGGACGCAGCGATTTTTTCCAGCGACATCTTTGACTGGACGATGGGACTTGGGTCGGAACCGCTGGAGACGCCGACCCACTGAACCAACCCTAACCATGTTTCTTTTTGGAGACAGTCGACTCTCGAAAGATTCTCTGGTATGGCAACTATGGTGACACTTACCCCACCATACAGTTCGGAGGCCCAGGGGTCCATAATTACGATTTCACTGCAACGGGCTGCAGGATAGGTGCCGGCAAGCTGTACAAGGTAAGAGCAGAATGGACAACGCCCAAGTTCGCGTCCGTCTTTGTCGCGTGTGAGTTGAGTGCTGTGCGTGCCAAAGGAAAAGCCTTACGCATGGTTTTAGGATCATAGGGAAAGTTGGACCTCCAAGAGAGCACGCCAGAGCCGCAATGTTTAATGCTGATCATACAAGCGCGCCCTTGCGCTGAAATAGAAGACCACAGCAACGATGGGAAAAGTTTCTGAAAGCCATACTGGGCGCCTCTCCGCTGGTATGTACAACTATAACTGTTCTGAAGACCAGAATGCTTGTATGAAGGCCGCAGAATCCTCCTATTCCCACGTATGCGGTGGGGCGGCGTGCGCAACCGTCTCCACCTCCATTGCGGACACTTCAAGATCGCCCTTCTCTGTCGCCAATTTCTGTTGGACACCGAAGGTGGTTTCGGTGCAGACATAGCCTTTGAACCTCCGAGCCGGGAGATTGGCTTGAAACTGCGCGAGGCAAAACCATGGTCAGTGATCGATGGATGACTTGTGCCAACGCAGTTGGAAGAAGAGAAAACGGCAGAGGCGCAGATAGACAGAGAGCAGACTCGACTCACCATCTCATCAATTTCCTCGAGAGTGCGGTCCTTGACCTCCGGGAGGAACAAGTAGATCCAAACGGTGGCCACAATCGCGCTCGGGAACCAAATGAACCCGTATTTGGGACCCCAGTTCATACTGTCTGGGTTGATGAAGTAGGGCGCGGTGAAGACGCTCAGCCACGGCCAGAAGAAGCCCACCACGCCGGCCAGGCCGAAGACGAAGGACCTCAGTCGCAGGCTGGGCATCTCGCCACCGACCAGCCACGCGTAGGCGGCCAAGCACGCGTTATAGAAGAACATGTAGATGATGTTCATGGCGACAATGACCTTGCCGGTCGTGGAGGCGGTGGGCTGAGCCTTGTACACGCAGGCTTGGATGAGCTGCATGAAGCCGCAGATGACCATGCCGGACATGAGGATGGTCCTGCGTCCCACGCGAGTGACGACGAGGGAAGAGGCGAGGATGCCAACTACAGACAAGGCGGACAGGATACAGCTGTCTTCGAAGGGCTTGCCGACGCCGGCCATTTGGAAGAAGTAAGTGCCGTACATGATCATGACTGTGTGCGTATCCGGCGTTAGTTGTGTTGAACATTGATGGAGAGGGCTGGGGCCTTACACATTGCGCCCGGAGCTGACAGGAGGGTGAGGGAGCCGAGCGAGAGCAGGGTCCGACGACGTTCGATCTTGTTGGTGAAGATGTCCGTCCACGATCCTTTGCCCGCACTCTCCATCTCGAGATTATGCGCCAACTCGACGGCCAAGATCTCAGCGTCGACGTTGGCACCTTCCGGCCTGAGCCACAGGAGGGCCTGGCGGGCTTCTTCTTTTCGGCCATGGGCCAATAACCAGCGTGGCGACTCTGGTATAAAGATGATACCCACGCCGAGGATGAGTGGTACGACGTAGATGATGCCGAGAGGGATGAGGTAGGATTCCCTGCCGGGTTTGGATTCGGTGAAGTTATCTATGGACACGAGGGTGTCAGCTGGACCGCGGATGATTTTTGGACTGGATGCGTATTACCAACGATGTTGCCAATCAGGGAGCCCAGCGCGACCCAGAACTGGAAGAAGACGTAGACAAACCCGCGAAGATGTGCCGGCGCGACTTCTTGAAGGTACAGCTGCGGGAAGGTCATGAACCAGCCATTTGCTTTTTCACCTGGTGTCAGTACATTTCATGCTGGGAACCCGTCTCGAAAGAGTGTGCACTGACCAATACCGATCAAGATGCGACCGACGTACAGAGCGGCAACGCTGGTGGTGCCCATCATGATGGCATCGCTCACGTAGCACCACACGCATGCAAGCCAGACGCATTGCTTTCTTCCAAGCTTGGTGGACAAGGGGCCTATCAGAACTTCAGCACCTCATCCATATCTTCCTTTCTTGTGAATGTGATCCACAGAAAGTGGTAAGAGGAAGGCCGGGGGGAGAATAGCAAGAGAAGGAGCAAGAGGAGGACGGTACACACCGACGAAGCCACAACCTATTACCGCGCCGATGGTCATGAAAGACGAGATCAGCTGTTGAGTGACCGGACTCAGATTCCATCCGGTGGGAGACAGCGGGTCTTTGTGGCCGAAGACCTGAGACGAAAACTCAGTATCATACTCATCATTACACCTTTATCGGGAAGCGGCTCACTTGGTCGAAGCCCACCATGGCTTGAATGCCAGCAATGAGACCGAAGTCAACACCATATTGAAACGCTTGTCCAGCGTCAGCATCGCAGTTCTTCCCAAATTGTGTGCACGACAATGCAGGGGTAAACTCACGTCCCATTGCGATGAGCAGGCATGCCAGCAAGCATTTCCAGTTCGCCGCAAGACTCTCGGGTTGTGAGGATGCCATCGTGGTTTCTGGGGGGTTACAGTATTGTCGAGAAGGCCCGCTGCCTTCCTTCGCGAAGATGAGGTGTTGGACAGAAGAAGGATCAGGAAACTACTGATCCACCTGGTCTCGAAGGTGGGGTTGAATCCGGGGCCCCAGACGGTACATGTACATACTCCAGGTCGTCCCCAGACATAGTGGGCTCCACCCCCCGGCACAATATTGCAGTATTGAACCGGCCACGTGCGGCACAATGTTGGGTGCAGAATTGGCCCGCCGCTACAGTACTACATTGTTTTTGGCATGCACCACCACATGGGCACCGCCATCTGGTCGAGATAAAGAAACGTCCTGTGAGACCTTGTCGCTGCCGTCGAGGTATCGATACAATTAGTGTGTCGTGTTGATAGCATGCCTTCGTCAATATCGTAGTATATTATAATGCGAAGCCCCTTTGAGTTGCCCGACAAGCCAGGGACGTAATTAATTAGATAGTGGCTTCTACTCGACCTTGACGGAGCATCCAAGCTTCCTGATCCCTCTCAATGCCTCCTCCTCGGCGTCGTACCCAAACAACCCTTCATTCCACGGTCTCGGAGGTTCGCCGTCCTCGGCCTCCCAACTCCACGCGTACGCAGACCTGGCTGCCGCACTCGCATCCTTCATTGCGGCGTCGCGGGCTTCCTGATCCGGGCCGTCAAGCATATGGTTCTTGCCTCGCTGCGTCCGGGCGTACTTCTGTATCTGCGTGGCTCGCGAGTATCTGAGTTTTTGAAAGACAGAACCTACGTCCGAGAGAGGCAAGTATCGTAGACATTGGGCCAAGGCAGCGGCGTCCTCGACGGCCTGTGAGGCACCCTGTGCCATCTCGGGTAACATGGGGTGGCAAGCATCTGTGATCATCGCATCAGTCGAGTCCACATCATTAGCAAGAATCGTGGTACGGAGTATACACACCTCCTATCAGCACGACCTTGCCTCGATACCACCTCTGTAATGGCGGCAGATCCATCAGTTTCCATTTCGTGACCGTGCCCGGTCTTGCGCGTTCGATCAGGGCCTTGACCTGCGGACACCAACCGTCGTACAGCTTCTTGAGGTGCTCGATCTCACCTTCCATCTTGTACGTGTTGTCCATGGTGCCGTCGTCGGGGAAGACGGCAACGACGTTGAAGGTGGTTTCCTTCCGCAACTTGTATCCCACAACGTGCATTCGGGGCCCCCACCATCCAATGGCCATGGGCACCTCGACGCAGTCCGCCAGCACAGGGTCGCCCGCCATGTCGTCCGTGGGGACTGTGAATCTATAGGCATAGTCACCCGTCACGAAAGGCGGCGCTGCTTCCTCGCCATGCAGCACCACCTCGCGCATCGTCGACCGTAGACCATCGGCGCCCACGATCAAATCAGCGTCTATCTTCTCGCCGGTGTGAAGCAGGACGCTGGCCCCGTTGACATCCGCACCCACGACCTTGGTATTGACCGTGATGGGGATCTTCAGCTCCTCCACCTTCTTCCTGAGAGCCTCGTGCAAGTCCGATCCGTGCACGTGCCAGTGAGGAAAGCCGTACTTCTCCTGGATCTGCGGCATCATGGGCGCCTGGCTCAACACCTCGCCGCTCTGCCATCTGACCACTCTGCCGTACCTGGGCAGAACCACATTGTCGCCGAGGTACTTATCGACGCCCCACCGGATCAAGAGGCGCGAGCAATTCGGGCTGACTTGGATGCCGGCACCCAGCTCACCGAGCTTGGACGCGGCTTCGAGCACTTGTACGTCTGCGAGCCCAGTCCGGTAGATGGCAATGGCGGCGGCGAGGCCGCCTAGTCCTGCGCCGACGACCACGACGCGAAGGCGGTTGGTTGGAGGTTCAGTGCGCGACGGTGGCATGACGGACGTGCTGCCTTGCTTGACTGTCTAGGATTAGGATAAGGCGAGCTTACGTACTTACCCCTTGGCGACCGCAACATGCTTTGATGTGCACCGGTCCTGCATTATTGCCGTGAAGGACAACTGCAGAAGAGTGTTTTGCCGGTCCCACATTGCAGTAGCAATTAGATGGTCTGGAGCAAGGTGGTGGATTGCCGGCGTAATTTTGACCCCGCAAGCAGAACGTATGTCTAACGCTGCTCCGGCTGGCGTGTTCCCCCGGACGGCAAAGGCACTTGACAACATTGCACCGTGCGGTTTCTTACACGAACTTGTACCCATCAAGACATGTGACAGAACGGGCGGCGCAGTGGTG
This sequence comes from Phialophora tarda, assembly GCA_016109495.1. Classification (NCBI taxonomy): domain Eukaryota; kingdom Fungi; phylum Ascomycota; class Eurotiomycetes; order Chaetothyriales; family Herpotrichiellaceae; genus Phialophora; species Phialophora tarda. The sequence goes on from JADWPL010000009.1 coordinate 1,188,378, forward strand.
TAATTAGCCATAGGGCCGAACGGATAGTTGGTGGCCCTGGCAGGCGTGGCAGCTCGATGATCGCGAAGCAGTGTCACTCTCACCAAGCGTCAGTTTCACGTTCACGATGTTCCCCCACGCCGTCGTCAGCGACCAAGTGCTTGAAGTGATCATCGTGGGCGCCGGCATCGCTGGTCTCGCCGCCGCGCTCGCGATCCACGGCGCCGGCCACCACGTCACCATCGTCGAAGGCGCATCCGTTCTCCGAGAAATTGGCGCAGGAGTCCTGATCTCAAGCAACGCGACCCGCGAACTCATCCGCTGGGGCCTCGAAGACGACCTGAGAGACGTCATTGTCCAGAGCCGGGTCTCGAGGGTGTTGCGATGGGACGACGGAAAGGTGCTGAGCGAGGTCGCCATGGACCCGAGCTTCGCGCTCAAAAAGTACGACGCACCCGTGTGGATGCTCCACCGCGCAGATCTTCACACGGCCATGTTGAAGAAGGTGCAGAGCCTGGGCATGCAGATCAGGCTGGGGTCCCGCGTGGTCGACGCGGACGTGGCCAGGGCGAGCGTTACTCTGGCCTCCGGAGAGGTTTTGGACTGCGACTTCATCGTCGGCTCGGACGGCGTCAGGAGCAAGATGCGCGACATCATCGCGCAGAAACCGGTGCCCGCGCTGCCTACCGGAGACTACGCCTTCCAGTTCGCCCTGGAGATTGAACAATACAAGGACGACCCGGTGATTGCGCCGCTGGTGCAAGGCCACGCGGCAACTGCTTGGTGGGGACCAGGCAGGCATGTCATCGGCACGCTGCTGTAAGTTGCGTCCGCGTCGCGAGCGATACAAGTACAAAGTACTAGGCACTATGGCTGACCCAGCACGGGCAGCCGCGGCGATAGGCTCTTCAACTGCGTCGCCGTCTTCCCCGACGACGGCTCCCTCGGCGACGAGCACAAGCAGTTAGGAGCAGACGTGGACGAACTCCGCCGGAACTTCAGCGACTGGTGTCCAGCGTACGTCCTGTCCCCTCTCTCTTTTCATGACCGACCTCTTGTCGCGCTCCTCGAAAGTCCAAAGAAGTATTACTGACTGACTGACTGACTGCCCTGCCTCGGAAGTGTCCGCACCATCCTCTTCCACGCAGACCCCAGCTCCATCGTCAAATGGAAGCTTCAAGACCTCGACCCACTCGAGTCCTGGCACCGCGGCCGCGCCGTCCTCATCGGCGACGCATGCCATCCCATGCTCCCATACTTGGCGCAGGGCGCATCCCAGGCGATCGAGGACGGCGCCGTCCTGGCCGAATGCCTCGCCCACCTGCCCCTCGACCGCGTCGGTGCCGCGTTTCAGGACCTGCGGTTCTCCCGCGCCACGCAGATCCAGCAGAACGCACGCAAGCAGAAGATCGAGAACCACTACCCGGACGGGCCGGAGCAGCGGGCCCGGGATGAGAGGCTCAAGGACCCGGCGCAGGTGAGGGCGTGGCAGTGGGAGCCCGTGGCGGGCAAGCCGACCAAGAACTGGAGCGACGGGCTGTTTGGGTATGATTCGAAGGCTGAATGTGAGGCCTATTTCAGGGAGCATGATGCCGGAAGACTATGAGTAGAACAGGGCTGTATGGCTATAGGACCTTGAAATGGCACAGAATCACTACTACTATCTATTATCTTGCACGTTCGACTAACACTCTCCTGAGATCTTCTACGTACGCATAGTTTGATCATCCGCGAAACACGGCATCTTTGATTTGAGCTGTCACGTATCTTGAGGAGAGCCGTATTCGGTTGCTGTCCTAGGTAGGCATCAATCCTGGGAAACAATCCCCTGTGCAGAAGTATGCTCGGAAGTACCGTTTAGCACGTCCGTCCCATTCACCACCTCCGTCCCATTCTGCTGCTGCTGCTGCTCAGCTACAGCGACTTTACCCAGAAGCTCCTCGATCCGCTCATCATCATGGTACACCTCGTCCTCCGCCTTCCTCTCGGCCTTCTGCTTCTTCACCCGCTGCAGGAGGGCGCGCACCTTGGGATCCGTGGAGAACTGGTCTGGCACCGACTCCCAGACCGATGGCGGGGTTGCGTCGTTGGTGCTGCGCTCGCGGCTCCATTCCGTGAAGAGGAGGGACCGTGACGATTCGATCATGAATGTCATCATGCCTGTATACGTGTTGGAAAGCGTGCGTCAACTGGACAGGCGCGGGCCAAGGGGCAGAAGAGAACGGACAGGACAGGGCGGGATGGGATGGGATGGGATGTGCATTGCATCGCTTCCACGCTACCGCAACCAACTTAAAATACATAAGTACTTACCCTGGAACAAGATCCTCGGTTCATTCCTCTTCTTCCTCCGTTCGGCCACGTAAATGTCGCCGAAGCCGCCGTGCGCGGTGTGGCCGGCCTCGTAGACGCCTCCGCCCGGTCTGAAGTTGGCGCTCCGCCCGCCCGACGCGCCGTAGATGTTGGCGATGAACTCGCTCGCGCTGTTGCGGTGGAAATACGGCAGGCGGAAACTGTTCATGGCCACGTCCCAGCGCGGGCCGAACCAGATGAAGTCGACGAGCGGCACGTTAGGGTCGCGCGAGCGGGCCGTGAGAAGCGTCCAGATCGAAGGGTCCGTGTGGTCGACGGATGTGCTGCCCTGCGCGACGAACTTGGTCATGTCGTACTGCAAGTGTCGGCGGGACACACGGTCAGTATGTATATTAATATTTCTTGGCTGAGGGTGACAGAAGTCTGGGGGCCCCAGGGCAAGGTTAACGGGAAGCCGTCTGTTCTTACCTTGTAAGGCAAGCAATTGCCATGCCACGCCGCCACGTCGAATGGACTGTGGTCCTGCATCAGGACATGGTACTCGCCGTTGATCTTCTCGACGATACGCCACTGCTGATGTAGTTCGTCCGGATCGTCCATGTACGCAACGGGATACGCAAAGTCGCGAGAGTTGGCGTTTCCATAGCCTCCGATCGGGCCTAGGTCGGGTAACTCGAATCGGGAGCCCCAAACCTCCAGGACATAGCCTCGCGCTTCTCGCGTACCGTCTGCCGGGTTCAGGCAGAATTTGACGCCGCGTGGGATCACGCAGATCTCGCCGGGCTGGAGGTAGAGTTTGCCCATCTCCGTCTGGATGTCCAGGTTGCCCAGCTGGGCGACGATCAAGAACTCTCCATCGCCGTTCAGAAAAGCCCTCCGCCTCATCCGGGCGTTGATCATGAACACGTGCAGCGCGAGGCCATCGCGCATGTTGGCGTCCCCGGAGCCCCCTAGAGAATGCAGACCGTCGACAAAGTCAGTCTCCTCGCCGTCCAGGGGAAGGTCGAAAGGCGCCCATTCGATCTGCGCAGGGTTCATCTTGACCTTTGGGTTGACGGTCAAGAAGCAGCTTTCCAGATGAGCTCTGGACTCGAGCACGCCGTCTTGGAAGCCATGGTTCGCGACCGAGGGCCGGCAGCGGTACATGTACGTGCTCGCATTGGCGGCCCTGCTTGCGGCGAAGGCGGAAGACGTGAGCCCTTCGGTGTACAGATTGAACCGCGGGACCTGGGGGTGATTCTGCGCCACAGGCAGTGTGCCTGGGATGATTTCGCTTTGGAAGCGATTACCGAAGACCCATTGGTAATCGTAGGGGTCGTCGACGCGCGTGGGCCTGGACGTGTCGAGGTCTGTGTAGTGGAAGACTTTCTGGATGTCTATGGGTAGCTCCTGGGCCTTCTTGGAGGTTGGAAGTGGCTCTTCGACGGTTCCTGGCATGTTGTCGACGCTGCTGAATGGATCTTCGCCGACTGAGTACGCCCTGTTGTTTATCTCGTCTCACGGCAGCATGACAGCTTCCAAGACCACTTCCGGGCCAAGAGGCGAATACATAAAACTCCCGAACTGCATCCATCCCAGGTTGAGCCTGGCGGTCGCTTTCCGCATGATTCCCACGGGGTAAGACTGTGCCGGTGGAAGTCTCTGCCACAAGACGCTTTGAGCGAGTCGGCAGAACATTGGAATTCTGACAGGGGTATGTACGATACGTATTCCCCGGATTCTCACCCCGCTCCCCCCCGCCCTTTGTTCTGCCTCCCACATGTGTCCCCTGGCCAGCCATTAAGCCCACTGTTGTAAACATTGCCGCATTGAATCACATGTACATTCTGGTGGCACCCCGTCAGAACGTGCGGTTGTTTCTCCCCACCAACTCGGCATGTGACGGCGGGGGCTTCGGGACCATCAGCATCGTTGGGAGCTGCCGGCGGAAAAATGGACATACCACGGAGTAAAACTCTCATGGCCATATCCCGTGATGCTGGAATGGGTTCGAAGAGGCCTTGCCTTGCTACCAAAAGGACTGCCGCCGTTGTTGGCAACGAACAATACAGTAGCTGGAGTGATCTCGACTGATATGGATGAGCAACCATGCTCATCACTCGCAACCTCGAAGGTCTCGGCACCGCCAGCACGGACAAGACGTACTTCGAAGGCACTGTAGCACAGTTCCGGGGTATACCTTACGGTGCTGTCACGCGGCGGTTCCAAAGGCCCAAGATCCTGGATAAGTGGTCCACGGAGTCTCTCGACGCCAGCCGGTTCGGGTACGTATACAGTTCTGCTACTGTCTGATACATCCTTGGGTCCTTCGTTTTTTCCATACATTCACCTGTAGGTCCAGGTGTCTGCAGTGCTTACCACGGTGACAACAGCCCAGTCTCGCCCACACCTGCCCTCGCGGCCTCTCTCAACCTCGTTGGTGCCACACTCCCCGCCGAAACCCCCATTTCCCCCGTCGACGAGTTCCTGTGTCTCAACCTTAACATCACGACATCGACATACAATGCTCCCGCCGCGAAACTCCCCGTCCTCGTCTTCATTCATGGCGGCGCTAACTGCATGGGCGCCGGGTCTGCAGCCCAGTATAGCGGCGCTCCCCTCGTGCATCTGTCCTTGGGCATGGCGCAGCCGATCGTTGTGGTCACCATGAACTTCAGACTGGGTGCTTTTGGGTTTCTTGCGTCGGCTGATCTTGAGGCGGATAATCAGAGAGCAGGCGATGGCGGCGTTGGAAACTATGGGATCCACGATCAGATTGTGGCCATGCAGTGGGTGAAGAGGTATATTGGTGCGTTTGGTGGTGATCCGGAGCGGGTGACGGTGGTTGGCCAGAGCGCGGGTGGAAGTAAGAGTTTCTTCGATTCCTGCTTTCCGTATTGCTTGTTCCGACTTTGCGCTCTGGGAGGAATCGAAGTAATACTGACGTGGAGAGCAGGTGATATTCAGATTCAGATGCTGTCGCGCTGGGCTGCGCGCGAGGAGCTATTCAGCCAGGCGGTCATCATGTCAGGCAATGCCGTCCTCACGTCTCGTAGCCTCGAACACCAAGAAGGTATATACCAGAAGATCCTTGCGCAACTGCAGATTCCCTCTGATATACCCGCATTGGACAAAGTCCAGCGCTTGCGGGATGTACCGGTGAATGAGCTGTTGGACGCATACATTGCCACTGGATCTCCGCTCCCGAATTGGCAAGCCACAGTCGATGGTTTCTTGCTGGATGAACTTCCCCGGTCGTCGACGATAGGGAACCAGCGGCACGACGCGTATGTGCGCAGAATCATTATTGGTGACTGTGAGAAGGAAGTAAACTCTCGCTCCTAATATGCATTTTCTTGCCTGTGGTTGCGACGTCTGACCTCTGCGACAGGGTATCATCTGGGGCCCGCGTATCGCCAAACTCGGCTGGACATCAAGCAAGATCCGCTCCTTGCTCTCCTCCTACTTCCCTGCCGAACTTGTCGAGCATATGACCTCGTCCTACAATCTCTCGGACTTCTCCCACGAGCAAGCAGTATCCGTCCTGGAACCTTTCTGCAGCGACGCCGAGTTCGGCCGCGACATCCACGAGATTGCAAAGTCGTTCAGCGGTGAGAAGGCGTTCTACTACCACATGCGCTGTGGCAACCCATTTCCCGGGCCTCTGCAGGATCTGGCACACCACGCCGTGGACCTGCTCTTTCTATTCCAGACGTACAACCACCTCTTGCCAGACAAGCTGGCAAAGGGAGCAGAGCAGATGGGTCGGCATTGGATAACCTTCATCAACGGCGGCGACCCGTGGCCCGCATACAGTGAGGGAGAGACGGCGATGTGCTATGGACCGGAGGAAGTGGTGGCGTTGGGTCGGAAAGAGGATGACATGGGAAGATATGATCGGTGGGAAAGACTAGGCGGCAGGGATGAGTGGCCCAGGTGCAGTATGGTCATTCGCGGCGAGGTTGCTCCGCCGGTAGAGACAGAGAACGGAAAGGACCGTCAAACCAGATAGCATCGACCGAGGAGCTTGTGGAAGAATATGAGACGCCGGGATTCTTGTCGTCCACGGCCTGTATCCCAAGATGCGCGTATTGTGGAGGTTTGTGGATGATTAGATCTCGCGACCCAAACATGCCTTCGACCGCGTCTTTGCAGCAGACGTACGTAAAGTAAAATCAGAGGCATTTGACTTGAACTTAACAAGACACAGGCAAGCAAGAGCTGTTTACGTAGTTTTCTGCGCCCTTTTTTCCCCTGCTTCTGGCGTTACTTACTCTTGTGGTGTTCATTGCTTCTTTGTCGTCTTCAACAAGTTCCGTGTCTGCCAAACCTGCCACAAACTTGGCCCCCACAGAACCCATCAACAGCTTCGGGCGTGGCTGTTCGAGAGTCGATTGGCTATTGTACAAAGCTCGGCATTTACGCTGGCGTTTGGAAGGTCTAGCCACGGACTGGAAGGATGCGAAATGCCAAAAAGCTTCAAAGGCAAAAAGCTTTGGTTGGAGATTGTGCTTTCAGATGAAGCAGACAGAAAATAGCAGCATTGGTGATGGACAGAAAGCATAAATGTCAGCAAACAGCCGGGTTTCAGGGCTCCGAGGCTCCACCAGGAGGACAAGGACGGGGGGCGTAGGCTTGTCTTGGTCGTACCCACCGCTGGATCTGGAAATTCCAGAAGGCCTGAGGCGTCCAACCTCTGGCCGGAAGTCTTTCTGCTTCCAGGATAGCGGCCCATTGACTTGCTTAGCCCCCTATGGACCGGAGCCTGTCCTTTGGTGCCTATCAAGCTATGTAGGACCTAAGCATAAGGCACCCTACGCTACTGGAGCATATGTACCACGAATGTTCTTAATGCAGGCCCGAATGCAATGCTCTGTGCAAATCCCTCCTGCAATTTTATTCTGCTTGTCCGTTCTACACTCGCTTTTGCCCCATCGCATTCGTTCTTTAAACCACACTCGTTCCGTTGACACTCATTCATGGATCATTTACAGCCTGAGACACCATCGCAGTATCAATTCTTAGGCCAACATGGACTTCAATTTCAAAACGATGTCCCTCTCCAGGGCCGGAAAAGACCGCACCGTCGGTACGAGTCTCTGGCTTCGCAGGAGGACATACACAGTGAAAGAAAACCGGGACAGCAGATACCGGCGACGACAGCGAAGAGGCGGCACAGCGGCGGCAAGAGGGTCATCTTCGCCTCCCTCGCGCTGATTGTGGTGCCGATGATGGGTCTCGCGAGTCTGCTGCTTGGCTTGGTGCTGTCCAACAATGTCGACAAGCCTGCGGACAGGTTTTCGGGCTCCTTGACATTGAACCTGAGGTCCGAGTTCGACGCGGACGCCTACTACGTCGACTTCAACCCCACCACGCTCGTTACCATCGCGTCCTGGTCATCCACGGTCGCGCCCCTGTTGGCCGTGAGCGCGATGATCCTGGTCTCTTTCCCTCTCGCTAAATCACTCAAGGCGAATTCGCAAATGTCCGGGTCTGAACTGCCCACTCCCTTTCAGTTTTCGCTACTATTAGACAGTCTCTCCGCCGGCATTACACCTCTGTGGAACGCTCTCTCGTACCGGCGGTGGCCTCATAAGGAAGGAGCCATGGCGTCGAACGTGCGCAATGCACTGACGGTGTTGGCGATATTCACGGCCCTAGGATACACAATCGCCGGCGTAGATACTTGGCTGCATCTGGTCATGGAGGCCGTCAATATAGAGTTGGTTGACGCACAGCTTCCGTCTGAAGCCCTAGGACGCGGGCTCCCAGATGGCGCATGCTCGAACCAGACAGCCGTGGATTTCGACGCCGGCGACTGTATCATCACCGTCGCCGAAACCAGTGTCTTTCTCACGGGCGCAAACGAGGCCGCAAGAGTCATGAGTAATACTTCGACCACCAACGCTGTCTACGACATGTATATCAACGACACGCATTTCGCCTACCTCGGACCTGCGGACAACCCTTCGAGCCTCGACTACCGTGCAGAATCTCTTGCGATCCACACCGAGTGTAGGCAAATGGGCAAGCAATGCAATCTTGGGGCTGACCAGTCCGGCACGTCCGAGCCATTCCACTGCACCGACGCATTCTACGGCGATTTGGCGCAGCCGATAATCAACGGCGATGCCACGGACGGTGTGACCGGCCTCGCTTTCCGCTCCGCAGGTATTGTCTTCTATCAAGACCCGGGCCTCACTCTGCTAGCAAACCAGTCCACAGACGCGGAGAGCTTCCTGACACGTCCGAGCAATCCACATCATCTCGCCGCTTGGGCCAAAGTGGAGCTGGGTGCCACGAACGAGCAAACCGCTGATGGCAACGTGGTCATGCCGACACGCGGCGGGACCAGTTGGCTCCTCAACTGCTCTGCGACCGCCTACCAGATCACGTACGATTTCGTCAACGGCAGTCTCCAAAACGCGACGGCCGAGCTTGCGAACGGATCAGTGGGGACCTTACTCAACGCTGGCAATTACTACGGTTTCGGTAAAGTGGCCTTGGAAACCGCCGCGTACTCGTCAAGCCAGTACAACGATACCGCACAGATGGCCGACTCCTGGGCGAGGGCATACTCCCGGACTGCCATGGCCCTTGGCTCCGGGGTCATGACGGCAAGGGCTGACTTGGAAGAACAAGTCCGCAGCACGAAGCTGGTCTCCAGAGTGCCCAAGGCGCCACTGTATACGCTTGTTGGCCTGAACACTGTGTACGCCATTCTTGGCTTTGTCCTCGCCTGGCTGGCACTGAACTCCAATCCGTCCGAGACAAACGAGTTACGAGAGAAGCTGAGCACGGCGGGCCTTGTTGCCGTTTGCTTTGAAGGCGGAAGAGCTGAAAGACTGGTGGACAAAAAGCGGGAGATGTTTGCCGAGTACGAAGGTGCCTCGTCGGGTAGAGTCGGAGTAGAGGAGAACTTCTACCACGGAGGATATGTCTTCAGGCTGAGACAAGGTCTGCAGAAGGCCGCGACATACCGTTTGCCTGCTGGCGATCAATGAGAGCTGTATGTCTATAGTTGATGATGCTGACGACAATAATAATGTGCCATGCTTTTCAACACGTCATGTCTTTATAATACTATGCCATGCCTTTGAAATGCTTGTTTCTCACACCACGCCGCGCCCCTTTCGGCTCAGCCTCGTACATTCCCGTGCCTCCTCTTTGTGCCCGTATATACATATATTGTCCACTCTAAACGACGTTAATGCTCTGCTTGATGCACTTACGCTGGCATAGCTTGTACTATAGAAGCTGCGCCCTTTCCTCGTATCAGCACTTTAGAAGCCCAGTCCCTGTGAAAAGCCCTGCAGTCTGTATCCCTCGCGGTGCTCTCCTTGTTGCGATCTGCTGTTTCCACCGCGAACAAACCCCCGCGAGTCGCTTAGTCGTGCGCTGATGATGCGATTGATCTGGCTGTAACTCTTGTGCCAAGCAGTCTCGTCTCTTCTCCCACGATGTCATCTTGATTTGTATCTTTTTACACGTAGCAGTCAGTTAGGCGCAGTCTCATTGTCAATACACAACACAGACACAACAACAGAATCAGTTCCTTGTTTGCTTGCTCCTTGCACCCCTCCTCCGTCCAACAATGGCCCTTTCTCCTGACGAAGAGGCAAAGGCCTTGCTCCAAATCGAAGAGGGAATGGCCAGACCTCGAGTCGAAGACGTCCTCTCCGCGCCAGAGCAGCAGCCTCCCTCCCCTCCGCCCATCCTGATGATCTCGCCGAGATTCGCCGCCCCTGAGCACCGTCCCATAGAGCCTACGCTCATTGGAGTGCCTACAGAGATCCTCCGGAACATCCTCGTCCTGCTCTTCGCTCAGTTCGTTGTTCGCCCCAGAAATCCGGCCCGCCCGTCGTCCTCTCGCCCCCCCAGACACCATGCCCTGGCCGTTTTCCTGGTCTGTCGACGTTTGAAAGAGCTGGCCGAGCAGTTGTTCATGGCGAACTTCAGTCTCCGAATCACCGATCCCGAAAATTGGATCGACATCTTCCTCCATCCCCCCTTGTCGCTGTCCCTCGGGTACACTCTGTCTGCCAGCGTGCGATACCTCGAAACGACGCTCGAGACGATGATCGTCGTTGACTGGACCAGCTTGCGCAGCCGCTTTCGCGAGCTTCGCGAGCTGTGCATCACCCCGTTCACCATCTGCGTCTCCGGGCCGCCTCGAGCGCAGGGCATAGAGCATACTCGACACATATACGCGCAGACGCCGGCACGAGGGCGAGCATACATGCAAGCATTGAGGCAAGGAGTCACGCTAGGAGACCTGCTAGCACACGTACCTCCACATCTAGCAGCAAGCATCCACGCACACGCGCAGTCACAGGCACAAGCCCTGGGACTATACCCGCCGGATCGTCCATGTAACGAGCTCTTCCTCCTCGCCGTTGCGGTCAGAAAGCTCAAGGACCTCGGCGTGGCACGCCATATCCCCGTCCCGGACGTCCTCCTCACCACAGACCCCGACTATGCCCGACAGACAGAGAAGTTCAAACGCCTGTACTGGCCGGCGATCTACATCCTGGAGTACATCCACGATTTGCGCCACCACGTCCTCCTCGGCTCCCGGCACGACGAGAGGGTGATGCGCAATATCGCCCACCTTCGGCCAGACGGCTTCATCGACTTCTCCGACAACGCGTACGCCATTTACCTCCACCGGTTGCAGGAGAGTGGAGCACTCGGCCTGCCGGCCCTGAGGCGGTTTGAGCGCACGAGCTTACCCCCGATGAGGGTCAAGCTGCGTGTGGACGTGTGGATGCAACACCCTGACGAGGACATGGAATGCTGCTGCGTAAGTACTTAAAACATCGCCGCCCTCTCGCTCGCGACGCCTGCCAGCCTAGTTGGAAGTATCTCGCTGACTCTACCACAGGAAATCGAATGGGACGTCTTGGCCGAATGGTATTGGGATGTGGCTCCCGGAGAGCCATACGTGCCCCACCCACGAGCCCGAGCCTCGTTCGACGAAGTGGTTCGACGGGTCTTGGAGATGCCCGGAATCTAGGGCAAATGCAACGCTTGAACGTGCTTCCGAGGCCATGTTTTTGAAGCATGGGATAACTAGCCTGGCATGGCGCGGCGCGGCACTGAATACGATGGCGCTTGGACTGCTGAATGGGATGATCCAAGGCCATCAGGCGCCTAGATACTGTACTCTGGTGCAAGCTTAGCATCGCATTTTGACCTTCGGCGACAATGCTGACATTATGTTTAGAGAGCCGGTCGCGGAGATCCTTGACCATGCCAAAAGCATCCTGGCTGGCTCGGTGGGCAGGGGACGTTGAGGTCGCACACTGGTGCAAAGGACTGAATGATGGGCTCCCTCTTCTCCTGACCGCAAGGCGTGGTGAGGAACTCTAGAGTCACACCACGACATTCGCAGCGAGGAGTATTCCTCCGTCATAGCAACTTACTCATTGACCTGTGCATCCCGTAGTAGCTGCATAAGCGACGCCTCGTCCCAGGAGTGTAGAGCTAACGACAGTGGTGTCTGGCCGTAATTGTCCTTGGACTCCAAGTCAGCGCCCTTCTCAAGCAGTTGCTGAACCACCGCCTCGTGCCTGGAGAACATAGCCCACGATAGCGGCGTCCAGCCATCCTCGTCCTTAGACTCGAAGTCAGCCCCCTGCTCAAGTAGCTGCTTCAATACCCCCTCGTGCCCATGTTGTGTGGCTAACAACAGCGGCGTCCGGCTATGCTTATCCTTAGACTCTAAGTCGGCGCCCTTCTTGAGTAGCTGCTCCACTACTCCCTCGTGCCCCTCCGCTGTAGCATAGAATAGTGGCGTCCAGCCACCCTCATCCTTAGACTCTAAGTCAGCCCCATTCTTAAGTAGCTGCTTAACTATCGTCTCTTGCCCCTTCCCTGCGGCTACCAATAGCGGCGTCCGGCTATACTTATCCATAGACTCCAAGTCGGCGCCCTTCTCGAGCAGCTGCTCAACTACTGCCTCCTGCCCGTTCCTTGCAGCCCATGACAGTGGCGTACTTCCAATGGTATCCTTAGACTCCAAGTCGGCGCGCTTCTCGAGCAGCTGCTTAACCACCGCCTCGTGCCCGTTCTCTGCAGCCCACGATAGCGGTGTCCGGCCATAACTGTCCTTAGAGTCGATTACGACTCCTTTTTGAAGTAAGGCCTTAACCATTTCCTCAGCTCCAAAGTATGCCGCGAGGTGAAGTCCGGTCATTTCCCGTGGGAAACGTTGGCTATAACCGGAGTACCATGAGTGTTGCTTGATGGTCATCAGTTCTTGGCTCAAAGCCCCCATCTTCGTCTTGCATTGTAGAAGATCCATAACCTCCTTCCATTGTAGAAAATCAACCGCCGCCGGGCATGAAACGGAGGCCTCACGAGCATGGTGTCCCCAGTTCTCGGCCGCGTATCCGTAGAGCGGATTTGATCGCAGCCGTTGCTCGAATTCGTCGTCTGTTTCGCAGTAGCCGCTCTCGAATGTGTTGAATGAGAGGTAGCTAACACAGATCCCTGCGATGAATTTCTGGGTAGCAGCCATTGCAACGTCATTCTTCTCGACTTCCTGAGGCGTAAGACGAAACATATGTGTCTCCAAGTATTTCTGCGTCGTATAGTGGACTAATCGGATAATGTCACTTTCTTCGTCGATTGTGACTAACCCAGCGCAGACGGAAACAATGTCGTCTATCTCTGGAATGTTTTCTTCGTCAAGTTCAGCATCGCCAGGATCCACCGCGAGAGCGTGCTGAAGCTCCAATGTTTTAAGCGGTCGCTTCGCGCAGGTGATCCAAGATAGAACCTTCTTTGCGAGCCCCCGAAAACCCGATTTCTGTCCGTCAATCCTCTCCATTGCGTACTGATATGCTTGGGCTAGTGCGCCTTGTTGCTTATCCTCGGCCGACCCTGTTTGATTCTGCTTCTGGAACTCCTTTAGTGCGATTTTGATTTCGCGAGCTGTAGTCTTGTCTTCGAGGAAGTCGAGATAGAGCTGTGCTAAAAGAAACCTAGATGAACGTTGGTCAATGGTCGCAGCCTTAAGAGTCAGTAAGGTACATACATTCCCGCAACGGCCTCGGTAATTTCAGACTTGATTTCTTCCCGTAGATCTGGTGCCTTTGAAACAAATGCTGGGAGTTGTGATATGTGGCCATCAAGATATCGGCGTACATCTTCGTCACTTGCAATGATTTCACACGAAGGATATCCCATGAACTCTTTTTCAATGTCTGGGATTGGCCGCGAGGTGGCAAAGAAGTTGATTCCAGTCTTGGCTTGGATGTGGAAGAGACTGAATAGGAGGTTCGATCGACAAGCGTCGGATGTTTGACATTCGTCCAGTGCGTCAATGATGATGAAGACTCTCGAATATAAACTGACCACGATCTGGAGAGCTGTCGAGATTTCCTCTGGTGATGGTCGTGTCTGTCTGTATTTGTGCCGATCATAGAGGGTTTTCACACTCTCTGGTAGGGAAGGTTGACCCATAGCTAGCTGTTTGAGCAGGCTTGCCAGCAAGTTCTCAAGCCTTTGCTCGTCGTTGCGTCGGAAGTTACAGTATATGAAGCCGATGCCCGTCGTTGTTTCATTCTGAAATCTCGTAATGAGGTCGTCAACCACGATCGATGTGAGAATTGTCTTCCCTGCTCCTGGCATACCTGGGCAGAATAACGTCTGCTTGGCTGAGGTTAACCAAGTCTGGTACTCAGCAGAGTTTAAGAGCCATCGCCCAGTTCCCGGTTGTCGTCTTCGCAGGAAGTCGCTATGCTGAGGGCCGTATTTGACTGGCGTTAGCCAGTTAAGAATCTCGATGTCTTCCTCTCTGTCTAACTTGGACCTCATTGATCGAACATTCGCCGCAGTAGTAGAAACTGTTTCGAGAACTGTAATACTGTCAGAAGCATATAATGCCATCAACCCGAGGCCGGTAAATAACTAACCACCATGAAGAAGCTCGTTGATTCTCTTCTCGGCCTCCACCCTATTAGGAGGGATGCGGTACAGAAGATCTCTTGCAAATGCAGCCGCTGCCATTGCTGCATACCCTTGCCATTCCTTATTTTTGTGAGAGTCCGAATAGTCGCATATACCCCGAACCACCAGGCAAGGAAAGCGGTTCATCAGTCCTGCCGCTTCCATTTCGAAGCAGAGAACGCCTTTTTCTGTGGCAAGTTTATCCCGAACCAAAGCATCCTTCATTAACTGGTTTGCAGATGCAATAACGCCGTAGTGGACTGCCGGATTTTCTTCCTCTTCGGTCCGTTTGTGGCGCCATATCAGGTCTCCTGGATCATCACCACAAGCTGTTGCACAGCCTAATTCATCGTCTGCAGGATGGATGACTTGGCTGCGATACAACCTATCGCTGCCTTGGTCAGGTCGCTTATACTTCTTCCGGAGTTTTAACTTTTTCTCAAGAATGGCGTTGATACTCTCTTCAAGTCGATGACCATCGCTCTCGTACTGTGCCTTGAGTCCATTCACGGCGGCCCGCAGCAGGTTTGGTGGCTGATTCAGAAAACCGGTTGTCCTAAAGCATTGGTCTTGTATCGTCTTGCCAAAGTCGTACTGGAACACACCGCCATTCCCATCGCGCGGAGCGCTAATCACAATGTCCCCGAGACGGATATCATTCTTTTGACTGGGCGCGCCACCTCCAATGCCGACCATTAAACCAATCCTGATATTGGGGAAGCTGGACAGCATATCCCTCGCAACGCCTGCAGCCGAGGCTATGCCGTACTCGCCGTCGGGCAAGACAGCAATGACGACATTGTGTTTCCCAATCTTGCCCAGTGTGTAGTCGTTTTCGTCATGGCGAGAGACGCTTTGGGGTCCGTCGTGCTTCTCGTCGAGAAACACCTGTGCGGCTACGTACTCCGCAGTTATGGCGCAGATCCAGCCAACGGTATAGTCCTCAGGGTTCGACATGCTCAATGGCCAAGCATGCTCGGTGCCTGGACAGAGACAAGTCGAGAGGCAAGGTATTCGGGAGGACGAATCGGACCTTCGGAGTTCGATCTGGTGGGTCGATGTTTGTCGTCGACACTGAAGACCGGCCTGCCTCAACTTGCTGGTTCAGCGCAAAGGTTCACGTCTCTCAAGAAGAGCGAGGACTGAATGCTATTAAACGAGCAGTTCGAGCACCGAGTGTCCATGAGAAGGACAACGCAGGCATGAGGCTGAGCGGTTCAGCCTCACTTACAGACCAAAACTGCCGACGTGGCCGCTCAACCTCTTTCAGTATAGGCTCGTGTCTCATTGGTACAGCCTGACCGGACGATATTTCGAGACCTAAAGCTGTGGCTGCCCGGCGCGTGCAGATGCCTTGGCAGTCGCTGCCCCGTATCTTGCGATAGGGAGACAGGGGCGGTCTGCGGCAGAAAATCGCAGTCAAGCAGTGGATGCATTGACTGATGCATATGATAATTGGTCCTACAGTATGTCCTGTTAGTATTTTACTTCCTATCTTAAACATATGGCAGCTGGACAGGCAGTAACGTCTCTAGAAGAGTGAATCGAATTTCACTATTTCTGGGGATTGCGGAAGTTTGCCCGGAAACGCACACTAGAGTGCTCTATATGATAGAATAACGGCTCTAGAAAAAGTCGATTTGACCATCAGAGAAGTCTTTATGTGATTTCGGGGGCATGGCGGCGACCATAGCGGCGAAAATGGCTTTTCTTGGAGGGCCCCGGGAGCATATCCTGATTGATGGGTGACCTGTACGCTCCCTCTCAGTTCTTGTACCCGTATCAATCTGGTCAGAATCTACCCCGCACCTCGCATTCTCTCTCGCCCTGGCCGCCAATAGCAGGGCAATCGAAGCGAGCCGTGGCGATGCTGAGTCAGTATTGCACATGCTAGCAAGGCCTGGATTGGGAAGATATCACGCGGTTGAAGACGATGCGATGGCTCTACCTCGACTTCTCCTTCATACTGGATTGTCTTTGCCGTTGAGAGGGGACGAGACCGAGCCGTGAGACTCGGCATTCGACATGTATGAAGCGGCTTCGTGAAAAGAAAAGAGATCCAACTTACCCTGGTCAACATGCCCATCGTTGAAAAGGATACGCCGGAGAGCGTGTCGATACCGACGGCCACGTTGCGGAAATTGTCTGGATCGCGAGTAGATCCTTACACTCGCTATGTCGCTTACAGGCTGTTCAAGGATCTCAATATACCCTCCCAGGGAGGACGGAACATCAATTCGGCGCTGTCCAATCTTCCTGTTCATCTATCAGTGGCGCCGGACGAGAAGCTGTCCTTCGGCTGGGGTCTATCGAATGTGATTCGCGATAAGGCTGTCCACGAAGGTTCGTATGAGCATTTGGCCTTGCTGATAGCGCTGGGCGAGACCTTCCACGAGCCCGTGAGTTCTCTCTCCTGTTGTCCAAGGATCCTGTCACCGTCGTTGTCATTAAGTTGATCTTGGTCTCCCAATGGTCGTAATTGCTAATGAAGACACGAAGTACGGAGCAAAAGTGCTTATGGCACTGGCGCGTGCGGCAGCAGGTCCTGAAGACGTGACGCCTCACTTCTGTCAATGGAAAGCTGCTCTGCATGGCTGCAATGGCATCTTCGCGGCCTCGGACTTTGGCCTCCTCGTCGAGGACTATCTCCAACTGGACCCCTATCCCGTCAGTATTCCGGTCGGCGTGAGTGCTGACACTGTCTTCCCGGCGAGCGGGGTCGCCAACGCCTTGCAAGCGTTGATGAGCGTCACCCGTGGGGATCAGAAGCAGGTCACTTTCACCGGCAGTGGCATCATCTCCTGGTTCGGGGCAATTGCCGAGTGGCTGTGCGATCTTCGCATAGCAGTCTACGACTCGGCTGGCCAGGAACTACGTGTGACTCACTCCGATCAAGAAGCACAAGTCAACCTCGTATACGTGATGGAGGCCGGCCTGAAAGCCACTTTCGAACCGCGACATCAAAACGGAGTAGGCTTCGAGCAACTATCTCTTGTCGACCAGACGTACTCTCCAGTCCTCCACACCATGCGATTCGGCGGCCGGGTTGCGTGGCAATCGCTCCTGCCGCGGGTTTTCGGCAAGAGTTTCCACTACCTCGACCATGACCATTCCAAAGCGTTTGGGACGATGATTGGCAGCGCGGCCAGGATGTTCGAGGGCCTCGCGCACGGCAAGGGCCACGAGGAGCACGGCCAACTGGTGTCCATTCAAAACCAGAGCAACACGGCTTCTTATGGCGTTGGACTGATCCAGACGATCACCAACTACTTGCCGGAGCTGAGGCGCTTTCAGGGCCGAATGGAACGCTCCCTGAAGCTGTCCCACGATGAGGCCTCCGCCTCGTATGTTGAGAACCTGAGCAAGATTCGCAAGGCCTGCCATTGTGGCATCTGCACCTCCAAGGACGAAGTTCGCCCGGACCAAGAAGGCCATCCGCCGGATCACGGATACTGTCTCGCGGTCTTGGTCGAGACAATCATATCGCTGGGCCTGGCTCTTTCGAGAATGGCCGTCACTGCGCGGTTCTTCCCCACCAGAGCGGGGGTCTACAGCTTCTACCAGAGCCAAGTGGCGAGGAGGATGGAAGCGCGAGGCTTGCACTGGACGGTGCACTTCACGCTCGTGTACGGCAACGTGTGGAACGCGACCGACGCTGTCCGCCTGGCGACCTCGGTGCAGATATTCGCCGGGTCGAGACCTCAGAATGACCTTCCCGACAACCTGGTCGCCTTATCCCATGAAGGCTGCTGCGCGTATTTCATGGACCTGGAGAGAACCATGAAGTCGACGTGGGATTGTCCGCAGGTGAGGCTCGTTCGTGTTGTCCCCGGCGGAATCAACGTGAGTGAGAAAGTATTCGACCGTGGCGCCATGGGGCCCGTACAAGATGCCGATCCAGATGATCCATGGGAGGAGGTACGTCAATGTCGTGGCCACAGGATTATGTCGTCGGCGACACAGTCATCGTTGGCATTGTCATTCCCCTCGAAATCATCACGTGCTGACGAAATTTGCAGGTCGAATACGACCATTTGCCACAGTCTCTGTTCCTTAAGTGAGGGTGGCTACGGCGAGCGGCGGGAAAACAAACATGTTAATACTATCTCAAATTTGCTCACCAGCCCAAGATTTACACAGTCGTAGGGTGGAAATGACTTGTTCACGGACCAAGGGAAGCGGCCGAGCATTCTTGTCGGGAACTTAAGTAGAGATTCTTCAGCTCCGCCTGCACGTGGTTAGCAGAATCTGGATCTCAGCCCTGTCTGTGACATTTGTAGAAGCAGTTATCCTGTACGAATAATACTCCGTACACTAAGTCAAGACTGCCTGGCTGAAACACACACGGAGATGGTTCGGCGATCGTGGCCTGACTTGCGCCTCAATCTGTTTACTTGTGGACATAATGTAGTCGGCGACCATTGGCCGACGAGGCGACTTCTAGACCTGAGTTCGGAGCCCCGGCGGAGCCTCCCAAGCCCTTAAGCTGAACCGGGCTGAACCCTGAGTCACCGCCCGTGTGATTCGTCCATCCGATATCCGAGCATGTCCGACGAGGGGCTCCAAGCACGGCAAGCTCCATTGGCGTCAATGGCCAATGACGAAATTGGCGGCCACTGTGTGGGCTTCTTACCGGGCCAGAAGCTAGCTCCCTGACGTTGTTGTTGATAAAGACCAAACACACGGTTTACCACCACGCACAGTGAAGTCCAGAGTCTACCCAACGCCGTAAGAAACAGGCGGCAGTGTGCCTTCTATCTCGTTCTTAAAGTGACTGGTGCCTCGTCCAGGTCTTGTCGCCATGGCCGCCTCGGCGCTCCTAAAGAGTCGGTGCCGGCGAGCGAGCTATCTCAACGTAAACACCAACAGCCCAGGAACCCGTCAAAACTGTCCCGAGAAGCTAACGACCGTGGCAGAAATTGGCCAAGGCTGAGGATCTGATCGATCTCTTTCCCCATGGCTCGTATATTGGCTGGTCAGGCTTCACAGGCGTCGGATATCCGAAGTAATTAGCTCCGCGCTCGGCCGGTTGAGTCGAGCCCCGTCAAAAAAAACACCACAAGCTGACGAGCTCACCCAGAAAAGTACCCACAGCGCTTGCCGACCATGTCGAGAAGAACAACCTGCAAGGAAAGCTGAAATATTCGCTCTTCGTCGGCGCTTCCAGCGGCGCCGAGACAGAGAACCGATGGGCGCGACTCAACATGATCGAGCGCCGGGCTCCCCACCAGGTCGGCAAGGAAATCGCCAAGGGCATCAATAACGGCAACATCAAGTTCTTCGATAAACATCTCAGCATGTTCCCTGTCGACCTCATGTACGGGTTCTACACGAAGAACAAGGCGAACAACAGACTGGACGTGGCCATCGTCGAGGCCAGCGCCATCACCGAGGATGGAGGCATCATTCCCGGTGCGAGCGTCGGCGCCAGCCCCGAGATCATCCAGATGGCAGACAAGGTTCGCATGATGACGGGGGGGGGGGCGGGGGCGGGGTGTGGGGAAGGGGGTAG